>JAGTJM010000024.1:0-537986 GCA_020747015.1 Pyrenochaeta sp. MPI-SDFR-AT-0127 | reverse complement strand
TCAGCCGCCTTGGAGCGGAAGTCGACCTCGTCCTGTTTCGGCAGCACAACAGTGTGGCCTGTGGAAGTGTCGATGACATCGTACGCGCTCACATCTTCGCCAACCTGCAGCTTGACCTTGGCCTGCCACTCGTCCCAGCCTGCCGGCTTCGATTGCTCAATCACCTGGAGACGGTGCTTGGTGAGCGCTTCGGTGGATTGCCGGTATACCGAGGACTCGGGGATCTTCTTGAGCTTGTCGAGCGTAGAGGTGTAGTGGTAGAGCAATGCGGATCGCGGCGAAGGGTGTGTAAGTAGGCCTGTGAGGCCGGTTGGGGCGCCGGCCTCGAGGAATTGGCCGGGCTTGACGCTGGCGAAGAGTCGTGCAGCTGCCCTCATGGTTGCGGGAGTCGTGAGTGTGGGGTGGCGGCGCAATGGGTGGGTGCAGTGGTGATGTCGTGAATGTTAAGTTGCGCTTGCCAAGCTCTGCGGAGACGGCGAAAGACATCCCTGTCATCTCAGGGACTCGGATGCGCCTTTCGAGATGTGGCTCCTGTCGCAACAACAGCCCCTCCAGCACCCGCGCTTTTGGTGATACCTTGACCTCCCTTGCGGACCAGTATCACGCCCTTACGAGTTCGCCAGGGCAGTAATATCTCCGCACATCCCTCCACAGAGGACTGCTGCCTCTCAGCGGCAATCCGCCACATCCGTCGCAATGCGCTCCATATTCTTTTCACTCCTGTCGCTGGCGACGATTGCTACCACATTTGCAGCCGAGGCGCCGAGCGCGGCGAAGCCAGACGCGGACGATGACTGGGACGATAAGGTCCCAGACACCATATTCAATGGCCAGACAGTGCCACCGATGATAGAGTTGGGACAGCACAACATCGACAAGGAGATCAGCAAGGGCAACTGGTACGCCCGATCGCATACGGATTTCTATAGCTTTACTGACTGCAACCAGGATAGTAGAGTTCTTCTCGCCAAAGTGTCCGCATTGCATGCACTTTAAGCCAACATACCAGACTGCATACGAGTTCTACTACACATCGAAACCGATCGCCACAAAAGATGATGGCGACGCCGATTCGCTAAACTCCTTTACAAGATACTACGACTTCAAGTTTGCCAAAGTAGACTGCATTGCGTTTGCAGATGTGTGCAATGCGCATGACGTTCAGAGCTACCCTTCCATGGTATACTTCAAGGATGGGAAAGAGCTGCAGAGAGAAAGAGGCGCCAAAGATATGAAGGCTATGAGCAAATGGGTCGAAGAGCTTCTAGAGACTATCCGTCCCGGATCTCGGAAAGAGGGTGGTCCCAAACTGCCCAAAGCGGGGGCAAAATCTGTTGAAACTGGCCCAGATACCCAGGAGGTTGTCAAGGAAAAGGAAAAGGCAGATGCGGATGAAAAGAAGGCCCTCAGCTCAATAGTAAAGAGCACTCCTACCAAGGCGGCTAAGCCGACACCGGCAAAGGCAAAGGCAAAGCCTACCTCAAACGCGAACCCATCCGGTGTCGTAGAAGTGCTCACTGCTGAGAAGTTCCAAAAGGTCGTCACCAACACGCTTGACCCCTGGTTTATCAAATTCTATGCGCCTTGGTGCCATCACTGCCAGGCTTTGGCTCCAAGCTGGAACAGCCTAGCGCGCCAAATGCAAGGAAAACTGAACATTGGAGAGGTCAACTGCGATGTCGAAAAGAGGCTCTGCAAGGATGCGCATGTCAGAGGCTATCCAACCATGCTCTTTTTCCGCGGCGGCGAGCGCATCGAATACGAAGGTCTTCGCGGATTGGGCGACTTGCTGGATTACGCTGAGAAAGTAACGGAGATTGGCGGTGGTGTTCCTGATGTCGACGCTGAGGCTTTCAAGAAGATGGAAGAGACTGAAGAAGTCATCTTCGTCTACTTCTACGATCATGCTACCACTTCTGAGGACTTCCAGGCCTTGGAACGGCTTACTCTCAGCCTCGTTGGTCACGCCAAGTTGGTCAAGACGAATGACAAGGCGTTGTTTGATCGCTACAAGATCTCTACATGGCCACGCTTAATGGTCTCGCGAGATGGGAAACCAACATACTACCCGCCATCGACACCAAAGGAAATGCGCGATCCCAGAAAGGTTCTGACCTGGATGAAGTCCGTCTGGCTGCCCATCGTGCCGGAACTGGTAGCTTCCAACGCCCGCGAGATCATGGACGGCAAGCTTGTTGTATTGGGTATATTGAGCCGCGAGCGCTCTGACGAGTTCATCCTCTCTAAGCGTGAGATGAAGAGTGCAGCGCTGGAGTGGATCGACAAGCAGGAAATCGCATTCCAGCTCGAGCGACAAGAACTTCGCGACGCTAAGCAGCTGCGCATTGAGGAGGCAGAGGACAAGGATGACCAAAGAGCCCTGCGAAATGCAAAGACCATCCGTATCGACATGGATGAAATCGAGCGCACACAGGTTGGCTTTGCGTGGGTTGATGGCGTCTTCTGGGAGCGCTGGATCAAGACTACATATGGCGTTGATGTCAAGGAAGGCGAGAGGGTGATTATTAATGATGAAGATGTAAGTTTGTTCCTACCGTGATTACCTACCCATATTGACCCCTGTAGAACCGCCGTTACTGGGACACTACCATCTCTGGTGAACCCATCCGCCCGTCACGCACCTCGATTCTCGAAACCATTGGCAAAGTCACTTCCAAGCCCCCAAAGATCACACCCAAGTCTACGACAGGACGCTTCATGGGTCTCTATCTCTCTACTCGCCAATTCTGCGGTAATCACCCCTTTATTGCATTAGGCATGGTTGTTGGTTTCTTCACGGCAGTGGTACTCTTCGGCAAGTCAAGAAGCAGAAGACGAGGATTCGGAAATACAGGAGCATTCTTCCAACTGGGGGAGAAGGATGGTTTGCTCGGTGGAATGGGAAGTGGGAATGCAGGTGCTAAGCATGATTGAGGTGGAAGAAAGAATGTTCACGAGGGTTCTCCGGAAGGTGTTTGGCGCGTTGACTTGACTTGACTGAATGTACTATACCTGTGTCGTTCCTTTACATGGCATTGAAGAAGCGAATGTGTTTGCGTGCTATTAGGAGCATCATGTACGAGCTAGCTATGAGATATCAAAGGTTCTGTTGAAACAGAAGCAAGAGTGCGTGAATCTTGAATGCAGCCCATCGTCCCATAGCTTAAACTCTCAATTGCCCTGTCATTCACTAACTATAGCCACCCTCATCTATTCATGATACCGATCGACAAGCAGGATAACTTCCACGTGCTCTCGCGCCATAGTCCCCCACGCGTGCCCCGCCAACCCACCAAACTATACTTTCTTATTCCGTGACGCGCTACCTTAAACCCACCTCAGCATATGCGACCTTTGCTCCTGCACACCTCAATCGCAGTATCCATCTTCCAAACAGTACCTCCAAACCTTGTACGAGCACAACACACCCTTCGTTGCATGGACCTAAACCACGTCTACACCCACCAACACCGCAACCCGACGTCCAACCGCCCGTCCAAAATGTCCAACATCTCCCTCTCCGACCTGCAATTCATCAGCAGAGAAGAGCTCGCGCAGGACATACAGAAAGCACAATCCTCGTCCCCCTCATCCTCGCTGCCGCCTTCCCTCGCCGTCGTCGACGTCCGCGACAGCGACCACATCGGCGGCCATATCCGCGGGTCCACATGGCTCCCCAGCAACGAGCTCGACTACAAGACCCCCGAGCTCGTGCGCACGCTCAGGGACAAAGACGTCGTTGTGTTTCACTGTGCGCTGAGCCAGCAGCGGGGGCCGAGTGCGGCGCTGCGCTATTTGAGGGAGAAGCAGCGACTGGATCCGGGGAGTGGGGTCGAGAGTAAAAGGGAGGTCAAGGAGGGGGAGGGAGAAGTGCAGAAGGAGGCTGACGTTGGAGCGGAGCAGCGGGCGAAGAAGAAACAAAAGGTTTATGTTCTACGGGGTGGGTTTACAGAGTGGCAGGAGAAATATGGCGCTGATGAGAGGTTGACCGAGGGTTGGCAGAAGGATATTTGGGAGTTTGGGTATTGAATGAAGGAAATTTATCAATGCTCGAAAGATATTCGAAGCTTGCGGAGCAGAAGACTCGATTGACCAAGCACTTTTGTTTGTGAAAGTATAATGAATGATGTTTTAATGAGACTATGCTTACGCTTTTTTATTACCCAATCGAAGACAACACCTAGAATCTCAGACATGTTGGAAAAGACGTAACATTCTAACAGCTATTGCCCTTCCCCTGATCCGCAACAAGTCCAGCATAGTTCTGCCTCTCATGCTCCATAATAGCCTCGACCTTCTTCGCACTCGCACTGCTCTTATCGAATCGATAGCCCAGCCACTCCTTAACCAGACGTCTCGCCAGCTCAATACCGATAACACGCTCGCCCATGCACAGCACCTGCGCATCGTTGGATAAAATGGCGCGCTCGACGGAGAAAGAGTCATGTGCCGTGACGGCCCTGATGCCAGGGACCTTGTTGGCTGAGATGGCGACACCCAAGCCAGTTCCGCAGATCAGCACCGCGCGGTCTGCCTTGCCCTCTGCCACCAACTTTGCCGCGTCGACGGCAATGTGTGGATACGCCGTCTTGTCCGAGTTCTCTGGCACACCGACGTCCGTTACGCTCGCGACCCGCTTGTCGGCCTCGAGATCCTTGATGATGGCCTTCTTGTACGACACACCTGCGTCATCGCAGCCAATTGCTATTCTCAGCGGGGCCTGTTCGTTCGACATGGTGCAAGATTGGAAGGAAGAGTAGAGTACTGTTTTTAAATGTCTAAAGTTCGCTCGTATCGTACTTGTTCTCGATATTCCTTCTCTTCGTCTTGCTCACAACGTTGACGCGGCTTCTGTTCTCTTTCCTCTCAGACCGTTCGCTCGAGTATGTAAGTTCTCCCTCTGCGCTGTGCACTTTCTTGCCCGTTCCCTCGATGACGCCGTCAACCGTGCGATTGACCAAGTTCTCAAACGGCTTGGTGACAAACTTCAAGTCCGAGTGTGCAGTCGTGGGGCCCCTGGTCTCTAAAATCTTGACTTTGTCGGTGCCTTGGTCAGAGTGCTCGTTGACGCGTTGGTATACGTGGTCTGCGTCCGAATCGAGGTTGAGAGAAAATAATGCGCGTTTGGGAGGTGCCATTATTGCAGGTGGGAGAAGGGATGGTTAAATGATGTCAGCGCGGATGAATTGAGGGGAGGGCGCCGGAGAATAAGGCGGAGATGCCTTGTTCGGGTATCCCGGTGGGGTAAGGCTCGCCTCGACACGGTGCATTGTGGCATCGTGTCGGGCGCTCGACCGATTCTCGTCGGTCGTCGTGCCGAGCTCGTCGTTTATAGTTATCAAGCCGAGAAGATTGAAGAGGCTTGTGAAGAAATAGTTCACAGAGGTTCAACAATCTCAACAAGCACACAAGGAGAAGGATCATACGAGAATCGATGGATACACATGACACTAATCATGGTTCGAAATGGTTTTGTTCATCCTATCAACCTCTTCTCTTTTTGATCACAATATTTGACTTTTCTCTTCAACTAATTGGAAGAACATATCTCCGTGTCTGTAGTCTTCAGGCCTATTCTGTGTGCTCAATGGATGCAATATCGGATTCCCTACTTCTTCTCATCCCCAAATAAATCCTTCTCAACCATCTGTCTGCAAATTGGATGGTAGAAGTCCTTATTCTTCTCAAATGTCTTGACTGCCAAATCACGGTCTGCTTGCTCAAGCAGCCTGTACATGGGTCGGACAAACTTCATCCTGCCAATTCTACCAAGTAAGTCTGCACTCGGCTGGTACGTCTCTGGTGCCTTCGCCATCAAGCCGATGTTTAGATACCGCGAGAGGACTTCAATGTTTTGCGTAGAGTCATATCCGTACGTTGCACCGAGCAAGTGCACATTCTCAGGCGAAAACTTCTCGGCATATGACTGCAGCTTCTCGAGGAAAACGACAGACTGGTTTGAGACCCAGTCTTTGATATCCGTCTCCTTTGGTTTAAAGTCGGAAGAAGAGGAATTAGAGAGAAGTGAATGCCATTTGTCGGCAAGTTCATAGCACGATTTGACCATTGTCTGGTCAAAGTCTGGCTTTGGCGGGTATCCGGGCGCATAGAACAGCTTGTCCCAGTCAAACTCCTCCAACTTCTTGTTCGCTTCCGAGTCCTTTGCGAAGAAATCGATCAAACAGCTCTTGAATTCATAACTATCCAGGCTCTTGTTTTTGAATGTGTCGAAGTAGTGCGGGATGAAAGAGTCCCATTTGTCCTTTCCGAGCAGCAACTCGAATTGATAAAGTGCATGGAAGCCCTTCTCATAAGGAATCGAGGAGAAAGCATCGTCTGGGTCCTGGCCCTTGAGATCAATGACGAGCTGAGTGTATGGATGCTCTTTGCCGAAACGCTCAATGCTTTCCTCGAGCGCCTTCCAGCCGATGATGGCAGAGAAGTGACGATGTGCTTCGCCATGAAGAGCTCCCGCAATGCGGCGCTCCAGGTACGTTGTCCATCCCTCGTTTAGCCAGAAATGCTCCCAGCTTCCTGCGCTGACTAAATTGCCAGACCATGAATGCGAAAGCTCATGCGCGATGACATCAATGTTCTGCTTATCGCCTGAGATAATAGATGGCGTTGCGTATGTCCAGACGGGATTCTCCATGCCACCATACGGGAAGGAGGGCGGTAAAATGAGGATGTTGTATTGTGTCCATTGATAGGTGGGCGAGACAATCGACTCAAGAGCTTTCATGAAGGGCTCAATCTCGCCGTCAAGCTCGCGCTTGCAGTCGAGAAGTTCTTCAGGGCCTGACCAAACGGTGCTACGAGGACCAACACTAGCACATGCCAGATCGCCACTTGCAACAGCAAAGAGGTACGAGGTGATTGGAACATTCTGTTCGAATGTGTACTTCAGAGTCCCCTGTTCGCCATCTTTCTTTGGCGCTTGGTACTCGCTAGCTCCAGTTGGCAGTCCTGAAGCTAGGACGGGTAACGGGGAGCGCAGAGCGAAGCTGAAAGTCGACTTGACGTCCGGAGTATCTTGGCAGGGGAACACAGAGCGAGCATGAATTGCTTGACACTGGGAGAACATGTACGGATGCTTCTTGTTAGAGGTTTGAGCAGGCGTTAACCATTGGAGAGCGGTACACTTGTCGGTCGTCGCAACCTTGATCTCGACATTGATACTCTTGCCTTTGGGTACACTTGATGGGATTGTGATAGTCAGAGGAGTGCCATATGGCTCTATACGGCCTCCAACATTGAACTTTGCGCTCTTGCCGTCAACTTCCACGACGGAGATATCTAAGAAACTGCCCGTTGTCAGCTCAGTCGAATCAAGCTCACATTGAGCCGCCAAAACTCAGATTGACGTTGGGCGGGCCCAAGACATCTTCACCTCTAAATCTCTATGTTTCGGTTTGATTTGACGTACCTGCTATCTAGCACAATATCCTTGACATCCTCATCTGTCAAGCTCTCAAGCGTCAGCGTCACGGAACCATACAACCGCTTCTTCTCGAAATCGATGTCAAAGTCGACACTCGTATGCCTGGTAGCAAAGTTGTGGTAGTTTGACAAAGTGTTTGGATCTCTGGGCGTCTTGATGGTGATGTTAGGGTCCGTCATTGGCTTGGTGAGCATCGCTGCGGGGGAGCGATGCATGGTAGAGAAGGGCTGCCTTGATTTCCTGTTCGGGTATGATTTTGCTCTTGTGCTTGGCTGTAGGGCCGTCTTTGACAAACGCTGGGAAGCTTGTGTTGAAGTGGGGTCGGAGGGGAACAAGCGAGTTGGTGTCGTACTGAGGCATCTGCAGAGGTTCGGTTTGAGTTCAGCGGTAAGCTGTGCCGATCCAAACCGCCGAGCAAGTGACCTGCCAAATGCACATATCACCGACATATGGGCCCTTTACAGCTAAAGCTCATTCAAAGGATGTAGAGAGTAACCAGGCGAATTCAATTGTTGCACCTTGAGAAGATGAAAACAATGCCTGTTCCTGTTCCGAGATATTGGTAGTTCTGCGCGGAGGCGCACGGAGGCGCACGGTCGCACACAGCATTGGCTCTTGATATCAGCTAGATCTTGGTGTGCGATCGACATCTGTCGAATCAAGGTTAAGCATACATCGTAAGGCCATGGTGCCTGGACGTCTATGTGCCAATGAACTGTAGGTGGTGGATGGCTTGGTAACTGCGTGTGCAGATGATCTTGTTTCAAATACTTGATGCCCTCTTAGGACGCACAAACTTCGCCATAACGCTTCAACAGCCAAATACAAACTGCTATGGTTTCAATACATGCAGACCAAAACGCCAATATCCAGTCCCAGGCTTCCCTCAAGGGCAATCAATCCTTCTTGCCGCCATCTCCTTTCCGGCCTCTGTCTCTCAGTACGAGGTTGAAGTCTGGTCTCGCACTTTGGTACTGCTGGGCTGTTCTCGAGATAGACTGCTCACTTGTTGACATGAGAATCTCGTCTGTTCTTGATCTTCCACGATCGCGTTCATCGTCACCGATCTCAAATGCATCATCTTGAAGTTCGATAAGATCGCCCAAGTCACCACCCACCGCTCCAAGAACCGGCACAGCACTCCGTCTGCCTTGACCAGGCGTCCCTGGCTCGGTCAAGATCTTCTGCGCTTGAGTACCGACCTTTCTCATCCAGCCCTCAATCGCACCACCAATTTCCTGAAGATCCATTCCTGTCCCATTGATTGGTGTTATTGCTCCAGGACCTCCGTACTGGCTTGACGTTCCTGCACCTGCATCCAGCAGGCTCGGCGCCCACGGTGTGAAATACTCCTGGCCCGGCGGTGGGGCCATACTGGGTAGGTATTGAGCGAAGTTTTTGTTCAAAGGGTCTTGCGCGGGTCCAGGGCTTCGGACGTTTCTGCCCAGTGTACCTACGCCACCCGGGCCATGTAGTCCCCATGCCTTTTCTGATGTACTGCGTTGGCGGCTATGACTTGACATTGTGGAAAGATTGCTAGAGGCACGTGGTCGAGCGGGTTGTGACGGAGAACTCGTGATTGGGTTTGTAGACGTTGATGAGCGTGGTAAATCGATAGATGCTCGAGGTGTAGATGCATCCGAGTAGGTGAGCGATTTCCGTCTTGCAGGAGGAAAGAAGCCGAGTGCCTTGCGTGGCATGCGACCGATTTGGGTGGGTTGTTTATCGTTAGGTAGGAGGACCCACGAGTCGTGTTTCCAGGGTGGTTCTGAGTCTGGGTGGGATGACAGAACGGAGGTGGTTTCCGTATCTCTTTGCCTCGGGGTAGACCAGCCATTGGGGAGGCCATTTGTCTCCGTAGTAGGTGTTTTGCAATTCGAGCTATCTCCAAACTCTCCCATCAACAAATCTACGTCTGGGAGGGTCTCCGGCCCTTGTACCGGGCGTCCCTTCACTCCACAGGCATCTACTGGTAGCACTACGGTCTTTTTCGTTTGTACGCTATCGTTCGGCCACATGCGATTCGACTTGCGCAGCACAGCCTGCTGGCAGTTGTACTTGATGCTGAGTCCAGCTAGCGTATCCTGTGGCCGTACTTGGTGAACGTACACAAGAGCATCACGGTCTTCGTTCTCGCTTGGAGGTGCCGAAGCACTCATTCGCTCGTCTGAGTTTCTGCGTTTTATGCGACCTACCGAGTCGGGCACTAGGTGCTCGTTGGCAGTCAAGAGGTCCTTGCGCTTCATTGCCCGAACCATGGCATCTCGTTCCTCGTTTGTTCCGGCCCCTACGTGCGAGCCGGCGCCTGCGGGACCCCATTGTTTTGGCGGCGGTACGCTGGTAGATGTACGCCGCCCATGCAGCGGCCTTCGTCTCCGTGCGCTGCTGGCATCCAACGATGCCTCGTCATTGCCCATGACGTTTGCTGCAATCCCTTGGATCGCCGACCACGAGTTCCCCCATATCCCAGACAACGGCTTCAATGTGCTGCGGGAATGCTTTGGAGATTGTGCGCTCGCAGACCTCATGAAGGAGGACGTCGGATTCGAGGTGACGTTGAGACGCGACGAGGAAGCCACGCCAGGGAATGAGGGCGGAGTGGGAGATGCATTCCTCGAGGCGGTCCTTGATCCGCTCCTGCTCAGACCGCCCTCGCTCCCATCCGTCGCATAGATGTCGTCCTCAACCGAGATCAGCCTGCGCGTCCTCGGGCGCAATGTCGAGTTGCTCTTGGATGTCGACAGGGAAGAGCCATTA
This sequence comes from Pyrenochaeta sp. MPI-SDFR-AT-0127, assembly GCA_020747015.1. Lineage (NCBI taxonomy): Eukaryota > Fungi > Ascomycota > Dothideomycetes > Pleosporales > Cucurbitariaceae > Pyrenochaeta > Pyrenochaeta sp. MPI-SDFR-AT-0127. Next base: position 527,788 of record JAGTJM010000024.1, on the reverse strand, counting down.
GAGGGGTTCATGGCATGCGGACGCCGGGTGGAGTGGGTGAAGGCGGAGCAGCATAGGCGAGATGGTTCGAGTGGTCGGGAAGCCGCATGGCATGAGGCTACTGGAACATTGCGTGGGACAGCAGAGCAGGGCAGGGGTAGAGGCGCGGAGAGGGTTGATGTAGAGATGTGGTGAGAGCTGGAGCTGGGGAAAGCTACGTAACGCACCACGGTTCCTTCAGCCAACAAAGACCGTGCACCAGATGCAAACCAGGAAGGCGTCCATACAGATGCTGCACCCAGCTTAGCGCCTGTAAGAGCCTCACCTTAATCACTTCTGCATATAAGCTGCACGCTGGCCTGATAGCCCTCGAATCTCCCCACAACTACATGTGCTGTTGGTGGGCTGGCGATAAGGACAGATAATGGCTAGCTTCACATAGCGCGCTCTAGGCACATGGCCTGGGAAATCAATTTGCAGCTGGCTTCACCACGCGTGCGTGTGACCATTGATAGATTAACAGAACACCATAGCAGTGTGCTCTCGCTTTTCGTGGCGCAGGAAAATCTCTTAGTAGACTACGTGTCCCTCAATCCATGCATGCATCTTCCAGCAGTAAAGCAGACAACCACCTGCGTACAAACGCCATGCTCGTGCGCGCCAGCAGAGCTTTAGGGATGCCATCATAATTCATCAATGCTCATAGGGAGAACAGCATCCACGGCACTCTCATGTATCGTCGTTCCTTGGAAACCCTGAAATTCTTTGGTCTGCTGTATGGTCATCGAAACGGGCTTGAGCTGGTCGTTACATCGACATCCTCAAACTCCAGCTCAAACGCATCAACCTCTTCGAACTTCCTTCTAATTGCAGCTAGCTTTTCCGAATGTTCAATCGCAGAGACCTCAGTCGTCTCGTCCTGATTCTGCTCCGCTCTGTCATTCTCTTTGTCAGAGGAGATCCTGCGACTGTACGTTTTGGAGACTCTCTTCGTTGATTTTACTGGTCCTGCCTTCTTCCCGCGAGTGGTCTTCTTTGAAGCCTTTGGTGATGCTAGTTTTCCAGCGCCAGGCCGCTGGTGATTTCGCCGCTCAGGCATCTGAAGTTCATCTTGCTCCGAGTCGATTTGCTCTACGTCCTCCGAGGACTCCAAGTCAAACTCATCTCGATCTCGCATGCGATTTCGTCGACGCGGTAGAAGATCCTTTAGTTGTGCAGTAGAAATACTCTGCTGCGCTTTCTTCTTGGCGCCTCTGGTGGTCTTCACAGGTGTTTCGGTTTCCTCGGCTTCTGAGTCATCATCTCGGACTGGTGTCTTCGCCAACCTTCCCCTCCGCCGGGGACGTGTCTGTGCCGGTGATTGGCGAGGTTCTGAGGCTTCCCGGATAGGACTGCTTGATTTTGGGGGTGCAAAGGTCTCGCTCATGGGCTCCGCGTCGTCTTGTGTCTGCTCGATAACTTCCTCACGTGATGCCAAAACCTCTGGTAAACTAGGAGAGGGCGAACGCTCTGATTCCACGTCTGCTCCAGATGCCGGGCTGAATGGTGGAGAAGAGCGTGGTACTTGAACGACTGGAGAAAGCTTGCGCTTAGTACCACGTGAGCCAGAACTGGAGACTTGGGTGCCGCTATCATTTCGTACCTCATCTCCTGGTATAGCTCTCCTCACGTTTAGCGGTGTTGATTCAGCCTGCGGGAGGAAATCATCGAAATCAAAGTCGCCTGTGCTGCCTAGTCCGTCTTCATCGTTGTCTTCAATATCAGTAGTCTGCTGCACCATGCGCAGCAAGCTTGGCTGTCTCGCGCGTCTTTTGAAGTTTGTCAACGCCAGTATGGATCTCTCGTGTGCAGGAGTTGCGCCAACTTTGATGGCGGATGGCGGGCGAGTGCCGTGGGCCGGCGAATCCGAGCCCAAAGAGGAGAATGTCAGGTCACCGAAGCCACTACTGTCATCTGCTTGAAACGCGTCTGCTTGTGCATTCGTGGCGGGTAAGTGTATATCTGCAGGTATAACAACAGATGGCGACGCCTTTCGAGTAGAACTCCTTACGCTACCTCTTGTTGACCGTGCTCTCTTTGATGCATTCGATGCAGGTGTGCGATTCTTAACCGATGATATGGGTACATCTTCCTCAGCCGGGAGCGCACCAGTCATAGTAAATGCTCCTTCATCAACAACTTCATGTGTTTTCTCCTGTGTCACCCTCCTCCTCGAACGTGTCGATGTTGATTTGGTAACAAGGCCATCACTATCATCAGGGAAGCTATTTGCTGCCTCATCGACAATTTCGGGCTGCGTGGCGGTGGTCTTCGTTTGTTGTTTGCGCGGGGCGGCTTTCGGCTTCGCTGTTTTTGCGACGCGCGACGCGACTTTCGCACGCGGTGGGCGAGGCATCGTCGCAAACAGTCACCCTGATATTGGCCAAATGATAGGTGTTGTGCGTAGTCGAGTAAACGTGTTGATGAGCGAATTGAGAGGATGGGGGCGATAAGGCGGATAGCTAGGGTAATGATGTGCGTATGTTATGGCGGGCTCAATTCACTAGCCGTGACGCGAGAAAGCTTGGCTCACGTGATGATATAGTCATGCCTGCCGCCCTTTAGAAAGTGTGTACTACTACCAGCTTCGTATCTCTCGCATTGAACTAAAAGATCCATTTGTATCCGTTAGCGTGCGCTGCGGCCTATTGCTCACCGGAGAAAGCTAAAGGCTCCAGGAATTGGTAGCCGGCCAAGGCAGCGACAAAGGCACACTACTTATAATCGCCCTGTACATCATACAACCTCGAGCCCACAACATACTACAATCTCTATCCTTACTAATTGCGTGCAACACACCATAAAATGAGTACTTCCACGTCTCTTCTCTACTATCCTTCCACATTGGAAGAATGGGCGGTGACGGAGAAGGAGTACCTCCGCCAACACCCAGAGTATGATTGCGTGTGCACTGGCGTGGTAGTGTTCAACGAAGATGGAAAGCTGCTACTTGTTCAGCGGGCGGCCAATGAGATGGCGTTCCCGGATTTCTGGGTGAGTTTAAGAAGATGTCATGGTCAAGCCTTCATGCCCGGCAGCCTGAACATAGTCTACCTCCTTTGTCATTGGCAATTTGAAATATCATAGTCTATGAAAGTTGTACAAACTTTCATGCATATGAGAGCCAGTCATCTCAACGACTCGTTGATAGAACCTTGCGGCAGTTATGCAGCCAGACCTTCATCAATTGTTTGTGGCATCAACGATCTGACAATATTTAGGAGATCCCAGGAGGCAAGGTGGACGACACCGATGAGACTATCCTACATGCGGCGGCTCGAGAGCTAAAGGAGGAGGCTGGACTTGAAGCAACCCGCGTGGTGAGAAGAGTCACACAATTCACGTTCGTCGATGGGAGGCCTGGTAAACCCACGAAGACATGGCTAAAACTGATCTTTGAGATGGAAGTCCAGAACATCGATAACATTGTGCTGGAGCCGACGGAGCATCAACATCATACATTTGCATCTGAGGAGGAGGTTACCAATGATCTTGTTAAAGATATTAAGTTGGTGTATATCAGCCCACCAAACAAGGCGGTGAAACTGGAGGCTTTTCGGCTTCGAAGGGAAGGGCTGTCATCGTAAGGAGTCAGGTCCGACAGGCAGCCAGGTCTGCCGTACAGTTTTAGAAATGGTAAATGGTGTGAAGATCTTCAGGCTCCTTGGTCTTGTTGGTTGCTTCGTTCTTGGCTGGACAAATGCGAGCAAAAGGAGGCACAGTCGTGTCCTCGGCCCTTTTTCATCCTGCTTGTTTCCTCACATGTGAAAGGCGCGGTGCCTGGGAGGGATTCCCTTGGCAAACACGAGGGGTTAGAGTAATACCCTTTCTTCAGTAGGTGGGCTCAGGTGAGCCACACTGGGGTGAACACTAGCATCGGCATGGGTGCGTCTGATCTTGGAAACATGAGCAGGACGCAGGGCGTTTTTCAATACGAGCTTGGTCCGAATGATATTCTTGACTTTGATGAGACTACAATGCCAGTTGGGGAAATGCACGCGATGGTCAAGAGGCTCTTGACATGACTATCCTTGTCCTTGCACATGCTGCGAAGTGCTGCTGGCCCCTATATTAATGAAGCACACGATGAAGTATTGGGGAAGCAAGAGACAGGAGATGATGTGCAGCGCAGATGAAACTCGGAGTGGCGGAGGGGTGCCCGCCAATGGGGAGAGACCGCCATGGAGGGAGTCGGGATGGTCTGGGGTTGGGTGAATGCTCGCACATGGGGGAGGGTTGCGCAGAGGCAGTGAATGACACGCACAAACGCGGCATCAGGAGCATGCGGTTGAGTCAAGCGATGCAGGGACGAGATGCCGGGCTGAGCATCTGGCTGTTGACGGACATGACGCCTCGATCGAAGCAGTCTGACAAAGGACAGCGTGCTTGTTTCAAGTGTGCCCTGGTGGTGATCGCTCCATGGCAGCCTTCGCCGTAGCAGGCCGCAAACCCCGCTAGCGTATGTGCGTTCCGGGCGCCATACTGTGTGCCACAAGCACTCGACCGCGTGCGGACAAATCGCAACTACAACACCTCGACGACCCGCGCGAGGCAGGCCAGCGACAACATGTCTGGCGAACACTCCTTTATGGCCAGTTCAGGCCCCACCGCACCACCGCCGCTGGCTGCGCAGCCCAGCATGGGAACTCCGTAGGTGGCCGTCGCACGCGCGCTGTGTGAAGCAGAAGACATGGGCTCACCGCATCCAGGCCGTCCGCGAATTCGCAGTCAGTTCCCCCGGGACACCCGTCCTTCAGGCGCCAGCGCGCAAGCAGAGCATGCGAAAGTGAGTATATCCAGTCTTTGCGCCTCCTCTGGCCTCAGGGACAAGCGCAGTCGTCTGGTCTTATAATCGACCTTCGTGATGAGCCTCGGCACCTCGGTCGACCTGAAGATGATTGCTAACATGCACGCTTCGCAGCATGCCACGCGAGGAAAGTAAGTAATCAGCCGCATAACAACCCTATCATGAGGCTGGCGCATAACAGCTGTGCAGGTCCGCTGCGACGCTGCCTCATTAGGCATTCCGTGCACCAATTGCACCGCCTTCTCCATCGAGTGCCGCATTCCGCAACCCAAGCGGAAGAAGACGCAGGCCCAGACGACAAGGTCCAAAGATGCGGACAGGTAAGGGTCCCGGACACTGAACTGGGAACAAGAGCACGGAGCTGACATGGGATGGCAGCGACCGAGGAGACAGCGATGACCGCTCCCCCGCCAGCCCGTCCGTCGAGCCTCGCGACAAGACGACCGTATACAATTCCGAGGACGGCACGCCCTCGACGGCCGTCTCCAACGCCTACGCTGCCCAACAGGCCGCCCACAACGGCACCTATGTGCAGTTTATGAAGCCCAAGTTCGCCAGAGCCCCCATCAAGGAAGCAGGCCGAGTCGCCTACCTCGGCGAGTCCTCCAACTTGTCACTACTGGTCCACGATCGCTACGGAACGACGGATGTAGTCCACTATCCGCTCCCTGAGAACGTACGAGGCGCCAAAGCCCGTGTGAACGAGATGGACAATATGGAAATCGAGATTCTGCACCAGCGAGGCGCATTCCTGCTCCCTCCGCGAGCACTATGTGACGAGCTAGTTGAGGCCTTCTTTAAATGGGTGGCCCCAGTGGTGCCTGTGATCAACCGCAGTCGTTTTATGCGCCAGTACCGAGACCCTAAGAACCCCCCATCGCTTCTCCTCTTACAGGCTGTGCTTCTTGCTGGCTCGCGAGTTTGCACCAACGCACAACTGATGGACTCAAGCGGATCGACAACCCCTGCCGCTATGACTTTCTACAAGCGAGCAAAGGCATTGTATGACGCCAACTTCGAGGATGACCGGGTGACTATTGTACAAGCTCTCATCTTGATGGGCTGGTACTGGGAAGGACCAGAGGGTAAGATTCGCAATCCTCCCGTGTAATTCTGCCATAGCTGACAACCTCAGATGTTACCAAGAACGTGTTCTATTGGACCCGAGTCGCCATTGTTGTGGCCCAGGGTTCAGGCATGCATAGGAGGTAAGCTTGTGAAGAAAATTAAAAAGTTCGATAGAACTCTTCTCTGACGAAAAGTAGCGTCGAGGGATCACAACTCAGTCGGTCAGATAAACGGCTATGGAAGCGAATCTGGTGGACACTATACAGTCGAGATCGTTCAGTAGCAGTTGCGCTTGGCAGACCAGTGGCTATCGACCCAGAGGACTCCGACGTGGAGATGGTATCCGAGGACGACTTCATAGACGATGAGTCTGAACACGCAGCAGAACACCCACCGGACCCAGTACACGTCCAGTTCTTCATCAATTACGTCAAGTTAAGCGAGATCATGGGCCTAGTCCTATCTCAGCAATACTCGGTCGCATCAAAACATCGCAGAGCAAATGCCATAGATCTTACCCACAGTGATATGGCACTTGCAGACTGGTTGCAGCATTGCCCGCCCGAAGTACAGTGGGACCGAACACGCCATCACTTTTGGGCGGCTCTGTTGCATTCGAACTACTAGTAGGTAATCTTGAGTAAGTTACTACTAGCTTTCACTAACATCTTTAGCACCACCCTCTGTCTACTCCATCGTGCACACATGCCACCGGCAGGATCACCGAAAGCGAACAACCTCGACGGTTTCGGTGAAGAACATGCCTACCCGTCGAGGAATATCGCGTACCAGGCAGCGGCCATGATCACTTCCATCATTGAAAATCTTCGCGCTCACGACGAAATACGGTACACTCCCGCATTCATTGTTTACAGCTTGTTCTCAGCCCTCATCATGCACGTCTACCAGATGAAGTCCTCGAACAAATCCATCGTGTCAGCAACAGAACAGCGTCTGCAGATCTGTTTGGATGCGTTGAAGGAAGTATCCAAAGTCTGGCTTGTCGCAAAGATGGTACATACGCTCTTCGAGTCTATCCTTGGAAACAAGCATCTTGAGGAACGCTTGCAGAAAGCAGCAGGTAGGAACCACAAGAAGAATAAAGCGTCTTCGGGCCCACCGCCGCCGCCCCCGAAGCCGGTTCAAGAAACAGCACCCAAGCGGAAATTTGATGACATGGATCTGGGTTTCCCTGTCCCGAATGGTCCTCCAGCACCCCAAGTATCGTACGAACGGTCCAGACCACAGACACCAGCCGTTACGCCGTCGCGTGAGTTACCACCACAGCAGCAGATGCCTCAGATGTCAAGTGGATCACCCCAAATGAACCGTCAAAACCACGATGCATTCATGGGTCCGTCACGGTCAGGAACTCGTCCGACAACCCCCTTCAACCCTACGTATTCCTATCCAGGTACACCTCCAGATTTGTTCCTAGTCACCCGTGATACGCCAAACATCAGTCAAGAAGTATGGCAGAATTTCCAGCCTGATCAACTTTTCCCCGCGGACACGCAGGTCAATTTCCCTTTGCAGAACCACGGTCTCGTGGATCCTGCCCTGAGCCAGCCGCACAATCTTCCCATGCATCAGCAGCCGCAGCCGCAGATGCCTGGAGGTCAGCAGCACATGGCGAATCCACAAACAACAATGGGAATCTCTGGTTCTTTTGATCACAATAATCCGCAAGCCTGGGCCCAGCAGATGGAGATGATGTCGCAAAACCAGCAGCAACATGGTGCGCAAGACGACGCGTGGAGCAGTAGCTCAGGGGGTAGGCATAATCCGATTGTACCAATGAGTTTGAATGTTGATGACTGGTAAGTCTCATTCCCCTAAGTTTCTGGTCATGCTGGATTGAGTTGCTAACATTTGCGCAGGTTCAACTTCTTCGGTATTAACGGTGAAGCTGACATGTCTCATCTCTTTCAACAAGGCCCGTCGTGATTTTCAAGCAAGGACTCCCGATTATTTGCAGTCTTTTTAGCGTCTTTACTAGGTTGGAAGCATGGCATAGGCGTACCATCGCCTCTTTCTACAACGAAGGCTGGATCCAAAATGCAGTTTTATGTGAATAGTGTCCTCGCATGGTGGGACTTTATCATCCTTGCGCATCGCTAAAGCTCATGCAATTGTAACCATCATGCAACTGGGCATTGTGCGCGAAAAGTATAGTTAATTTTTACTCCTTCAGTAAACTCCTGCTGATGGTTGTACGAGACCGAGACCGCATCAAAATTACCTTTTATGCTTGTTTGTATCAATTGTGCTCGTTAAGATCAGGTATTAGCTTGTATTTGGGATAAAAAGCATGTTTAAGTCTCATGCCCCCATCGCCTACCCTGAGTCTGGGCTCATAATTGTCCCCAAGATGTAACTTCGCCATTGAATATCGATGTACATTTTCGGTGTGTGGCTGGTGATCCACCGGTTCCACTCCCCGCAGCGCATGTGACGCTAATCTTGATGTATGCTAGCGTTCTTGGCTGCATCTCACATCGCGAACCTCAAGCTTTAGACACGCGAGAAAGCTGCGACTTTAGCATCGTTAATATCGCCCCTTCCGCTACCGAAAGTTAAAGAAAACAATACTCCCAGGTTCGTACGCGAGTCTATAGCATGAATCGTCTAGGTTCGTCCCTTCACCAGCACCACACAATCGCACGCTCGACCCTGCCGTACACCACGCCGCATCCAGCGACCAGGCTCTCCACCATTGCGCTTTCCACCTGAACACACCATACTCACTGCAAGCGTTCTTGGTGTCCGGCAGGAGCAGCTTAATTGCGCGCCTTTCACTCCTTGCTCCAACTCCTAGCCTTATCATGCCCCTTCGAAATACCGATATTCAATCATGCGGCGTCTGCAATGCTGATTTTGGTTTAACCTATAGGACCGGGGGCGCAAACGACACGAAATCTACCCTCGAATATGTTTCAGACACAGCAAAACGCTGGTCGCGGTGCCCCATTGGGCTCGAACAGGTTACAGAATGGGAAGCTGGGTGAGGATGCTCTTGAGGTAGCAGGCAGAAACCATCGCTGACAAGTCCTGTTATAGCAGGCGCATCTCAGTGGGGATTTGGAGCTCCAGTGGGCGGTGCCCCGGGACTAACGAATGCACAATCACGAACGAATGGGGGTGTAATGTCAAGCTTTGCGCAAGCCATGGGTGGCTCGCAACCACATACCCCGCTCAATCTTGAGTAAGTCATCACACTTGACAGCAAAAGGGAAACGAAAGGCCAGGATGGCAAGAGACTGCGAAGATGTTGGAGCTTTTGGCATGTCCCAGAATCTAGCTAAATGTTTGTCTTTGCAGGGAGTTCCCTTCGTTATCTGGTGCACCTCAAGCGCAGCAGAATACCTCCGCGCAGCAGATGTGGGCAAATCCGAACCTGCGAAGTACCCCACAGAATACTATCCAGAGACCGCAAGGGCAAGGACAACAACACGGCCAAGTTGCTCAGACAACAAATCAGCAACTACAAAACCAAGGGCATGACGATTCATCGCAGAGTCAATTCTCTGGGGCTGGCGACGACTACCGGTTTGGTGGCCAAGGGGGAGTTGGACAGCTGTCTGGCGGTGCTCAGCCGCAAACAGGCAATATCGAAGAGTTTCCACCACTGGGTAATGTGCCGGGAGAGATTGGTCCTGATCGAAGAGCAGGACTGATACAAAATGCTGCGGCGTTCGGAAGTAATGCAAATGCAGGCGCCTTTCCAGGTCTAGGTCAGACACGAAATGGACTATCCAGTCCAACGGATAGCCAACAAGACCGTGCAATAAATCCTACAGTGGGCGGAAGAGGTTTGCCTGGCGCTGGTAGGTTTCCAAATTCTGGCAGGAGATATGCAATGCTCACACAATTAGTGTCGCGGACGCCTTTCGATGCCATAAGGACAAACCCTTCCAATTCACAAGAAGTAAGTAAACCTTCATAATTCAAGCCCCTTCAAGCTAACGCGCACAGGGCAATCAGCGGTCAGGACAAACCCCAAGCAATTTGTCTTTCCTAGGACCTCAAATTGGCATCCGGACTGGCAGCGACCTCGCCCCTGGTGGCCAACGTCTGCAGCAAAATCAATTCGAGCAAACTTTTGGCACTGAGAACCTTGGCTTAGCAAACACACAGATACTGCTACACAAGAAGCTTTCTGAGATGAACGATTCGGAACGATATGGTCTACCAGGGTTACTTTCGATGATACCCCTGGAAAGTCCGGACTATTCCTCGCTTGCGATGGGTCAAGATCTTACAGTACTTGGGCTAGATCTAAGTCGACCAGATAACTCGCCCTTACATCCGACTTTTGGCTCACCGTTTGTGGAGTCGAATGTTAAGCCAGTAATACCGCCAGACTTCACTCTACCAGCAGCATATACGGTCACAAACGTCCCACCGCTACATTCCAAGATGACCAGTTTCTCTCCTGAGACGCTCCTAGCTATCTTCTATCAGTTCCCGAGGGATATCCTACAAGAAATTGCGGCACAAGAGCTATACAATCGCGACTGGCGGTGGCACATCAAGCTTCAGCAGTGGATGATGAAAGATCCTGATCTTCCGGCCCCGATAAGATTGTCGCCTAAAGAGGAGCGCGGATGGTATTTGTTCTTCGATGTAACCAACTGGAGACGGGAGCGGGTAAGTGGTCGCTAAGGAGACATGGGGAGGGCGTGCTAACCAGATCTTAGAGAGAGTTCGAGCTCAACTACGATCATTTAGATCAGCGACATGGTAGCCCGGCTATGGCAGGGCAAATGTAGGCTGATGCCTATCTTGGAGATCGTACAGTCAGCCCGGATGCTGACAGTATCTGAGCGTAATTGAAGTTGATACATCGACAGTGGCGAGGCACATGAGTGAGGTTTCTGTTGCCCACCGTAGCCACCACTTGTGGAAATGAAAGATTCCGCGAGGATTTGCCTTGCGCAAAGTGCATTTGCCTTCCAGTGCTGTGATTAACATGGATCATTCGCAGCGTTTCGTTAAATGGCTTGAAAACTAGATCTTCCGTTATGACAGTGAGCGCCTCCTTGCACCTACTTTCACTTGCAAGATTTTCATCGATTGGCTTCTGTTTGACATCCCTTTCACTGACAAATTCATTTTCTATTTTAACCTTTTCGCCCGTCTCCACACATCTTCTCTTCATTCAACCCTGACCTGCTGCAAACTCTTGCATTTGCTCTTGCTCTCGAAACTAGGTCCCACTGTCCCTGGAAAGCAACCTATTTCGACAATCATGACCAAACTAACTACAACACCAGAAACCATGTCTTTCCCCAAAACAGATGATGCTGACCGAGTTCGCCAGGCTCTCATGGCTCTTTCTGCCTATGTCCGTGAGATGACACCCACAGGCGCGAAGGCCATTCCCACGCACCCAGATCGCTTCAATCTACTCGCTCGCCGCTCCTACAGCGGCTGTCGCATCTGCGGCCTCCCAGGCCACCAGTCCGACAACATCAAGGACGCTGCCTCATGCCGCACCGCCATTCTCTCCCTCATCGGCTTCTGGGAAGATGCCGCCGTCCACGTGTCCTGCCTGTATCAGCACTCCGAGCGCTTCCAAAAGGCCGTCGTTGCAAACGAGCCGACATATGAGATGCGTCTCGACGACGGGCCGTTGAAAGTTGATCGTCTGGAAGCCGTCCTCGTAGACCGTCTTACGCGCAACTACCTCAAATTCCAGGCGCATTTTGCACGCATTCGGGCCAAGGTGAATTTTGTGCTGGGCGAGGTAGATCAGGGCAGGTATGAGCGAGTCAGCCAGAACTTGAATGGGATTTTGCTTGATGGATTGACTTGTGAGTCCATTGTTCTGTCGGTGACAAGTGGTATGATGCTGATTTGATACAGTGTCTGATCTATTTGAGCGCAGCGTCGCAGGGGTGCAATGATTGTTCTTATCGCAGCTCACATGCGGGCGTACCAGAGGTACTGCTCCGACATACGAATTGCGACTCATGATCACATGCAACGAGAGTAATTTTGAGATTTTGGTGGTACAGGACGCATCGAGGTAGAGAGTAGAATATTGATTTTAAATTGGAAAGCACACCCGCTGCGGATGTCTACATTCATAGACTGCGGGTGGGGGTCTCATGTACATGCATGGTATTTAACAGCTCTACTTCAGTCCAATGTTAGCTATTACGTCTGGGGTAATCAGCACTTCGCTACATCACATCTCTCCCTTCCTGATCCATCATTATTACTCGTAGAACAAGCGTGATCTGAGAGGATTAGCTTTGCGGGGTTGAAGTAAGATCCACGGAGGTTCTGCGACGTTGCTCCCAAGGTAGCGAGAGCCATGGCACCAACTGGAGAGCATACAATGTCAGCACGTAAGTTGTATATGCCAATGTTTGTGTTTGTTTATATCTGTCAGTACGTTAAGGCCCATTTTTTAGTTCCACACTCGCCGCCGCCTCCGATGCAGGTGCTCTGCACACCCTGCTCAAACTAATCGTGTAACGACTCAGCAAACGAGTATTGTCAAAATAACCTCGCTGCGTATCATTCATGCCCACGCAACTTTCGCTCTCGACCCAAAATTCCTGTCCAAATCTTACGAGAATCGGTACGTACCCCTCTCGGAGCCAGACCTCCTCCCTTAGCTGTGCGGAGTCGCTGCTCTAGGCCCCTCGATTCCTTACTTCAATCCCGAATGTAGCAAAGGTATGTCCCTTGCGGTTCACTGAAATGTTGAACCCATGGGCAATTTTTTCCATTCACTTTTTGCTTTCATTTTTCAGTTGCAAAATGCACAAACACAAGATTCTCCTAGTCCTTTGACTCTCTCACTGTTCAGTGAAATCTCTATGCCATGGTCAACTTCAGCGCTGAAATACCTCCTACCAAGGCGATGATTAATCATGATACTGTATACATGAAGACTGTGGCTGCTCTCAGACAGAAAGAGATGGAGAATGTGGACATAACACATAGCCCTATGTCTCCTGTGGCTCCAACTTTACGAAGAAACGAAAGATTCAAAGAGGCTTCTGCGAGACCATCTAGGAGCTTCTCCCAGCTAGCAAGAACACCGATGACTGACCATAAATTAATACCGCAGCCCCTCAGTCTTAATTCCTCTACAAGAAGACCCAAAGGTCCCACAATGCCCGCTCACGGGACCGCGATTGAAAAAAAGTTCATACAGAACACTCTGTCCACCGTTTCGCCTACACGCAACCCTTCTTCGTGTACAACGTCTACAAGACTTTACACCATTTTTGATGAGCAGCCACCGACCTATAAGCCCACATCTGGCTCAAAATCTTTGCCTTTGATAGTCTCGAGTCAAGGCGGCGAGAAATATCATACACAGTCAGAGCCACCCGCTGTTGGACAAGAAAGCACCAAGGCCATGTCTACCACAGACTCCGTTTCTATGTCCGGTGGTCTGATCCATATTAAGCCGTCTTCGCAGCTACAGAGTATGCAAGCAGTCAAAAAGCATTTGAAAGACGCTGAGGACTTTCACCCTTATGGCCCCTGGACTAGAAACAAGGTTTTCCGAACGCAAAGCGACATCAGTCTGCCACTGAGTTCGTATGTGCCAAGTGGAAGCCCAAGAGCTGTTTTCAAGAGGCTCGAAGATATGAATGAGAGTAGGGTCAATGATCCTAGCCTAGACACCACTGCGTCTGACGCTCTAGAGCGCAGAAGACAAGGTAAAGACTGGAAAACGGCATGCGATTGGACTGAACCTGAAATTGTTGTAGATGGCCCGACGGAATGGATCGAGGGCTATCTGGTGCGTAAAGCAGAAGCGGATCGCCGGGAAGAAGAGCAGAGAAAACTGGAAGCAAGAGCACAGAGGTGGGATCTAAGTCGTGTGGATAGCCTGAAGCAAGTCAACAAAATAGTGAGAAGGCTTAGTGGAAGTACCAAGAAAGAGGACAGAGACGGGTTTGAAGTGCGCCGAGAGCATGACAACGACATAAGAAAGGGCCAGCCACCAATTTTTGGACAGTCAAGTGCTCCAGAGCAAATGCTTCAACAAGCATATCTGCCGCCATTGAATCAGAGACACACTCAAGAACATTCAATTAGCCCTCGGTCTTCCCGCTCAGAGCAAATCAACGAACAAAACTCGCCCAAACCAACTCAATCCACTTACAACTCTCCTTCACGCCCAAGGCTTGGAAGCCGGTTTCACACTGTCAGCGGTGCAAGCCTCAGCAAGTTTCTTCTTCGCAAATTATCCCTGCGCCAGGTCGACCAGCAAGGAGAAGACTTTGGCCTCAGACGCAGCCTCTCTATCCATGTACCGAAATTCCTTGGGCACAGAAGGTCCTCGATGAAGGATTTGAGCGAAGCGTTGGAGAAACCAGGAAAAGAGGAGAGGGATGAGAGGAATAGGAAGGATAGTGGGAAGGGGAACGATGGTCGTATGGAAGGGGGTTATGTCGTTTGAAATATATCTTTCAATTGGATTTAGTCATTGTTCGACGAAACTAATTTTGCCCGGCATTGAGTCTTTCCTTGCCTACGTGCATGCGTTTTTGTGACATTTAGAGACATTGAGTTGTAGTTTCTACCATGTACTTTTTAACAGAATAACCTCCTTTTGCGCTTAATAATCATCCTGAATAACCCTAATCATAGAGCTTGATTGCCTCATCTTAGTTTTATCATATTTAATATTTTATTTCCTTCAATAGTTCATTGTGCAGAGGACAAGTTTCAGCTATGCAGCCTCATCCTCAATCTCCAGGTTCCCGACTTTGAATTTCTTCCCTTTCATATCCGCATAGTCGTTGTGATTATGGTAATTCTTCACCCTTTCCCTTACATACTCTAATCCCCTGACCGGCTTTGCGTTTTCTTGGTCCTCTTCTATTCGACCCAATCTCTTCAACAAGGGTGATGGCGCTGGTTTAATATCGACTTCATTGCCTGGTCGCACGAAGTAGAATAGACCTAAGCGATGAATATGCGCTTGATCCTCCGGTGGCCGTTGAACCCGGTGGATAGTTGACTTCAAGTATCCTGCAGACCAAAAGTCAAGTGTATCTCCAACATTGCAGATGATTCCATTGTCGACAGGGGGTACGTATTTCCATTCCCCAGCTGGAGTCTTGAGTTGCAGTCCTGCTACATTCTGGCTCCACAGGAGCGTCAAGCTTCCAAAGTCGGTGTGTGCGCGGGACCAGGTATCCTGCACCTTTGCATCGTCCTCCGCTGAGCGCGGACGGTAGATCATATACCGCAAGTGATCTTCAGACTGGTCATCGTAAAGATGCTGTCTTGAAAAGTAGTCCTCAGGGAGTTCTAAAATAATGGAGAACAAAGTGAAAACCTTCGATGCCAGCTCTAGTGACCGTCTTGAGAAGTCTTCGATCTCCGCCCGAAACTGGCGGAGGTAAGGATGAAAAGGCTCCTTATCGTTCGCAGGAATGAATTTTGGGATGTTGACTGATTCGACATTATCTAGCACGTCGGTACCCATGATTGTCTTTTCATTCGCCTATGCCACATGATTAGGACTGGACACGCCAAGTTTCAAGTCAAGTTTTCCAGGACATACAGCTCGGTAGCCGAAATAGTTCCCTTGCGCAAAGTCACACCGATACTTAGGATCACCCTTCTCTTCGAGTGACAGATTGAAGTATGCTTGGCCTATATCGTATTGGCGGTCCATCTCCTCCTGTGTGAATCCAGTACCGGTGACACTGAAAAATCCCGTATGGTGCACCTACATCGAACGTTAGTTGCCGACTCTGATTCATTCGTCTAAGTCTTACGGCATCTCGTAATTCTTCTGCCAGCTTCTGCTTTCCCCCAGGCTCATCAAACGTTGATAGATCAATAACTTGGATGTCTGCCCATTGAAGCTGCTCCTTTGTCTTTCCTGGCCGCTCCCATTTCGGGATTGTTGGAGGTTCTTGATATGCGACTGATGGCATCTTGTTGTCTTCCGTTTTTATGGTCAAGATATTTTATCATCAATATATCTCTTCAAGCAAGCATATATGGAACATTCTTATTCCCGCCGTCGGCAATGACGCATGTGGATGTTGGCAACTCAGAAGTGGAGGTGGTGAGCACGCAATCCCTCGCCAAGATGCGTGCTTGCATACCCGACAACTTTGATAACCTCAACGTCCTTCGTCACAACTGGAATCGTATCTCGGCAAATGATATCCGACGACTCTACCCTAATCGAGGGAAATGTTCTCGAGACGAGCGAGGTGGGAAATGATAGCTTGCATGGTACGAATTTGACCAAATAAGCGTCATGACGTGCTTGCGAATTTTGCGGGAGGATGCTCATGAATGAATTGGACTATACAAGAGAGAAGCACTATCATGCAGGATCGTCCATGCAGAGTGCTGATCTCTAACGTTGTGGAGCTTGATATAAAAGACCCAAGAGCCCGGTTTCTGTGGGACGTATCTTGACCACTTCCTTGAATCTCACTTTATCAAATTTTGGAATTGAGAGTCTTCTGGAAATGACATCTCTCAAGCAGCCTGACGACACCCCAACAAAGGAGATTCGAAATGTGCCG
Source organism: Pyrenochaeta sp. MPI-SDFR-AT-0127 (assembly GCA_020747015.1). Lineage (NCBI taxonomy): Eukaryota > Fungi > Ascomycota > Dothideomycetes > Pleosporales > Cucurbitariaceae > Pyrenochaeta > Pyrenochaeta sp. MPI-SDFR-AT-0127. The sequence goes on along the minus strand of JAGTJM010000024.1, from coordinate 511,363 downwards.
GACTCTGAGGTCAGTTCGACCACGCCCTCGGAGGCGACTCTCAAAGATGCCCACCGGAAAGTTGACAAACGCCTGCTCTGCTGGTATGCTTTTGTGTACCTGATTATGCGGATTCACGTCAGCAACATTTCCAACACAGCTATCATGAATTTGGAACAAGGCACCGGCATCAAGAAGCAACTCGGAAATCTATCTTCCTCTCAGTGGGCATGGGCCTTGAGCATCTTCTACTACCCATACATGTTTTTCGAACCGCTGGCCACGCTTATGTTGAAGTATTTTAGTCCTAGTGTTTGGATGAGCCGTATAATGTTCACATGGGGGATCATTTCGATGTGCCAGGGCGCGACACAGAACTACGAAGGAATTCTGGCATGTCGATTTTTCTTAGGCCTTGCTGAAGCGGGTTTCTATCCAGGAGTACTATACCACCTCAGCTTTTGGTATCCGACTGATCGATTACCACTTCGTATTGCCTTTTTCTATGCTTGCGGCATGTTCTCAGGCACGATAAGCGGATTACTAGCCTATGCCATCTCCTTCATGAATGGGGTTGGCGGCCTTGCGGCCTGGCGATGGGTATGCAATTGAAGCCCTCTCCTAGTGAAGTTTCGTTCGCTGACCAAATCTAGCTTTTCATCCTCGAAGGCATACCCGCCATACTGTGTGCAGTATATACCTTCTTCTATCTACCAAACTATCCCCAGACCGTCAAGTTCCTGACTGAGACTGAACGCGAGGCTATACTTATCGATTTGCCAAAGCAAGCACCAACTATGCGCGCAAAGACATTTGATCTCGACCAGATCAAGAGCTTGTTCAGAAGCCCGACTTTTGTTCCTTTCCTCATGATCTGGATTACTCACGGCATCGGAGGTTGGGGCATATCATTCGTGCTGCCGACGGTGATCTACGAATTAGGGATCTCCAATACGGCTATTTCGCAGGTTATGACCATGCCACCATTTACACTTGTATTTGTGATTCTTTGTGGGCTCGCGTTCTTTATCCACACCAAGCGTCTATCACCATGGGTCGCAGGTCTTAGCGTTGAGATTACACAGATCATCTGCTACATTCTCTTAATAACTGTCAAGCATCCCATTGCGAAATACATCTTTGTGATGATTGCAACAGCAGCTTCTCAATCTTTCTTCGCAATCATCTGGCCGGAGCGCATCAGGGCAGCAAGGGGTACCACCACTGCTGGACTTGCTATTGGCATAACGAATGCGAGTTGCCAGCTCATGGGCATCGTCGGACCGCAAATTTATCAACCAAAATTTGGCCCGACGTACAGAGTTAGCTACATTTGCTCTATCGCGTTACTTTCGACATGTTTGGGTGCTGTCTTAACGAGCTGGTTCTTTGTAGCGAGAGACGACAAACAACGGTCCAATGAGAACATGCAGTCGCAGCAGACACTCGCCTGAGCAGAGCAATTTACTCTTAGTCGAGGTTATTGATAGTGTCAAAAGGCTGGTCGCGGATGCATTATTGGACGCTCTGTAGCATATTTAATTGCACGCTTGCATTTGGGAACCACGAGCGCTGTTTGAGGTTGAGAATGTGAAATATGGAGATCACGTTATGGATCACCATACAAATACGATACTCAGTCAAACGTACTGGGCGTTCACGTCCTCCGCATTTCTTTTAGTCCTCGTAAGACAATGAACTGGAGACATCAAATATGTTGTGTTGATATTCGACTTCCCGCTTCTCAGTGAATTCCAGATTTGAAGTTGATAAGGCATTATATTATGCTAATGCTATGATAATAGATATTCTATGCAGTACCTGTGGCCGAGCTGACAGGCAGGCTGACAGGTAACGGTGTTGCCGAAGGCGTAGCTGATGCTGAGGTGCCTCCGCCGCTACCTGTTTTCTTTTGAACGACAGCCGAGACAACTTGACCTGGAGAAAAATGTCAGTTGCTAGATAACTTCAAGACGAGACATCGACTCACCAGCAGTATTTGTTACAATATCGACGAGGGCACCCAATGCGTCGTAGCTGTATGTCTTCTGGGTGAGCCCTTGGCCGACTTGCTTGACGCTTCCAACGACTTCGGTCATGTTCAACTGCGTTATGGATTAGTATCGTGGCTGCACAGATATTTCCTAAAGCATATACCTTGTAATTTCCAACGATTTGCGAAAGAGTGTCGGTGGCACCTCCCACAACCTCTTGAACGATGTTGCCCAGATTGTCAACCAAGAAGTTTAGTGTCTTCCCATTTTGTGTAATGGATCCAAGCTACGCATCGTCAGTACAGTTTTCTTTCACTCAGTCATAGTACTTGCAAGTCCGTCTACCGCGCCAATGACTTCGCCGACCAGGTTTGTCACATTGCCGATTAAGGTCAACAACAGGGGATTCAAGTCCAAGGAATCAAAAACGCGCTCAACAATTGATACTAGGTTGCCCAGTCGTACAATCAATTCGAGATTGACATCTACATCAGCAATTGTGATGTTGACTTTCTCCACGGCGACCTGGACACCGGCATTGACTTGAACGAGGCCCGCAACTTTCGCGTTGAGATTGAGGTCCGCTCGCAATTTTTCAACTCCAAGTTCGATGCGCCCTACATGCAGTTCTGGAACGCGGAGAAGGACGTCTGGCGCGGTGGATGTCGTTGGCTGAACACTTGGTGGTGCGGTCGGACTGGTCCCATTTCCTTGTGGTGGTGAACTGCTAGTGGGTGGAGGTGTTGAACTCTGCGCGAAAACATGAGTCGCAAAAGTGAAGAAAATGCTGATGAGCAGAAGGCGGATAGAGAACGACATGTTGGCGACAGCGACCACAACGACAGGAGCGAGCGAGAGAGTCGTTACAAGTAACAGCGAACACGGCCTAGGAAACGTTTTAGGCGAACCCATGCCGTTGTAAATCAGCGATTCATGCGTAGTCCAAGTTTGCCATGAGCGTAATCTCGGGTAAAACCCCCTTTTGGAGCCACTGACAGGGGTTTCTACAGCGCTGCAACGCGCCACTAAGTCAAAGCCTAGGATGCGCGAATCGAGAATCTTGATTTGCATGCTAAAATCTGGTTTTTTGAGTAGCTGCGCCGAATGGCGATTGCGCATTTGCTCTCCTTAATTTGTTCTCGCCCACCTCGTGGCGGCCGGGGTATCATGCATCATTTCCAACCCAGTCAGAAGCCTATTGCGACTCTCAACGGTATTGTTAACCGTCGTTCGTCCTCTTTCGCTCACTGACGGCTTTCATCGAGCTGCAGCTTCCCTCCTTTCCGTCTCTTAGCAGCTTGTCGACCTGCGTCCACTCTCTTCACCCGCACAACATCTATGCTTAAGCAGTCAAGATGAAGTCCATACTTTCAGCAATCACCGTTCTTTCACTTCCATTCATTGCCATCTGTCAATCCGATTCAGATGGTTACTCAGGCTACAAACTCGATGTCCGACAAGATGGTGACCCCCTAGCTGTTCTCTACGAAACCGAAAACACGGCCTCAAATGTCTCCGCATTCGTCCCGGAACCAGATGTTTTACTCAACGCTTCTGTACACGTTGGCGAAATCTTCATCGGCGTCGACAACCTGACCGCAAAGATCAACCTTGACGCGCAGGTCCTCCAGTTGCTGCAGTTCAACGCCGGAGTCGACCTCAGCATCGACCAAGTAACACTGCTCATTCAGAATGTCACTGCCAAAGTCTACCTCGAAGCACGCCTGAGCAACCTCGTCAAGATGATAGGAGACGTCCTCGACAGCATCGACCTCAACCCTGTTATTGCGGAGCTAGGAAATGGCCTTGGATCCATCATCAACGACACCGCTGGGCTCATCGGCGATGTCACGGGTGGCTTGACCGGCGACGAGTCCGCGCAAGCAAAAGCAAAGCGCGATCTCGATTTTCATCAATGGGATCTGCGTAATAACATTCTCTACTCTGTGAATAACTTTGAGGGGAACACGAATAAGCGCCGTGTGCTCTCGCAGAACGGCGATATTGTGGAGCAGACACTCAACAACCAGGGTTCCATTTCGGACACTATTGTTGTCGGCGACTATCTGAAGAACATGCGCTTCAATGGGTTCAATGAGAGCGTAACGTACAAGGGACAGGAGGTCTGGGAAGAGGAGTATGTATATGAACCGTTTGCGGGACTGTACTCTATCTCTGGAGTTTTCAAGAGCAAGAGTACAGGTGAAGTTGTTGGGACGCAACTACTTGCTGAGGCAAGGGGAGGCGGAAGTGCGAGCATCGGCAACGAGAAAGCTTGATTCTCAGCATTTCATGCCGTTCTCAGAAATTCTTTACGAACAAAATATAATGTTTGATCAACATGCTTGCATGAACACTCTCACTCCTATCGCCATCATATGAACTGCAGTATAGCAACGTCACTCAATTTAAATTCTGCCTTGAATGCGCGTTTTTGGAAATTCTCCGAATAGCCCCTAGCTTTGAGCCTAAGACTTTGCTGGTTTCACATTGATATCTGTGCGCTTATGCGAGATGAGATATCGGGTAGCGGCTTAACGGGCGCCCCAACGAGTGATCAGCATACGCGAGAGTGACGTCAGAGCTAAGCTTTTTGAGTATAGACAATACGTGCACAGTTGTAAGAACTACAACTACCGGCATGAAGTCGACTAACGACCAGAAAGGCCCGTTTTGTCCAGGAGTCTGGCGAGGTAAGATGAGGTGAGAATGCAATATGACGGCCACTCACTCTGTTGGCTGAATCACACCGAGTGAAGAAAAGTCAAGATTGTCTTTGAAGTTCACAATAGCATCGTGCTTATTTCAAAGATACTTATTCTCCTTGAGTATACTTGGGCTATAATATGGAATTGAAAGGACACTAGGTGAGTAAACTGAGGTAGAGCAGGCAGAGTAATTAAGTATTGTAACCGCGTGTCGCTATTGTCTGCCTTCTTATTGCTGGGTTCAGTAAGATTGAACCGCAACACTAAAGAGACGTACGAAAACTACGTGCATTACTACAGGAGTAGATAAAAGCCAATAGAAATAAAATTAGTCATATAGGATATCCTTGTAAGTGATGATAAGTTTAAAGCTATCTATGATACAAATATTTACGTACAAAACTTTCCAAAGGCCGGTGCGTATGCCCATTTTAGAGCTCAACATACTCTCCTCTCCCAATCTTGCCATGTTGCCAGTCTCCCAGGAATTTCTGGATGTTCTTCGCCATACTTTCCGTATCGAACCCAAAATGAGCGTAAATATACTTTCCTGGCAATGAATGACCATAGCTCTTCATATTAACTCCAGCATCGGCCCACCGCTCCCATCCAAGGATGACATACGGTTCAATGACGACAGCCGGAGTGCCTTCATTACGCCGTAAGACTTGGCGTTGGTACTCGAGGGGTTGTTGTCGGAAAATTGCGTGTGAAGGGAATGACACTATGCGTGCCTTGATAGATGAGGAAGCTTTGGCGAGCGCGTTGGCGATGTTGACCGCAAATGAGAGTTCCGCGCCAACAGATATTAAAGTAATGGTTGCATCTTTCACTTCCTTCAGCACGTAAGCGCCTTTGCTCACGCCATCTCGGTCTGTCAATTCTGACAGTTGTGGAACTGCATGCCTCGACACACTGATCATGCTGGGTCCATCCATGTAATTGATCGCAGTCTTCCAAGCTCCTGCAACCTCTTCACTATCCCCTGGGCGAATGTACTGCATATTGGGCATTGCACAGTACAGCGCTGCAAGTTCGACGGGCTGATGCGTCGGCCCACCAGCGCCTATGGAGTCATGGGTGGCCACGTGAATGACCTTGAGCTTTTGTAGTGCCCCCATTCGCACGGCTGGCGCGGCATATAGGTAGAACATAAAGAAGCTCGAAGTTATCGGGATGATGGTCCGTGGTGCATATGCAGCAAGTCCATTTGCAATAGCTGCCATGACATGCTCACGAATACCAAAGTGTATGTAGCGACCTTTGTATGATCCTTGAGCTCCAGAGATGGGTTTGAGATCCGGTGGATTGAAAATCTCGTAGTTCTTGTATGTGAGATTTACAGAGGGGGTCAGGTCTGCAGTGCCGACCATGAATGTTGGGACCTCAGCCAATATCTTGCTTATGACAGCATTATTTGACTTTCGCGTAGGCGTCGCATCGGAGGAGAAGTTGTTGGGAATCATGGACTCCCACCCATCGGGTAGTTTTCCAGCCATACGGTCCTTGAAAGTCTGTGCTAACTCCGGATGGTCTTTGCTATAGCTGTCAATAAGACTATCCCACTCTTGAACGTGTTGGTCTCCACGCTTGGAGATTTCGGCGTAAAACTCTCTGACTTGGTGAGGGATGTGGAAGACCTTCTTCGTGTCCCAACTATATGCCTTCTTCATCTTAGTGACATTATCCACACCGAGTGGTGCGCCATGAGACACTGCTTGACTAGTAACCGCACTACCGACGCCAATAATAGTTTGGATATTGATGAACAATGGCTTGGTGCGACTAGGGTCTCGGCCTTTCTCCAGTGCGTCTACGATGGCTCCAACATCGTTAACTCCGTCTTCTACGTCGATGATTTCCCAGCCACAGGCTTCCATTTTCTTGTTCACATCTTCCGTATTTGTGAGGTCCACAGAACCATCACAACTTATCTGATTATTATCATATATCACTGTCAAATTCCCAAGTTTGAGATGACCTGCATAACTAAATGCCTCGCATCCCACGCCCTCTTGTAGGCAGGCATCACCGACTATGCACCATGTTTGGTTGCTCACCACGTCATAACCGGGACGATTGAAGGTAGCCGCGAGATGCTTGGATGCCATTGCTAGGCCTACAGCATTGGCAATACCTTGTCCTAGAGGTCCAGTAGTGAGCTCAATGCCTTCATGCTCGATCTCGGGATGGCCGGGGCATAAACTGTCAGGGCGCTCGGAATGATAGGAAAGTAGTTGTTCCCAAGTCATTGCCTTGTATCCAGAAAGATACAGATTGGCGTATTGGAAGAGACATGCATGTCCTGGAGCATATGATTAGTACAAGCTCTTTGAAAGACGAGACAAAGTAATACCATTGGATAACAAGAACCTGTCGCGATTGAACCAGTCCGGTTTGTGTGGAGCATATCGCATGGTGTACTTCCACAGCGCAACACCAATAGCAGCCATACCGATAGCTGATCCTGGATGGCCCATTCCAAACTATTGACACAAGTCCGCAATCAGTAACCTGAAAGTTTGAAGCACCAATGCCATGTCTTGCTTGCTCATTTGTGATGGCGGCGATGGCTTTCCTTCTTTCTTGTGTAGGCCGTTCACAGTAGCCTCTTCATAGGCTGTTGATCCATTGGTTTCTGGCATTTGGTATCCTGTCTGTATATGGTAATTGACTTTGTGGAAGAAAAGTAGAGTATTGTTCAATATGGAAAAGAGTAGGCTCTAGTTTAATAATATAGATTATGTACGCTGAGCCGAATAGCGACAGCCAAAGCAAAGGATACAGCCTACTTGGAATACATCAACGTCAGATCCTACCAGACAATTTGGCCTTCTAGAAGCACATTTAGTGCTTCGGATTGCCTCTTTGGGATAACGACGATCCAACGCGGGGAAATCTGGGGCAAAAACTTCATCGGGGGGAACTCCGGATCCCTATCCGATGCGCTTCGTAACTTTGCCATGTTGACTTCCAAATCACTTTCCCTGGATTGCTTGTCTCGTTACTATGTGGCGTGCGGGATGAGGCTTATATCCGTTGTGTGTTTTCAATTAGAGCCTAGGTGCAACTTCCCTTTGCCACACACACCAGCAGAGAAGCGCATTGAGGTACCTGTTGTCGATGGTAATTATCCCACACTTTTCACTCCAGTCTTTTAAAGTTTAAAATAGGAAACAGGCGTTATAACAGAATAAAAAACACTTGAAGCTTGTATATTTGTTCGAAAAGCGAGGGAGCATTCAAGAGAATCTTTGCCAGGACCATATCGTCCGTCTGCGGCAAGTGCGCGAAGGCGACGTATAGGAAAGGTAGTTCAACACAAGAAGTAGAAACCCACTGTAGTGAACACGAGTATGATGAACACAACAGGATATGCTTCCGCAAGGCAACGCCATGAACGATACTCGGTCCGTTACTTTTCCGATGACCTCATCCTGTATCCAACAAAAATCGGGGTATGGCAAGCAGCGTTCTTCTCCTTTGTTTCACATGCCATGGGGCATTTTTCACAAAGGAGATTGCGAGGCACTTTTGATTGGCGGCTAGGACAATAGTGTGCCTTGCACCTAAAAACGGGTGATTTGGCGGGACCATCATGGTGAGCCAAAGTGAGCAAAGATGACTCATTTTTCTTTGATGTGATTGGCCACACGTTTTGTGAAGCTGATTGGATGATCTCGAGTCCACCCACAGTTGTAGCTTTTGATGGACAACCAGATCGTGAGAAGCAGAGTATTGGGGATGGGATTTTGATTCGAACTTGTGGTGCTGGGTATTTGCTCGTTTATAGGTTTGCTCAGCTGAGCAAAGAAGCCACTTTATCGTACTCGACAGTTGCCATGATTTTTAAAGGGCAAGTCAATTCGACTCATTGTGATGAGAAGTGATGTCCTTCAGCTCAATCCAGATATAAGCTTCACAAATGACTCGATATTTTGCACCAGAACAATCATGAGGTCGTGAAATACATCTACTACATTGCAATAACCGTGTAAGTGTACAATAAACACAGCTACCAAGAAATCTTGAGGATGAAAACCTTCACTCGCCGATCTGATGCTGCCCTGAAGGCATGCCATGACCGGATCTGACATCGCTTGAAACAAGACAGAACCCAAACTTCCGACACAAACGAGAACAATGTAGATGCTAATAGAAAAGACAGAGCTACTTTTGTGCGCGAAGCAGAGCACGAAGCGCCTCAACCTCGCCTTCAAGTTTGGCACAGCGGACTTTGAGATCGTCACGTTCAGTCTTGACTTCCTTTAGTTCAGATTCCAGGCCACTCATCTGATCAACGCGTTTCTGTCGATACCGGCGGGCTGCGAGAGTGTTGGCTTTGCGCTTCTCTACGCGGGAAGACTCGGGGGCAAGAGGACTGTTCTTGGAATTTGACAATTTGGAATAAGAAGATTGCTCTGGAGAGGATGACATCCGATCTTTGGAGTTTGTAGAAGAACCAGATTGAGAGAGATCTAGTTTTGTTAGTTTCATATTGCAAGATTCAATATTGGTGCTTTACCTTTCATCATAGGAGTAGAAAAGTTGGTATTATGCAAGTCACCCATGCCAGAAGACATGGCTAGAATGTTCATATTTTCTTCGGTCGTTGTAAAAAAGGTAGGGCCAGAAGCCAGTTGAGTTCCATCGCCAAGAAATTGTTGTGAGTCAGATGAAGGAAGCGAGAAGGCATTCCAATCAGCATCATTATTGGAAGAAGAGCCAGGTGCAATAAGACTACCCGTCAAGGAGTCTAAGGAGGTAGTGGAAGAGGAGGTAGACAAAGAAAGCGTCGTCGCAGGATCAATAAGAGGGCCGCTGGTATCGGCGGAGGAGAATGAGAGGGCGTAGTCCCAATTAATTGGCAGTTGCCCACAGTCTTCTTGCTGTTGCTCGGAGTTGGGATGGAACGAACTGCATGTTGGCGTTGGTGTACTCCATGTTGGGATGGTAAAGCGCGGGTCCTGATACCCGCTGGTGAAATCGAGGAAGTCTTCAGGGAAAATTGAAATTATCTAGAGGCGCCCTACACAGGGTGAAGAGCGCGAGTTTAGTTGAGGTTGGAAGGTTGGATCGCGGGGGATGACGACTTTATACGAAGGGCGGTGCACAAGGGCTGACGGCAGCCGGCGCTAAGGCCGCTCAGGCCCAGTAGTCGCAGTTCCGCGCTGCATTTTGCGCTGCTGCGCCCTTTCATCTGCAACACAGACCAAACACCGCAATGGCTGCAATATCGTCGTCCCGAATGGTGCGACCGAGTCTGACATCAACAAGGTCAGACGCCATACTCGCTTTTCTGGTTCCGTCCGCCCAATGCACGCGCAATGCACGATTCTCGACATCTCGGCCACTCTGCAAGAAAGACAACAACAGCAACCGAGGTCTATCTGCGGTCAGAAACACAGGTCTCCGACCAAGGCAAACGTTGTCGGTCAAACAAAAGGACTTTGCGAACCAGCAATTACCGAAGCCCGTCAAGATTGAAGAGAAAGTGACGGGATCACCAGACCACGGTCTTTGGGACTTTTTCAAGGACCAGAAGCTTTTACAAACCCCAGTGGAAGAACAACGTCACGGTAGGAGCCAGTTACACAAATCAGGACAGGTCGATTGCTGACACGGACACAGGACGGTCATGGACAGTCGGCGAGCTTCGCAATCGAGACTGGGACTCCCTGCACCAATTGTGGTGGGTGTGTGTAAAGGAGCGTAATCGTCTGGCGACCGAAAAGATCGAGCGGAAACGATTGGATGCTGGTTACGGTGATTATGAGAACAAGCAGAGGGACACAACGGTGCAGGAGACGATGAAGGCTATTCTGGACACCCTAGCCGAGAGGCAGGTTGCTTATAATGAAGCACTTGAGCTCGCAAAACGCGATCCAGATATTGACTTATCACGGACTGATGGACCGCAGTATACACAACCGCCATACGTATGTTTATCCCTACTGTCATGAAGTACAACACCCTGACCGTATCTCTAGGATCCATTAGAACCAGATGAAGCGCCGTATGATATTCAGCCAGAGCCGGCGACCGAGACGCCTGCGAAGGACAAGACCTTTCCAGAGGCAGAAGAGCGACGAAAGGAGAAAGCGAACCTCGCATAGAGCAGCACATGGACCAGCTTGTCCAGGAAAAATCTAGGGAGCAGCAGGACGCCGGACAAGGGATCTTCTGGTGCACACCCTGATCTTTGGTGGAAGGGCAGTTAACGTTACTTCAGTAACGTGTACATATTGTAGCATACCCGCATTGAAAGGAACGGCGTCACAATGTATGAAGTCCAAAGCATTTGTAGGATAGGATATGTAAAGTCGGGGATGAGTGTGCCCACGAAGCAAGTCACACTATTTGAAGTTATCTTTTAAGTGGCCAAATGCACATGTGCTCTGCCTGACCGCATTGTATCCCTGAATGAATCTGAATGCCGTTTGGTCGTGAGAAATCTATGCCATGACCGCATACCTCTACGGATGTTTACAAAGCCCATTCCTATCACAAACGAATTCTGAAGAATTTAAGTTGATGTGAAACACTATACGTTCTGTTAGTGCAATGCATAAAGCTCGACACTACGCCACTGCACAAGTTGGCGAGGCAAAGGAAGCTACAGCACCCCCACATCATTGCACACCGCAACATCCAGAGACCGCTGCTAGCCACCCGCATACTAGCGAACAACTCATACGAAACCTTCACTTCTCTTCCTCACTAAACCACTAACATCTTGCAATCATGGATGAGATCGCGCCCGAGTACGACGTACTAGTCCTTGGAACAGGTATGGCTACCCCGCCATGTTGCACCGCCAGAAGCTAATGGTTCCCAGGCCTCACGGAATGTGTGCTCTCCGGGTATTACACATCTTCAAGTAGCGAGGTGCTTACACTGACACACATGTAGTGTCCTTAGTGTAAAGGGCAAGAAGGTGCTCCACATTGACCGCAACGATCACTATGGCGGGTAGGTGCAGCGATGGCGATTGTTTGGGAACAACAGCTCATATGACGCAGCGAGGCGGCATCACTCAACATTGAAGCAGTACGCTATACATCGCTCTCCCCGAGCCGCGAATATGCTGACGAGATGCTTTAGCTCTTCAAAAAGTACGGACAGACCGCGGGCGAGCCATGGAAGAAGTACGGCCGCGTCAACGACTGGAACATCGACCTTGTCCCGAAGCTACTGATGTCGAACGGCGAACTCACAAACATCCTGGTCTCGACCGACGTCACGAAATACCTCGAGTTCAAGCAGATTGCTGGCAGCTATGTGCAGCAGGGCAACGGTGCCAAAGCGACTGTTGCCAAGGTTCCTTCAGATGCTGGCGAGGCGCTGCGGTCGCCGCTCATGGGTCTTTTTGAGAAGCGCAGGGCAAGGAACTTTTTGGAATGGGTCGGCGCATACAAGGAAGACGATCCAGCGACACACAAGGGTAAGCTGTCTTACGAGTGAAATCGTATGCTGAATGTTGAAAGCTAACTGTATATCAAAAGGCCTCGACGTCAAGAACTGCACGATGAAGGACGTCTATGATAAGTTCGGCTTGGAGGCAACCACTCGCGACTTCATTGGACACTCCATGGCTCTGTATGCAACCGATGACTATATCACTTCAAAGGGGCAGGCAAACGAGTCGATCCAACGCATCAGACTCTATGTGAACTCCATGGCGCGATACGGAAAGTCTCCGTACATTTATCCGCTTTATGGCCTTGGAGAGCTACCCCAGGGCTTTGCTCGTCTCTCTGCCATCTATGGTGGTACATACATGCTGAATACAGATGTGGATGAGTTCCTTTATGAGGGTAGCAAGATTGTAGGCATCAAGGCCACTATGAAGGAAAAGGACGATACTGGCCCAGGTTTGAAATTTGAGACCAAGGCAAAGAAGATCCTCGCAGATCCTTCATATTTCCCTGACAAGGCCCGCGTCACGGGGCACCTGCTCAAAGCCATTTGCATTCTCAACCACCCTATCCCGAACACGTCCGACGCAGACTCTCTACAGCTTATCATTCCCCAATCTCAAGTTGGCCGCAAGCATGGTAAGTCCGTACCAAGTATTGCGAACAAGTACTCTAACAAAACATTTAGACATCTACATTGCCGTTGTTTCATCCGCTCACAATGTGTGCCCGAAGGGCTACTACATTGCCATCGTGTCTACGATTGCCGAAAACGACAGCAACCACCACCTCGAGCTTCAACCTGGCCTCGACCGTCTCGGTAAGATCGAGGAGCAATTCATGGGTCAGCCCATCCCGCTTTACGAACCACTTGAGAGCGGTGTTAATGATAACATCTTCCTCTCCAAGAGCTACGATGCTACCAGTCATTTCGAGACTACCACCGGTACATTCTACATACATCAACTGGATCTGCACTTGCTAATAAAATATAGATGACATCAAGGACATCTACCAACGCGCAGAGGGCCACGAGCTGGTCGTTGAAGGCCTGAGGGATGGAGCGAACTTCAACGTCGAAGAGTAGACATGCGCCACAGGTAGAATGGCAATACGAACAATAAACTGTCCCTTTGGCGTATCACTAGTGATTGCTGTTGGAGTTGGTTCACCACAAATGCAAGACATCAATTCCAAATAATTGAATTCTCTATATCATGTGCACTCGTCTCAAACCGAAAACCACACTACTGTATACACATCAAGAGTTCCACGTGACTGCTTTAACAGCGTTTAGGTGCCATACGGCCAATATTTGGCCACCAAATTGTGCGTGCGTGCATGCAGGTTCACCTATTGCGGAGCGGGTGTTTCCTAATCGGGTGAGACAGCAGCAACTACCTGCCACAACCACTGCTAACCTAAGGTCGAGAACCTTCGTTTGCGAATGCGTTCAGAAAATTCTGCACGGTTTATGGGTTTGCAGATTCTGGTTGATCCGAGGGCAATCTTGAGCACCCTCGTAGGCTGACCATCTTGGTTGGCCACGTATTGGAAGTCTTGGCAGGGACACCTCCATGACCGCTTAAACGACGAACCATTGGGGTACTACGTCGCGTCAAAACGTCTCTGCGAGAGACTTTCCTTCTCTACACTCTTTTATCATGGCGCAATTCGGGCGCTATCGCTTTTTGCTCGTGGCAGTGGTGTTCCATTTGGTGTATATCTACAGCATTTTCTCGATTTATTTCGTGAGCCCAGTTGTTCATGGCATGCGCGAGCATCGGGTAGAAACACAAGAAGCTCCTGCGAAACGACTAGTACTTTTTGTTGGTGAGTATAAGCAAGGCCCTAAGAGCTTCAATTCCTGATCTATCACGCAGGCGATGGCCTCCGCGCAGACAAGGCATTTCAATCGTTCCCTGACCCTGACCCGAATCCCGCAATCACTACGGAAGATCGGAACGTACCACGCCCTCTTGCTCCCTATCTTCGCTCGCGAGTGCTAGAAACCGGCACTTTTGGCGTGTCTCATACCCGCGTTCCTACCGAATCCCGACCTGGGCATGTCGCGCTCATCGCAGGGTTATACGAAGACGTCTCTGCGGTAATGACGGGATGGAAGCTCAACCCGGTGAACTTTGACAGCGTCTTCAATCGAAGTAGACATACATGGAGTTGGGGCAGTCCGGACATCCTACCCATGTTCGAGCAGGGTGCCGTTCCTGGAAGAGTGGACGCATTTTGTTACGAAGCAGAATTTGAAGACTTCTCCAAAGATGCTTGGGCTTTGGATGAATGGGTATTCGAGCGGGTCAGGAAGTTGTTCGCGGATGCGAAAACCAATGCTACACTGAATGCTGAGCTGAGGCAAGACAAGAACGTTTTCTTCCTACATTTACTTGGTCTGGATACAACTGGCCATGCACACCGACCGTACTCGTGGCAATACTTGCACAACATCCAGATTGTAGACCGAGGTGTACAAGAGATTACGCAGCTGATCGAGGAGTTTTATGAAGATGATAAGACGGCCTTTGTATTCACTGCAGACCACGGTATGAGTGATTGGGGCAGTCATGGAGATGGACATCCAGATAACACACGGACGCCCTTGATTGCATGGGGTGCTGGCGTTGCAAAACCCATTAAGAACCCTGCTGGAATTGCTCAAGGTCATAACGAATACTCGTCTGACTGGAATCTAGACGAGATCGAGCGGCACGATGTCGATCAGGCTGACGTGGCTGCTCTTATGGCCTATTTGGTTGGTCTTGACTTCCCTACAAATTCTGTAGGAGTTTTGCCGCTTTCATATCTCAATACAGATTCGAAGACCAAAGCTGAGGCGCTTCTTGCCAACGCTAAAGAGATACTGGAAATGTATCATGTCAAAGAGGAGCTAAAGAAGTCCACGGAGATCCGATACAAAGCGTTCCCTGGGCTGGGGGACGAGGCACACTCTGTGGACCACCGAGTCTCGCAGATTCAGAAGGCTATCAACGAGAACAGACTTGACGAAGCTATTCGCGAAGCTTACGAACTTGTCGACCTTGGCCTTGAGGGCATGAGGTACCTGCAAACGTACGATTGGCTCTTCTTGCGCGCGCTGATAACAGCGGGCTATGTTGGCTGGATTGTGTTTGCTATCACAACTGTCATTGATCTCCATGTACTTACAGAAGACGTGAAAGCCCTTCGTACTACACAGAGCATAGCCATATTCGCTGGGGTGCTCGTAGCCCTTTATGGTATTTTGCTGAAGCAACGATCGCCTGTAATCTACTACATTTACGCTTTCTTCCCGGTCTTGTTCTGGGAAGAAGTATACGCTCGACGTCAATCTCTCATCAAAGGAGGCAGAGTCCTGTTCGGCCACGTATCTTCCAAGGGCGATATCGTCAAGCTTGTGTGCTCGACACTTGGCTTCTTTGGTCTCCTTGAAGCATTGGTATGTTCAAACCCACTCGCAGCAAAGCATACTTTTACTAATTGTTGGATAGGTTCAAAGCTACTTTGTCAGAGAGATCTACACTGTGTGTTACCTACTTGCCATTTGCTGGCCGATTCTTTATGGCCAAGATTTTATGAAGAAGAATATTGGGACCGTGGCTACTTGGGTGCTATCTTGCATACTCATGAGCATCTTTACTCTGCTTCCAGCAAACAAAGAAGAGGACCCTCGACTAATGTAAGTACACTGAGTCTGCTACGAGAGCTTTACACTGACAAGGATAGTTTACTTGGTGGTGGCCTCATGTTTGCTGTTGGTGCACTGTACCTGCTCTTCGAGAAAAACATTCTTGAAGACGCAAAGCGCGATGATGAGCTTGCTGGGCCTCTGGTGAATGACAGGTCTCGCATCATCCTCAGCATTCAGCTCGGTCTTGTTTTGTTGTCCATGGTCGTAACTCACAGCAGCATCGGCTACATCCAAGCTCGACAAGGCCTACCGCTCGGTGTCTTGGTCGTGGGATGGGCAACGCTTCTGGCTTCACTGTTCCTGCCGCAGCTCCATGGCTTGTATCCCAACAGCCACTACGTCCACCGACTCATTGTCATTTTCCTGCAATTTGCGCCCACCTTCATCATCCTTACTATCTCATTTGAAGGTCTATTCTATTTCGCCTTCTGCCTTTGCCTCTTTAGCTGGATGCGACTGGAGCACCAAGTTCACCTCCACACCACCAACAATACGGACACTATTTCCAGTGCGACAAATCCCATCAGGCCGGCCATTGAGGCTGCAGCGGACCGTTTGACTACAATTCAAAAAGGCAACTACCGGCCCCTCACACTTGCCGACGCCCGCATCGCCCTCTTTTTCTTCTTCTTCATTCAGTCCGCCTTCTTCAGTGCCTCAAACATTGCATCTGTCTCGTCTTTCTCACTCGATGCGGTTTATCGCCTTATCCCAGTCTTTGACCCTTTCTCTCAGGGCGCCTTACTCATTCTCAAGCTCATGGTCCCCTTCGCTGCTCTATCAGCCAACTTTGGTCTTCTCAATAGGCGGCTCGGTGTTGCGCCATCGGCGCTGTTCATGGTTGTTATGGCGGTTAGCGATGTTATGACTCTGTCATTCTTCTTCATGGTGAAGGATGAGGGAAGTTGGCTGGATATTGGTACAACGATCAGTCATTTCTTCATCGCCAGTTTACTGGGCGTGTTTGTAGCAGGGCTAGAGATTTATAGCGAGTGGACTATCAAGGGCGTGGAGTTTAGAGACGTGAGAAAGGTAGAGACGAGGCAGAGTAACGGAAAGGTTAACGGAAAGGCTAACGGGAAGACTAACGGGAGTACGAATGGGAAAGCAAAATAGGGACGAACTGAGAGTCCACCGAACTAGGATATCTGTCAACGAATAATATTCACAATCTATTCGACGTTATCAAGAACTAATGCAGGGCGCGATGCACCAAGAGTGAAAGAAAGGAGTGGTACAGGACTAGCTGGTCTTGATGCTTGCAGGCTAGTACACTGCTACCAAGAAGATGTATAACTTCTAGGAAATACAGCATCTTAACTACCGAGTGCAAGGTTTGCCGTCCAAACATGTTTAGATCGCACGCGATCCATGGTTCTGACACAGCTTGGGGACGGGCGGTAGCGGACTAGCGAACGAGTGGCATTTGGCGGAAGTGCGGGTGGACTAGGGGAGGCTGGCACCGCTCGGTTCGGGCGGGGGGCTAACGAGAGTTGGGACTATCGTCACGCAGCGTCCTGCGGCTTCGAGCAGCAGTGCGTGCTGCACACCAACACCACTCGCATCACTTGTCTACACCTCCAAAACACGTTGCATTGTTTACCTCTGTCGCGTGGACACGGAGCATCTTGTGCGACAGCGCGACTCCGGTGCAACGTGGTTGCCGGTGCTCAATTCTTGTTGTGCCAGACCATCTCCCAACCCCCTCGACCGTGGTTATCAGCCATCCGAATATTGCCCACGAGTGAATCCTCTCTCAGGCCATCGCCCCCCAACCACTCACTGCTCCTGTGGCGCCTAATTTCGCTTCGCTTTGCTCGCTGCATATAATCGCACCTCCCTTCTCTCGCTCTCGCTGCTTCTTTTCCCATAATGTTCTTTAAACGCCGATCCCGCGCCAACAGCTACGTTGAGCACGACGCACCTCCCCGCTCGCAATCCTTCGACGACTACGCAGAGAAGCGCCCGGATTCAAGCCGCAAGGAGACACAGCAGCAGCAGCCCACCTCGCCCACCGAAGACGCTGACATGTACCCGCGCCCGCAGCAGCCCCAGGAGACAGCATATCCACAGGGTGCGCCCAACACCGGCCACAACGCAATGCCCATTCGAAGCCAGCAAGTGCCAAACATGACCAGCAGCAAGCCAGAGCCTATGCCCGATCTGCTTGCCCAAGCCTTCAATCAGGCTGTTCGGCCGTACACCGAGAAGATCGAGCAGCTCGAGAGCCAGCTTGCCGACATGCAGGCGTGGATTGACCAGCTTGAGCAGCAGCGCGCCGAAGTACACAACTGGATTGACAAGCGCGGACTGCGACCGGGTATGTCTTTCACTCATGCTCATCTTTCAAGCTCTACTTTCTAACACCATCTAGATGTCCCCACCTCCATCGCTAAGATTATGGATACCACCACAACTGATGCAGCGCCCACACTCAACGCACAGCTTGATCGCAAGATTACAATTGTTAATTTCGACCTGCATCGCCTACAAGACGACCTCAACGATTCCATCTCATCGTCACACTTTGCTTCAGCCATGCTCAAATTCCTGCCAGACATCCAGCGATTGACGCTTCTTCCCTCTGGACCTCGCTATGCTTTTGATCTCATTCTCAAGCTTGGCGGCAATCTCAACTCACACGGGGGCATTGACAGCGCTGATGCCAGCGACATTGCAGCGCGCCGCGACTTCTACAAACGGTTGGATGAAACCATGGTTGATGTCGTCCAACGCCGCTTCGGTGAAGGCGAGGACTGGAATGTCCAGCGTGAGATCAAGCGCATTGAGAAGACTGCCAGCTACCTAAAGACATATGGTGTTGAGCCGTACTTTCCTCAGACGCTCGAGATGATGAAGCGGGAAATGGAGTTCCAGCCGCATGGCAACGGCGCCCCTAACGGGCAGGGAACTCCTCCGCGGTACCATTAGCTGTCTTGAAAGTGCTTGAGCTGGCGGGAGCTGACAGTCTTTTCCTAGATCGAGTTTGGGTAGACAGCTACGATGTGCCACTCAGACCCAAGTATTGAGTTCGGAGGGTCCATCTGCTATACTAAGGCGAGGACTGTTGAGTAGCAGACTGAACGTATTTACGAGACGCATGTCCCTTGCAAGGCAGCTTGATGGCCTTGCCACTGGAGAAACATGGAGCGTGGAGCCCAGGGACTCAAGTTGTCTACCTTCAACCGAGACCATGTTAAGCTCTCTCCCATCCACAGCAACTGCGACGCCAAGTCAACATCCTTCCACTGACATCAGTCCATACTCTTCTGCAGAGAGTAGTGAATATTTCGATACCATTGATGTCGGTGCTACAGACAACCAGAAACGTGTGGCCGAGGCTACTCAGTCGCTCTTTGGTCCAGTGCCTGATTTGCGTCACCAACGTCGGGCGTCTGCTCCTACTTCACTTCCTGAAGAACGGAAGTCCTGTAGTGCTGATGTGGTCTGAGATTGTGCCTTTCTTTTGAAGTTCGATCGTCTCACCATGGCCGACCGCTTTTCAGGTTGCGTGCTTGGCTTGCCAGCGGACGCTGGATCATACGCAACACTAGCATTCCTAGTTCAAGAAAGATCGGCAATACATGCTCTCGGTTTACCTATCCCTTCTACAACTGGCTCTACTGTTTTGGCTCGTCTTCGAAACCCCGACAAGTCGATCAACCCTTGACTGAACTGTCGCTCATATCGCTTGCTCATCGCTTTCACGCATGGTTTACATTTCTCGCTTCTTCTTACAGCGATCATACCTTCTCTCCACATGTGTTTGACCCCCATTTTGCGTATCTTCTTTCACTACTGGTCAATACTTTGGTTCTTGTCCTTTACTCTCAGAAATGGCTGCTGGTCATAGGGTCAGGAAACGGCAGATCATGACCTGTATTTAATACTTTACTTGTCACGAATCTCCTTACTAGCATATGACCCTGGGCGAACGATGGGTCGCCCAGCATTGATAACGGAGCGATGCCGCTCATGGCGTTTGGAATCTGGATGCGCAGATGGGCTGCAATGCGAGCTGATTTGGGCTGCGCATACGTCCTGCTAATAGGTAGCGGAAGTAATTCCTAAATTCTTTATCAAATGTGCGCATTTGAGAAAGCTGTATGTGAGTGACGTTGTGCTAACATAGATATGCATAACAAAAATAGCGTACCAGCATGCCTTGCGCAATGAGGTCCACAAATAAAGATCGTAGTACACCAAACGTTCATTAGCATCAAGATTCCGCGGGACTTGTTGCGGACCAGAAGATCATAGTTCAAGGGTGAAGGGCGTGCAATGGTTCTTTCCTTTCGATAGGCCCACCTTTCCCGTTCTCATAAACCTGTGATTCCAAACTCGTTCCCACACCTCTGCCTTTCCTCCCGCGACTCATGCAATTCTTCCGCGACAAAACAACCCCGTTGACGACTCGACATCATTGCAACACACCACATGGACATTTTTGAGCCGATACAACATCGCCAACGGCGGAGGTTGTTGAGCAGCTTGACGAGGGTTTCAGCCTCAGAACCTCAGACACTTACCACACATCCTCATACCCCGGCTAAATGTGGGTTCGCAACACTGGGTAATTTGACGCCGACCTCACCACTTCATGCAAGCCTCTAGATGGACGGAAAGATTGTTACGCAACAGTTCGCACACAATCCAATTTCACCAACCCGTGTCGATCTTGGCATGCATTACCTCCTCGACCTGTTTAGGGTAAGGCGGCTATTCTCTGACCGTACGACATATGTCGAAACTGCAAACCAGCCCGTTCCTGTACCTATATTCCATGCCGCTGCGGATACTATTCAGGTACCAAGTCGATCATACAATTAAGCGATGATATACAGCGTTTCTAATGCCAGCTTTCCCCTGTGCGTTACCATCCTCCCCAAGTGCTAGTGACGAGACGGGTAACAAGCAGCTTCGGAACCTGTTGGGCCATGCAGGAGCCGCATTTGCATGATCGCCACATCCTAAGTGGGTGGTGCTTGACTGCACGTACAAGGAAAACGGCACGAACCATGGGACACTTTTGTCTCGTATGCACATAATCCGGGGAAGCCTAAATGGAAGAACACTTCCCCATATCTGAGTGCTCAGGCACACTTTATTTGGATTCCATCGTTTCTCTTTTCGTTATTTCGCTCGCTACTTTCTTGTTGGTCTCCGGGCAGATCTACCGATCTTTGACTTTATGTTTATCGGCCTCGAGTTCTGACACAATCTGATCACAACTCGCAACTGTGGGAACAGTTTGGCCAGTGTATTGAACGATGTTTTTACGACCAGGCTACGTAGTGGTGATCGTTGGGGCGACTTTGACTTCATTGTCCACAGTCATTGTAGGGCTGCGGTATGTTCCCTGCTGTATTTACATTTGAGCAATGATGCTGATGCTGGGGAATAGATATTACTGTCGGCACTTCCTCATGGGATCGGTAAGCGCAAGCGATCATCTCATGCTCACTGCTTTAGTAAGCTTTGAACTCATTTCCACAATTTCCGCCACTGTGCTGACCAAACTCAGATGCTCACATGGGGAAATTTGGTTGTAAACTACTACCAAGATCAAAGCAGCAGTAAATTCCGGCCCAGTTTCTTTCGAATACCGGTGCGCAGCTCCTTCCTATCCGCAATGATAATATCTAATTCCCGATTAGGAAAAAAGACCAGAGATTGCGAGGACAGTTCAGACCACGCTCATAACATGGTGGGTATACCGAATAAGCTACGTCCTAGCACTATGCTTCGTCAAGCTCAGTATTCTCTTCTTCTACCGGTCAATTGCCTCACACCGTACATTTCGGCGCCTCGTCAATGCCACGATTGCGTTTATCAGCCTCTATACGCTTGCTGCGACCATCGCCGCGATATTTCAGTGCCAAACGCCTTCGAACGCGTGGAATACGGCCGGATACTTTGCACAATTCGACAGGGATCCAGACACGAAAAAGCCAAACCTTAAATGCTACGATCCGGTCAAACTGTGGGTCTTCTGTGCAGCAGCCAACTTATTGAGCGACGTTATCATACTACTACTACCTATTCCAACCCTACTGAGCCTCCGTGTGCCTTTGAGCAAACGATTAGCGCTGATTGGCATTTTCTCGGTTGGAATCATGGCGATCGTTGCGTCCTCGGTGCGGATGTGGGTCATGATGCTCTGGGCTGCATCTCCATGGAACAGTGCCCGATTCGGTGCAGACTTACTCTTGTGGGGACAGGTTGAAACCAACAGTGGCATCATCTCCGCCTCCGTTCCCTTTATTCGGTTACTGTTTCTCGGTAGAGAGAAAGAAGAGCGCGGTGTGACACAGAGAAAGATCGAGATTAGCCCGCCAAAACCTATGGGAGAGCTAGACCTCACTCAGACTAAGATTCTCGAGATCGATACGTGGAATTTCTTTGGTGACGAGAAAGATGATGGTAAGATCAGCCCGAATTGGGGACCTTTCATTACTGTCCCTGCAAGTTTGAGTTCAGGCAGCAGAGGGAGCACATTGTTGGAGCCGACACACCCTCACGTAACGGTGTAAGAACAAGAGTCTTGGTATGATATTTGTAACTGTAATGTGTATGTTTAGACGGCATCCTGGGCGTTACAGGAGACGGTTGGGAAAATTGGGAAGTGTGTCCATAAGGTAGCTGGCCTACCGCGCCACTGCCGGATTGGCAATACCCAAGGTGAGTCTCTTCATCCTCGATCCTTCTCCCTTGAGGGCTGAATGCTTGGGCACTGTGCTAACGCCAGGCAGGACAGACCATGACTTTTGTGGGCCGGGTGTTCACATGACGCAACAGACTACAGTACCCAGTCATGCAATAGTTTTCAGCTTCCTGAGGCACTTTGCGAAGGAAGCGAGCGGTGTAGAGGACACTGCTATCCCATTTAGAGCAAGACATAAGCAGAGAAGGCGTTGGGTTTCGTCTGACCGGAATTTGCATCCTCTAGACGGGAGTACGGGAGATCACGCCGTAGACAGCCCAGGCATACAATGCCATAGACAGTGAATTACATACCCATTGCAGCCGAAAAATGAAGCTGTACGCTATGCCACAGACATGGTTAGTCGAACGGCTGACGTTGCACGATACGCCGCAGACATGACGGGGACCGGGTTTAGGCGATACCACCATACCTTTCCGGGACTACTGCGGCGGCAAGTGGATGCAGTTAATGCGGGCCATCAGCGAGCTGAAGAGGGCGTATAGGTGTCAGGTGTCACGTTGACCATTCATTCATTCACTCTCTGCAGCATCACCGTGCTCGAACCTACAGGTGCCGTTTAACGTAGCACACCGCCAATCGCCCCACTTTCCATGTCGATATAGACCAGGAAGCCGCCTTGACCTCCACCGTGGCTACCTCACGCCTTACCAAGCTCTTCCTCGCAGCCGTCGCCCTCTTCATCTCGCTCTCCGCCATTCTGGCTTCCTTGCGACTCGGCGTGCGCGCTCCTACATTCCTCCAGTACATCAAACCCAGCCCCTTCCGGAACCCCTCGCACTCGCAGTCATACAGACCGCTCACCAACTCGACCATGGCTCCAAAGCAGTACAAGACGCCGCCACAGCTGCCCCCCAAGTTTATTGCGACGAAGCAGAGCTTGATTGACGACACGAAGAGACTGGTACGTACAATTCCGTGCTTTCGGGGGTGGTGGTGTGCAATTGCGACCGTTGCAAAACCCCCGCAGTCAGAGGGGCGCAGGGAAGCTGAGCTGACGCAGCCCAGATTGACAGATCACGAAGCGTCCAGGATGCCATTGTTCGCGACGTAAAGCTCGACAGTGCGACGTTCGCAAACGCCATCCTTCCAATTGCCCGCGATGACAACAAAATGGCCATCGAGTCGCACATCATCGGCTTCTACAACGCCGTGTCCACAAATAAAGAGCTGCGTGATGCTTCTAGCGAGGCCGAGCAGATGCTCGATGATTTCGGTATCGAGTCTTCCATGCGTGAAGATGTCTTCAACCTCGTAGACGCAGTGTTGAAGAAGAAGGACCAACTGGATCCGGAATCGCAGCGCTTGTTGGAGAAAGACCACAAGTCGTTCATTCGGAATGGCCTGAGCTTGCCTGCGGGGCCGAAGAGGGATAGATTCAAGGAGATCAAGCAAAGACTGAGTCAGATTAGCATTGCTTTCCAGAAGAACCTGAACGAGGAGAATGGCGGGTTGTGGTTCACCCCAGAAGAGCTGGACGGCGTGCCTGAGGATACTCTGTCTATACTGAAGAAGGGCGAGGGAGAAAACGAGGGCAAGCTGTGGCTTACTTTCAAGTACCCTGATCTCTTCCCAACTCTCAAGTACGCGACGAATGCCGAGACGCGGAAGAAGGTCTTCACCAACAATGAAAATAAGTGCAACGACAACATAGCATTGTTCCGGGAGGCAGTCCTACTTCGAGACGAGGCGGCGCGCATCCTTGGCTATAACAGCCACGCCCAGTTTAGGATAGAGGATAAGATGGCGAAGACAACAAAGACTGTC
This sequence comes from Pyrenochaeta sp. MPI-SDFR-AT-0127, assembly GCA_020747015.1. Taxonomy (NCBI): domain Eukaryota; kingdom Fungi; phylum Ascomycota; class Dothideomycetes; order Pleosporales; family Cucurbitariaceae; genus Pyrenochaeta; species Pyrenochaeta sp. MPI-SDFR-AT-0127. The sequence goes on along the minus strand of JAGTJM010000024.1, from coordinate 487,070 downwards.
AATGATTTCTTGGGCGATCTACGAGAGCGCCTGGCGCCAGGCGGCAAGAAGGAGGTCGAGAAGCTGATGGAGTTGAAGAAGCAGGATACAAAAGAGCGTGGCTTGACTGGTCCTCTCGCAGAGCGGTACTACCTCTGGGATCATAGGTACTATGATCGTTTGATGTTGGAGAAGGACTACCAGCTCGATCACAAAGTCATTTCCGAGTACTTTCCTCTCCAGACGACCATCCAGGGCATGTTGAAGATCTTCGAGGAGCTTTTTGGCCTAGTATTCGTTGAGATTGTGGGAGAGGAGGACAGGGCTGCTCTTGCAGAAGGTGGCAAGGGCTCAGACATCGTATGGCACGAGGATGTTCAGATTTTCAGCGTGTGGGACGATGAAGGTGAAGGTGCTGGCTTCGTGGGCTACCTCTACCTAGATCTCTTCCCACGAGATGGCAAATATGGACATGCTGCCAACTTTAACTTGCAACCCGGATACATCGATGAGAACGGCAAGCGCCGATACCCCGCTACAGCCCTCGTCTGCAACTTCTCCAAGCCGACTGCCAAGAAGCCATCGCTCCTGACTCACGATGAGGTCGTGACGCTCTTCCATGAGCTTGGTCATGGTATCCACGATCTAGTATCAAGGACGACATACTCCCGCTTCCACGGCACAAACACTGTCCGCGACTTTGTCGAAGCGCCCTCCCAGATGCTGGAAAATTGGTGTTGGACGCCCTCGCAACTCCGCGCCCTATCACACCATTACTCCTACCTCTCCTCTGATTATGAAGCTGCCTACCTCGAATCATCAGGCGCAGACAAGAAGCCCGCCGAGCAGATTCCCAGCTCCTTGATCGCTAATCTAATCAGCACTAAGCATGTCAATGATGCGCTGTTTAATCTGAGGCAACTGCACTTTGGTACCTTCGATATGACGGTGCATGAGCCGGCCAGTCATGAGGATCTCGAGAAATTGGATATTACAGAGAAGTACAATGCACTCAGGCAAGAGATTAGCCAACTTGATGGGCCGGAGGCCTTGGATGGTGAGAAGAAGGGTGACTGGCATTGGGGAAATGGCCAGGCGACTTTTGGTCATCTCATCGGTGGTTATGATGCTGGGTATGTCTTCTGCAATCGTTTCACCTCCGTTGAATTACTTGCTAACTTGGGACAGTTACTACGGCTATCTCTCCTCCCAGGTCTATTCCACAGACATGTTCTACACTGTCTTCAAGGCAGATCCTATGAATGGCAAAGAAGGTCGACGATATAGGCACACCGTCCTTGAGCGTGGCGGAAGCAAAGAGGAAATGGATATTCTCGAGGAGTTCCTGGGCAGGAAGCCTGAGACAGAGGCGTTTTACAAGGAGCTAGGTATTTCGAAATAAGATGCACAAGTTGCTATGTTTGCCTTCATCGCGAGTAGAATATTATATGAAGATAGAGGAAGTGGTGAGTAGAAGATGTGACTGCACAGGTAGATGACTGGCTGTGCATGATGAAGACTTTGGGGAAGCTTAAGCCTGCATAAAGGTTATCTAGAGAGTAAAGATAGAACTCGGCAAATTCAAATAAATCATTACCAGACACATACTCCTTATGAGCGTCTACTATGCTCGGCCTCGTTTTACGTTGTTCGGTGCACATTGATGCCGATACCACAAGAGCACCTTTTGTGATTGTTCATCACCTCCACTGTTATACTCAGCTATTTACTCGCTCCTCTACTTACACTAAAATTGTTGTGCGAAGCAGCTCTTATGGTTGTATTGCGCCTAGTGTTGTAAGTAATGCTACATCTACCCGAGCTAGTCCGCCCAACCAGGCCTAAATGTACTAGCAGAGTTGTATAATTGACCGTAATACCATAAGAAAATAGAAACATTGAGCACCACAAGAACTCCACACCAAAACCCTTGCATACATCCGTTCAGTCCCAGCAGTGCCCGAGGATACTTTGAAAGCGACCCAATGAAGAGGAGACGATAAATGAGATGAAGGATTAGGATAGCAGGGATGGGAATGAAAGGGACAGAAGACAAAGCCGCAATCTGAATGATTGTATAGAACATGGAGTGTGGAGCATCCCAAATGTGATCGCGAGGTATTACGGAGAAGAGTTTCCATGTCCAATCGGTTTTTACAAACGAGAGACAAATTGCACTCAGGATGAAAGTGAACAGTACCACACATTTCGAGTCTAGCCATGCACCCGCACCGATGTCGGCCAGCCGAACAGCAAAGACGTTTGAAACGGAAGTGAGCAGTTTCAGATAGATGTTTTGAAGCTTGACAGCAATACTCGAGGTATATTCGGTTATATCTGAGTGACGCTTGTAGTGCTGTAGCCTTGCAAATACGTGGCCGATCCTCAAAACAACGATCGTAATCGCAGAAGCGAGTGCAATTGCGCAAGATATCGGAACCAAGTCGGAGGAAAAGAAGGCTACAATAAACAACCCTTGAAGTACGGTCACCGCGCAAGTGACAAACAGGACAACGTCTTGCGCTTTGGCAATTCTTTTCTTTGCACGTAGCACGATTGGCATTGGTTGAAGATCAATCTGTCCAGCAGTGCCTGCCATCCAGCGGAACCACTCTGGTACAATGAAAGCTGTGAGAAGTATGGCAATGATCGTCTGTGTGATGGGAATTCCTCGCATTCCAAATACTTTTATCGCTTGTGGCAGGGCGCCGAGAATGAAAGTCATCATGCTGCGCCGCCATGCACGGTCGATGGCCGAGCCAGGGTACATGACTTGAGATTCTGTATCGCCGGGAGTAGGAGGAGCTCCGTGTGTAGTTACTACAACTCTCGGTCCTTGGTTGTTGCCCTCTGTAGCCTCAATTTGAACCGAAGAGCTCTCTTGTGTTGAGCAATTGGCTTGCATCGAAACACCAACTCTCACTGGAGGATCGGAGTTACTTTGACGATCCGATCTATATGGTTCTTGGTGATTGCAAGAAACATGACCAGCTGATGAGTTTGGATGATATCCAAGGTGCTCCTGATGATGAGGGTCGAATGAAGCTATCGTGTTGGACAGAGGATCAAGGGCCATCTGCGCAGGAACGTTTTCCGGATCTCGGGGACCACACGAGGCTTCTGCATGTTCGCGTATCTGGCTCTGCACAGAAATTGCACATTTGATATCTTGTATTTCTTCCTCTGCTTCAAACAAGGAGCCATCAGATCGTCTGTCAAAGCGATCATACCAGACGTGCCTGGCGGCCACCCTGATTGGACAACCAATAAGTAGCATGTATACGAACACAGCCAGAGTTAGAAATGTATCAGCAACGCAGATGAGGGGCGAAGATCGCAAGGCGAAGCTGAATCTGAGAGGCGCATTACAGGTTTTGCCCGCGTTCTGCATCATAGCGTTGAGAATGCATGCTATTACGGGCCAAAAAACACTGTACCATGATGCTGCATTTGAGTTTGTGTTGTGTGCTATTTTGGCGTTAACGTTTGTATTAGTTCTCCAGCCACGCAATTCCTACCCAAAGTGGAGAAGCTACTTGTTTCGTTCTGAACTGCATTATGGTTACTACTTCCATGAGGGAAGGTCAAAATGCTAGTCATCATGAACAGCGGTCTTGTTAGAGTTGGGTATTAGACATGAAAGCGAATAATGAGGGTGATTGAGGAGGAGAGACTCTAGCTCAGCAGTCATCTATACGGATTTCATGGTGTGGCTGAGCCCTTTGCTTTATATTAGGTTATGTCATATCTGATAGAGGTTGTAGGCTTAGAATGTGAGGCTTCTGATTCGCCTCCCTCAGTTAATCTATTACCGAATTGGCCCCAATCTACGACATGCCGCAACCATGGCCATTGGCTTGTGCAATTTGAACGGCGGGTGATGTCGCAGCTTTGATGGCTTTACGGGTAACGATTGGCAGGGACATTCCCAGTGCAGGTAAACTACTGAGGCCCTTGTTTTGAGGCACTCCAATATTCACTAACGAGAGCACAACAGCGTGTCAAAGTTTCACTTGCGAACATGTATTTTTGTGTAACGACATAGAATATGACCACCTCAATCGCTAGGTTCAATTTTTCAGAACACACAAGTGAGATGGAATACAACCAAATACTGGTATTCGAAGATGTCGCCCAACTACGGTGATGAAGTCACCTCAACTCGATTGCTCCCCTCCTTCTGCTCTTTATCCAGCTGGTTGAACTTCTTTACAACTTGCTGTGTAGCGTAATAGCTGAAGGGCAAGGCAATGAACCAAAGTGCGCAATTGATACTGGCTGTAGCAATCAGCTTCGTTGGGACGGCCTGCACACCAAAGCCGAGAGCAACGCCCGCTGTCTCAATGCCCCTCAACAATGAGCTGTACCTGATTTGATCTCCAGGAGAATCGGACAAATTACCAATGCACCAGTAGATATAGTTCTCTACCAGACCTAGGCTGATACGCTCAAAAAGGTAGACTCCAAACCCACGACCGAAGGCCTTCTGATTGCCCCAGTCCAAGATGGGTCGCGTATGGTGGTATTCGTTTTGGATATATACAGCCCATATCCAGGTAGCAGAGTTGAGGACCGCAATCAGAGTGAACGTCGAAATAGCGCGAACCTGCCTACTTTTGTGCCATGGAAGATCTACCAAGGTACCTCCGAGCCAAGTTGCTAACGTGCCTACGACCGCAGACATGAAGCTCCCTAGAGCTCTCGAGCGGACAGTAAAATAAGTTGCGAGGTACGTTCCAGGATAGGCTTGAATCCACCCAAAGTATAGAAATAATGGAACGAGAAGGAGGATGGACTTGCTCGTGAGCAAATGCCACATCTCTCGGCCTTCAACTTTCCACTTGATTCCTCTTGGAGCTTGGATTCTCGTACCATCATCTCGTACCACCTTCTCTGGATTCGAAAGTAGCAGACCAAGGAAGAAACCTAGGCATTGAATGGCGATGAAGCCCCAGTAGGTTTGGTATCCAACTTTTCCGCGATGGTTGACTTTGTGGTTGATACCCAGAGACACAGCGCCACCGATGATGTTACCAAAATTGCGGAAAGTGAACCAAGTCGCAATGTAACGCCCACGCTTGTGACTTTCGGGATATCCAGTTGCAATAGCGCCTTCAACGCTCCAGAAGAATCCAGCGCTAATTCCACATGATACTGCTCCTAAATAGACGAACCACTCGTCGCCAAAACGATTGTTTACATATAATCCAGCCTTAAACCGTTAGCGTAACCTCACGTACAACTCTTCTGAGAAACACTTACTGCATAAAGAGGGTAGCCTAGGGAACCAATGGCAAGCGTGTACTTGAAGCCAATGGCGTTCGTAACCCATGGTCCAAGAAAACAAGTCACAGTCATGAAAGCATAGAGTATTGCGTTTGCCGCATTCACCAAGTCAGGGGATTGGGATCCTCCTACTCCAAGACCATTCATAGCACTCCATATTCCGGGTGCACAGAAAGCGCATATTCCAACAACAAGGATTTGAAAGAGGGTCGTGCGATGAAAAGGAGTCTTCTTTGGAAAGTTGGGTGATGTTTTCGATGTCTCGACTGGAGGCGAGGCACCTCCCCAAAGCTCTTCATTTCCGACTTTCCTGGTCTTCCCCTTGTCTTCTTCATGGTCTGAAGTCGCCATCTTTGACGAAGAAATACAATTGAGAAAATGGGCTTAGTCTCTCTCAAGCGATAAGATATGTCGAGACCCAAGCAAGTGGAATAATGCAGTACCGAGTAAGCGGATGAGATACCGACAGTGTGGTATGAACTCATTGCTTTATACAATAAGATCTTTCTTGTTTGGTGTCGGAAGAAACTACCCGGGGTTGTACTACCTTACGAGCACGCAACATTGCGGATCTCTGACGATCGTCTGGGTCGCACCACTTTTATTTGACAAGCGAACGTTGACGTCTAGGATGCTGTCTACCGAACATCGCGTTACTTCACAACTAGCGAGTGAGATGTCTTCCCTCCAGACACTACCACGAATTCTTTTCGCAAGAGCGAATGGCACAATTTTGGCTTAAGATAACAGCATACCATAATTCCAGACCCTACATACAGTTGGCGGGGTAGATGCCGATCTGTCCCGTTCGTCACTGTATCTGGTGAACATTACCGGTTCGGACATAAGACCACCCTTGGTGCTTATAAGGACCTAAACTCTTCTCCAAGAGACGCCGTTTGCAATCGCACTCTCAATTATTCTAGATCACGTGCTCAGCATGACAACTTCAATCGCTCCGCAGAACATCTTTGCACCGAAGCTAGATAGCGGCGGTTCAACGGCGGTAGTATTCGAGTCATTCGATCTCCCATCATCAAACCAGAAATCACTTGGAGCCCCACATCCAGAAGGAACGGTTACACCCCTTGCACTGCGACCATCAACCCTTGACCATACTAGCCCTGACATTGACACTGTTGTCCAAACCATCAAGTCTCTTCAAGCACAAGATGGAATCCTCACCAAGAAGCTCGCCGTTCATGGTACTCTCCTATTCCGAGGCTTGCCCATTCACTCAGCAGAAGACTTCAGCAAGTTCGCCCACGCATTCGGTTACTCGCCACATGAGATTATCGGCATCGTAGTTGATCGACCTCTTCTTGCTCCAAATGTAGCACCGGCAAATGAGGCACCGAAAGAGGTACTCATCTACAATCATAACGAAAGCCCTCAAGTTCCTCATGCACCAGAGTACATTTTCTTCTATTGCCACAGCGCACCAAAAGAAGGCGGAGAAACGCCAATCTCATCATCGCTGGAGTTGTTCCAGCGAGCCAATGAAGAAATTCCAGACTTCATCGAGGAGTTGGCGAAAAAGGGCATTCTGAGCAAAGTCACATATAAAGTTGAGAAACAGTATGCGGGCGGCTCAACGCTGAAACAAGCCTTCGGGAAGGAGATTGAGGATGGCGACGACGAAGCTACGCGACGGGCAAAAGTCGAGAAGCAGATCCTGCGGTACGGAAGGGGTGAGCATACGACATGGGAATGGACAGACAAAGGGCAAACGCTGATTCTAACACACCGACTTCCTGCAATACGAACACAGCCGGGATCTGGATTGCCGACTCTGTTCACGGGCCTGGCAGCATACTATAAAAACTTCATAGCTCCAGACTCGCCTAATGCTGGCCGCAAAAACGTGACCCAGCAGCTCTTTGGAGACGGTACGACAATACCAGAACATTACCTTAAGAAGCTGGCGGATATTACAGATGAGATTCGTATGCTGCATAAGTGGCAGCAAGGTGATGTACTGGTGTATGATAATATAATTGCGCAGCATGGAAGACAACCATGGGGAGGCAAGCAAGAGGACCGAGTGATCTTGGCAAGCCTGTGGGATGGCGTTGTGCCGGGACGGTTTGAAGGAAGTGGAGGGAACTGGGCGCAGGTCGTGCAGGCTAGCGAGGGATAATCTTGATATCAAATTGTCTCATATATCAATGCATCAGATTCACGAATGATCTTGCCTACAGCGGGAGATGTAAAGTCATGCGGTTGAACTGTATTTGTGAGTAGACTAGAAATCACCTTAGTCTAGCCTCTTAATTCCATCCGCCCAGCTTGGCTCAATCGCGCCGCAGACGTCAACATAGGCATCCCACCTGGTCATCTCCCCTTTCCTTTCTTTACTGCCAATAGCTTTACGCCCCCACTCTTCATTACCCCATCCTTGATTGACACCTTCTGTCGTCCAAAACATCGTCCACTGATCACCAGGTAGATTCCACATACCCTTGGATCTCTCCTGGTACCATTTGTTCACCGGGTTGCTTGTTCTGCTCCTCCAAACTACACCAGCAGGAAAGCATGTTCGTGTTAAAGCAGCCCAGACAATGTCAGACACGCCACCTGAGCCCTGGGATGATGTGAGGACAGCGAATTTGTCAAGGTAAGGTATCCAGTATGGTGAGTCTGGCGATGCCGCAGGTGGACCGGTCATGTTGAGTAGGAAAGAGGGTGTTTCCCACGTACATATCGCACCGCCTTCGTAGTCACCTGCAATGATAATGCCGGCTACGCGACCGCGAATACGGTTGAGGTAGTCTTTTGGATCTAACTTCCGTCGAAAGGAATCGTTGATAAGATCAACCAGCTTGGGTAGATTGACTCGTGGGTCATCGCCAAGCTCGATACTAGGGTTTGATGCAGACGGTGGCTGCCAAGGTCCGTGGATTCGCGGATCAGGTATCATGGTAAGTGGTATGCCTTTCTTGAGAAATGTTGCTGGATTCGCTGTAGTAGAGCCTAAGAAGCGCGAAGTAGGAGATGTTGGAAGTGATGATGAGACCATTGGCTTATCTGTAAGCAGATTGTGGAGAAGCGGATTCTTCGAGGGCGTCGACCGTGCATCGTCTGGTATGGCTTTCGTTGCAGCTTCGGAAGGTGTGAGGATCAGAGCCGATGATGAGGACGGTAGAAGCTTCAGAGCACGCTGTACGACATCCAAGTTTTTGACATGACGAATAGGCGCCGAACCATCTAACTGCTGGGGCTTGGGCCCCGGTATAGGCGCGATCTCATCTTCCACAAACTTTGAAAGTGGATTGCCATTCCCGAGGGATAGGGGATTACTAATGTTGTCGTTCGGTGTATCTGCCAACGACAATTGTTGGAGCTCCATCTTGATATCGCGATACTCTGCCTCCAAATTGACAAAAACGTGGGCACCATCCGCTCGATTCTCAGATGGTATCCCACCAAGAGGGTCTAGGATGATGATGCGATCTAAGATCGGTCTCTCGATGCCGTAAGTCTTTTGGCTTGGTGGCTCTTCACCAAGCTCTTGTAAGAGATTGCTGTCAGCTTGCTCAGTGATGCCAGCAAACTCTCGAATCAACGCAAGTAGTACATCATCCGCTTGCACCTTGACCTTCTTCAACTCCCTGTCATACGCGAAAGGTGGAATGATCGGAATAACGCCATCGTCGATCAGAGGATAGATGAGGTAGCTGTTTTGCACTTCGACGGCTCCTTTCACTTGCACTGTGCTTGGCACATTGCCTGCCATTTTCGAATAGCTCAAAGCGTGTTCCACCAACAAAGCTCCCGGTTCGTTATAGTCTTCCAACGCGGCTTCCAAACGTGCTGCCTGTTCCCTGACCGTTTTCTCATACGTTGGATCCATATATTGAGTATGTGTTGTGGTGCAGTCCTCACAATCCAATACTACTGCAGTGCTCAACCCCAGTTGTGCCATCTGACTCAGGGTCAGTGCAATGCCTCCCAGTGTACGATCATCCAATGTTTGTGGTTGCCGCAGCTTAACCAGTGCCAGATGCAGCGGCTCATCCTGCTCTTCTTCTTTGTATTTCTCTTCTGGCACGGGATCCCGTGTGAATATCGTTGGTTGATACAAGTTACCCAAGTTTACACCGATGCGGATCGAGCCGTACTGGTTGTGCCCCACTTCGCTCGTAGTTTGCAGAGCCTTCGTTGAAGAGACGACCTTGTTCTTCTTTTGAACGTCGAACTGTTTCAAAAAATTCCGGGCATCGCGTTTTCCTGGTGATTCTTTGAGGAGGCGTGTCAACTGCTCACGTTCGGCGCGCTGGCGCTCTTTCGCTGAGCTAGATGATCTTCGAGTATGCAATGTGCCGAGGTTTGCAGTCGTCGACAGCCGTGCAATATGCGTCTTCTCGACAAGTTTGCTGGTGTTATCGCATTTGGGGATCTGGTGGTTGTCAGTGCTGCCGTACGACTTGAAATTGTGGGTATTGCATGTGAATAGCCCACTTTGCGCTACTCACATTCTTTGTAGCCTTCCCCAAGCCCCTCGCGGGGGCTTTGCTCCAGGTGAACATGCTTCATGCTACCGTCCAGCTGCTGAACACATAATTTGAGGATGTTGTTTGCGTGCCAGAACTATGACTGGGCGGTGTGAGTCGTAGCCAGCACATTTCCATTGCCGAAGTTTTGATAACGGGAGCTAGACGTCATTGGAGCTAGCCGACATCGGCCCGTGCCTTAACCCCGTGCAGCGAATGACAAAGCCCATGACATTGACGACGGCGGATCAGAGGGGCAATTATATCAGTCATAGGAAAAGCATATTGGCCCAATCTTGGTTTCTTAGTATCCAGCAGAAGTGAACACTCTACGTTAATCCTACAACAAGCACTTCACGATGGCCCCACAGCTAGCTTGGATTGGCCTCGGCAATATGGGGAGGGCAAGTATAGCCGACTAAGAAGCATTCCAATGCCCACGTCTTTCTGACTTTCCCAGGGGATGTGCAAGAATTTAGTCGAGAAAGGCAGCCTTGACAAGCCGCTTATCCTCTACAACCGCACCAAATCTCGTTCCACAGAGCTTGCTGCCAAACTTGGATCTGACAAGTCGAAAGTCGTCGACACAGTCAATGATGCGGTCAGAGATTCAGACATCATCTTCATGTGTCTTGGCGATGATGCCGCCGTGAATTCTGCTGTTGATAAGATCTTGGAGGAAAACGTAAAGGGAAAGCTGATAGTTGATTGCTCGACCGTGCATCCTGATACAACCAACGCGCTTGAGAAGAGAGTCACCGAGAAGGGAGCGGAGTTTGTTGGCATGCCTGGTAAGTTCGAGCAATGTAGTTTGAAGCATCACAAGTTTTAGAGTCGCTTCACTACCCACCTTCCTACATTTTCGCAAGCTTTGCTAACCTACTGTACAGTCTTCGGTGCCCCAGCAATGGCTGATAACGGACAGCTAGTATGTGTCGTTGCAGGCAGCACTTCTGCCTGCGCCAAAGTGACACCCTATACCAAGGGTGTCATGGGCCGTGCAGATGTGGATTTCTCAGGCCAGCCCGCCGGCAACGCCACGCTCCTCAAAGTAATTGGCAACACATTCATTCTGAATATGGTCTCCCAGCTCTCTGAAGGGCATGTGCTTGCCGAAAAATCCGGACTAGGTGTTGATAATCTGCATAATTTCATCTCCACCATGTTCCCTGGGCCATATACTGCATATTCGCAACGCATGCTGCAGGGTGACTACTACCAACGCGAGGAACCCTTGTTTCACATCGATCTTGCGAGAAAAGATGCGAGGCATGCGAGGGATCTCGCGGACAGGAGCGGGAGTAGTGTTCGAATGCTGGGGTTGGCACAAGAGAGACTGGAGGTAGTCAAGCAAGAGCTTGGTGATAAGGGGGATATTCCAAGTGTTTATGGAGTCGTCAGGAAGGAGAGTGGATTAGAGTTCAAGAACAAAGGCTAGAATGGTGCCACTGATTGATTAAATATAGCCGTATCAAGGCCATTAGAATTACACATTATAAAAAAGTTGTTTTTATAGGCGTGATGACCTACAGATTTCCATTAGACCATAACAACCACCTAATGCCATGGCTAGGGTACAAACATTCGAGTACCCATAAGCCAAACCTGTCGCTATCCCTACGCTCTCGTATCAGGGGTGCCGCCCACCGTTCCTCCCTTTCTAAGCGTAAGTTTCCTGACAACAGCTCTTAAGCGTCTCACAATACTCCAGTAACGACTGGTCTCATGTCTGAGTCGTCGTTTATTGAGGTATTCCAGATCTCCTACGATGTCATTGACCCGCTTATGACTTTAAGTTGAATTATGTTAGCTCATGATCAACACTGTGCTATTTGTTACACTAAGATTCCTTGACTTACTCCTCATACTCTTCTATATGGAAGTTGTAGATATATTGCATCAGGTTGTGCCAAGACACCAGGAGGTTATCATCAACGACCGTAAGAGATGGTGTATTGGCATAATCCACAACGATGTCGGTATGTTGCTGCCGGATCACCGCTACAATGATTCTGAGTTCCATATTGTACGCATTTGGCCATCCTTGCAAGAAGCTGGGGATTGTTGTTGTAAAATAGTCCTCAGCGGCGACGAAATTGCCTTGGACTTTTTTGAGGATATTGATCTTACGCCCAATGCTGAGACGGTCGTAGAGACGCTGAGCGCAGGTGGGGCGTTTGAAGGGGTTACGCGCCATGGTGTTTTGAGCGCCAGACTTGATACGGTGAGACCATGCGTCAGTTTTAGAATAAAGGTATCGAACACAGTTGTATTGATTGGATCCGTGATGCTGGTTTCTGAGTATCGCATCGAAAAACTCAGATTTAGATGAAACCTTTGCACTAGAACACTCCCGAGACCACCCAAATATGAGCGTATTTCAAGAGAGAAAATCATGTTGATTACTTTGCGGCTTCGAGAACTGGTTCGACTGAACCGACGGTCAACCGTGGTCGATGCTCTTAGATTTCCATTTCCGATGACTTGTTCGTGGTTCTACAGTCCCATGGTAAAACCTACATCAAAAATTACGATTCGTATACATCTGTCCACTGTTTCATAAGCATATTGTAGCTTATAGCAAGGGTTGTAATCTCATTGGTCGCAACCTCCACTTCAGCAAAACAAGGAATGGTTCGGTACTATAAACCCCCGACGGAGCTGGAAATTGGCAGACGTAGGATCGTCACTGTTTCAAACGTCTTTCGAATAACCCATCGACATGATAGGCTGTCGGCTCGTAGTTGCTACACCTGTAATTTTTATCAGTCAAGTATTCCTCTATCATTTTAAAATGCTCGTATAAAAGTCTTTTTCAAGTCCTCGGACTTATCTTAATTTTCCTACGGATCTTATTTAAATTTTCCTTCGGATCTTTTCTAAATTATCCTTCGGATCAATGATAAAAACCCTCGGACTTTTATCTAAGTTTTCCTTCGGATCACCCTGGACATTTAAATATAGAATAGTAAATTAAATTATTCGATATTCCAAGACATAAGTTGTTCATAACGTATTCTAGGGAAGGAACGACTGTTTGCGTCTTGAGCCATCAGGCGCTTGTCGGTCGATGGAGATACGGTCATGATTCACTTTTGAACAATACTTGGCCTAATCATAATGACATCGCATCTTACATGGAGCCCTGTAGCTAGAATGTGGGGAGATCGAATACCTATCCTGGTCAGAACCAAGGTCCCGGCACCAGGCCATGTGGTGGAGGCGTTTGTGGAGGTAAGGCCGGAGAAATGCCGCCGAAGCAGCAATTCCGCGCGCCTCTTGATATGAAGAACGGATGGGCTCTCTGGACTACCTAGAAGCATGATTGAGCGCAAATACAGGACCCGGGACATTATGAAACTATTAAAAGGATAATTATGGAGCTCTTGTCCGATACTTTGCCCGTCGCCTGGCGATTATGGTTTGGTTTAAGGTAGCATCGCTGATTTCTGGGATGGCTGCCTTCGCTCTGAACCTCGTGTGATGTGCGAATACACTGACTCAGGACACGACCCAAGCCTACGTTAGGATAATTTGCTCCTTGTTTGCGCATGCTGTGCACATGGTGGTCGGTACAAGCGTTGACGGCGTCGGCGCTAGTCCAATGAGAACAACACCAGGGCAAGAAAGCCATCGCGACAAGCCACCAACGCCTCGGGCTCGATTTCCCTCCGCAGCGATATCAATCACATCGAAGCACTTCGCTGACTGCATTGCGTATTCCACGTCTTGGAACACGACATTTGTGTCGATCACTGCCTCTTCCGGCTTGATCAACGTTACATGTCGGTCTCCACTTTGCCGAACATGCATCGGGGCGAAAGTTCCACCAACGTCACTCCCGCCATGCCACCGAGCTTTGTTGATCCCCAGACTTTACCCCGGCTTTTTGTCTTTCCCCAACTTCCAGACGCGGCTAGAATTTGTCTTTGTTGCAACGGCGTGGGTGCAGACCAGCCTGTCAGATTGTCGCTGCAGGGTTGGAGCCTGGCTGCCATGCACATGGCTCGGGGAGACTTGACGCATGACAGGAGTGACAAAGTACTTGAGCGGGGAACTGCGCACCACCTTTACTTTGCCATTGCGCCTGCTGGAATTCGAAAGGCTCCTGGTGCTTGACCTTGATGTTTTCCACCTTCATAGCACGACAGCATCGACACTTTCACGAAGCAAATTGATAGCCCAGTATCTCAACGCAACCCGACAACATCATGGGGTTCTTTAAGAAGCCCACACTGCGCAATCGCGACGACAAGCGCACGCATGCAGCAGAGCTTACATTGCGCGAATCCATCTATCCACTGTGCCTTGTCACCATTCTTTTCTTTCTCTGGGTATGCTACAAACATCTCATTCGAACAAGCTCCTCACTCACTGTGCCCAGGGCTTCTCGTATGGCCTCATCGACACGCTGAATAAGCACTTTCAAGAAACGCTTGGTATTACCCGCGCTCGCTCCTCTGGTCTTCAAGCAGCATACTTTGGCGCCTACCCCCTCGCTTCGCTTGGCCATGCCAATTGGCTCCTGCGACATTGGGGCTATAAAGCCGTTTTTATCTGGGGCCTCTTCCTGTACGGAGTTGGATCTCTGATTGCTTGGCCATGCCTTGTGTATCGCTCGTTTGGCGGATTTTGCGCAGCCATCTTCGTCATTGGTAATGGGCTCGGCTCGCTTGAGACCGCTGCAAATCCATACCTCGCGGTTTGCGGACCTCCAAAGTACTCGGAGTTGAGGATCAACATCGCGCAAGCCTTCAATGGTATTGGAACGGTCGTTGCTCCTGTACTGGGCTCATATGTATTCTTCAAAAACACGGGATACGATGAAAACGCATTAAAGAATGTGCAATGGACATACCTTGCCATTGCATGCTTTGTCTTTGCTTTGGCGGTCGTGTATTATTTCTCGCCAATTCCCGAAATCACAGGCATGTTTCTGGCACCTGTAACTTCAATGAATATACTAACTGATGAGCAGACGCCGACATGGCCTTCCAGGCTGAGAGCACACATGCAGGTTCCGACGTCAAGCCATTCCGCAAGCAATACCGCCTATTTCACGCCACTTTTGCGCAATTTTGCTATACTGGAGCGCAAGTTGCTATAGCTGGAGCCTTCATCAATTATGTCACGGAGACGCGCATGACACCCACCGGTCCCACATCCTCTGCTGACGCTGCTCGATTTCTCGCTGGTGCACAAGGCGCATTTACCCTTGGTCGCTTCGCCGGTAGTGCTATAATGAAGTTTGTCAAGCCGCGCTGGGTATTCTTTGTCTTCATGACGATGTGCATCATATTCATAATACCGTCCATTACCGAGCGAGGCAATACGGGTATGAGCATGCTATACATTGTTCTCTTCTTCGAATCGATTATTTTCCCGACAATTGTTGCGCTAGGAATGCGTGGACTGGGCAAGTACTCGAAGCGCGGCTCTGGCTTCATTGTCGCAGGTGTCGCTGGAGGTGCCGTGGTTCCACCACTGCTCTTTGTTGCTGCGGACTCCCGAGGTGACGTCAACCACGACACCGGTAACGCACCGACAGCGTTTGCCATGATTGTTCCCTTGATATTTTTCATCGCTGCTTGGACATATACCTTCTGTGTCAACTTTGTTCCGGCTTACCGGAACGTGGCCGACAAGTTTTCAACAACTGACATCGGAATTGGGCATGCGCACGTGAACGACGCTGAGAATCAGATTGGCAACAATGGAAGCTCTGATGGTGTGCTCGATAAGGACGCAGCTCCATCACGCACAGAAGCTGTTGCACGGGAGACGAAGGTATAGCCTGCCTCACAGCTGGGACGTTGGAGGGCTTCAGTATTGCATCGCTGAACGATGCAATGGTATTGAAATTTGGCAGATCACTCTTCAAGTTGTAACAGGCGAAGGGATGTTTTTAACCTTGAGAGTATAGATTAGAACACAATAGCTCACGACTTAACAAATCGTACAATGTTGTTTCAATACGGTAATACTGTGTAGGAATCACTTTCACTATAAATTTACGTTTTGACCCCTCTTGGCTCCGTGTTGGCTCCTCTGGGAATGATGTCTAAGGCATATCATATTGCTTTGCTAGTTGAGTTTCAACATGCTTGTACTGAAAAGAGATAATTTCAAGGCACCCAACAGTGTCTCTAGCGTAAAGGAGGATCAGCCAGACCGAGTATCTTCAATAATTCCTATCTGAAAGAGCTTCATGGTGACTATATGCATCTGGAGGGGGCCTGGTGAAGCGCATTAACCGTCAGTGTGCACCACGGATACTTTTTGCCTGCTTCTTCTTGCCGAACAAGCAAGCCATAATGATATTGCAGCAGACGAATGGATGATGCCTTATTCACTCTGTAACTGTACATCCTCCAACCTGGAGGCCGGACACGGTAAATCTTTGTAGGGAAGGAAGCCATGTGTGCCAAGCCTCTCAAAGGTAGTTTGCTTGAGTGTTTATCGATCCAATTCCGTGAATCAGTGTCAGATGGTGCTGGAGGGTTGTCTTTCTAGCTTGACACGTATGTAATTTGCAGCCTCAGTGGCGTTGAGACAGACTATGAGTTGATACGAGACACTTTAAGGCCTTCCACGCTGCTCTTGAACAGTCTTCCGTTATTGGAAAATCTTGTCGAAGCTTCTCATCCTATCTGTATATAATGGTCAGCGTTACGGACTAGCAAGTAGGTTTTAGAATACAACTTACACAATAGTACTTACTATTCTATAAATACCTTAGAATAAGATTTATACTCTTGAGAGGGAGAGAAGGAAGATAATATTTTATGCTTATATATGGGAGTGAAATGCAGTTGTTAATTGTTCAGAGCGGCTGGTAAGATGTTGAAAGTGACCATAATCAAGCACTCAAAGGATGAACCCTAGGCCCCCAAAAGTAAGCTATTTCAATTTCGCCCAGGGAAAACTCATCCCCACCTTTACCAGGTAGGATTTCTCGTGCATACACAGCTTGTGTCTGATCTCCCCTCTTGTCATATTGCTTGGCTAGCAGTGGTGTCAGTGCATTGGACGTTCTTTCAAGTGTCCATTGTACTCACCTGTGGAGGCTTCCCCGCTAATGGAGCCTACAGACACAGGTACGCCTACTACTTGCGCGGATGCAGAGGTAGAGATTCCTGCAGCACCAGTTCTCCCACCGGCTTCACGAACCCGAGTGTTGGTGTAAACAATATATCCCACAACGAGAAAGACGCGCCTGTTCTGCAGCTTCTTCCGGCGCACCCATATCAGTGGCGCATAATCTTCCATCAATTCGTCGAAGTACTCTTCAAAATTTTCAAGCTGAAACTCTCGGGCTCGGTCAAGTTCAACCTCGACGGAAACTTCTGTCCCACTGGAGCCTGCCTTGCTGGAAGTTGACAAAAGCCTGTCGGTTAGGAGTCTTTTACTTGGTGGACCGGTATCGAAATGCGAATGGGAAAATTTCATGTCTTCACCAAGGTGAATCGCATAGACATTCTTTTTTATGGGCCTGGAATCGTGAAACATATCCAGAGGAGGGTAGCGATGGTAATCCACAGCCAAACTTCCAATCAAACTTCCAATCTCTTCATCAGAGTTCCCACGGCCAAAGTCCTTTGAAACTGATTCGCCAATTCTTGAGGAAGATGTTGATGCAAAACTTGTAGGAGCCTTCGTACGACTATGCGGTTCTGAATCGGGTGTTGATTGAATTGACTCAGCTACACTGCTGTCCTTCGCATACCGGCCTTTTGTGTCTATGGAGGCTTTACCGCTGCGTTTTCGACCAATTGAGCTCTTCAACCTCGCCCACGTTGACTGTGTCTCTGTCTTGTCATTCATTTTCGGAACCCTAGGCGGGGTTGAGCTACCAGAAACTGGAGCTGATTCGGAGAGTACACTTGCGGGGTCGATTTTGAAGAAGCTGTCAGCAGCTCGCCTTGGAGGCGCATTGTCGGCTGGCGGAACAGAATGAGAAATTGTAGGGGGTTCAACTCCTATCTGATGCTGAGTCCGAGTCAACGCTGCAGTAAACCTTGAGCCATCACTAGGTTTATCAGCTTGAGCTAATGGAGAAGATGGTCTAACGGGTGTAGATTTCGATAACGAATCCGGGTTTCGCAAACTTAGGCTTTGCGGCCCTATATCCGACATTGTGTGAGATGTCTCAACGGATGCCAAAGAGCGATCTTCTTCTTCAAGATTCTCAAGTGCTTTCATGAATATTTGCTCGGCGTCTGGGCGATTCTTTGCGTCTGTGCTAATGCATGCATAAATCAAGTCCTTAATATCCTGACCGGCATGCTTGGGCAAGACTGGCATGGACACAGAGGATGTCAATGTGAGTTGGTATCTCCAAGGAGCATCACGTTTGTAAAAATAAAACAATGTGCCTAGAAACTGAATCAGCTATGAGTGCGGAATTCGCTTCGTTGCTAGCTCTCACATCCAAGCGCGAAAATGTCCGCCTTATCGCTCCACTGAGGATCATCTCTTGTTACCTCCTAGAATGGCATTAGTGATTTCAAGTGACGTAGGCCAGAGACTCTAACCGGTGCAATGTAGAGATTTGTCCCACCGAATGAGAGTTGCTCCGTCTCACAGGGTATGATACTAAGCCCAAAGTCGCAGAGTTTGAATACTACTTGACCAGACGCTTTACATTGTACAAGGACTTAGAAAAAATTAGCTGACAGAATCTGATTTGAGGGATGTTGGCTTACCGTTATCTGGCTTGACATCTCTGTGGAGTACTAGATTCCAGGGTCTTTGATTAAATATCCTAGAGGCCCGGTTCAAAGAGGCCTTGTCCCGAATGAGACCTTTGTGGCAATATGCTAAAGCTGCGGAAAGTTGGCAGGTGAGGCTCCATGTTTCCTTTTCCGATGGCCAATCTGGTTTGCTGCCGAAAGATTCAGCATAGTAAGGTCTTCTAATTTCGATTTAACAATTACCTATATTGGGTAGAAATGTACGAATCTAGATTTTGATCCTGTAACCACTCCGTGTATATCTTAAAGGCTTGACCACCTGCCACTAACTGCTTGTCGTAATAGCGCACAATGTTAGGGTGGTCCAGGTACTTCAACAAGTTGATCTCCTTCTCTACGCGTTCCTTGAAATCAAGCTGTGTCCTGTATCTGCTTCGATCAAAGGCAATGTGTTTGCAAGCCAGTACCTATAAACTGGGCATGAGCAGAACGACACCTGAGGCTCCAGTCGCGGGAACGACAAACCTTCCCATCCAATTTCCTTTTGACAGGGCGCACGGCCCCAAAGCCACCTCTCATCACAAGGCCGTTTGTGACTTCCTCGTATTCTTCTTGCTCCATGCAGGTAAATTTGTTGACTTGGTAGGTTCTGGTTTTCTTCTAAGGATGCAGAAGGCTGAAGAGGGGCACACAAAATTCAAATGCACCTTTCATCGGCGGCGCAGCAGCCTTAGCTTCATGTAGACACTGAGGCTGAGGCTTTCAGAAGAGTCTCGAAAATACCTGCTTCGATTGTGAATATGTTGATGGCTTACTGTGCGTTATGGTCAGCGCATGTGCCAATCATTGGTGTTCTCATCGCTCAATCTATTTGCAACTATGCATATTCACACACATGAAGCTCCGTAGTAGTACGCCACCACATTTGTTAGAACGTCTGTGATTGGGGAACCACCACCCCTCCTCCAGGCAGCATGTCTCGATCGAAGCTGTGGAGGCGATGCCCGTGTCCCGCTGGCCTGAAGTCTTGGATGCACTTCAACGCCACCAATGAGCCCCGCCTGTTGACCGGAAATACTGTCCCAGGCATCCTTAACAATGCATTCATAGGCAGCCTTCTTCTAAAGTGACCATTTCTTCTTCGAATATCAATTGCTTCATCTTGCACTTACTTGCACACCAGCTATTAGCCAACCTCAAGCACTATCCACCCGACCGCAGTAGAGAAAAAGCCGCGAGGTCGGGTTTTTCGCTACCACTCAATTCGTTCCACGATGGAAAGCGCTGTTGGTGTTGCAGGGCTCGCATTTGCCTTGCCGGGGGTCATCGATCTCCTGGTCAAATATGGACAATGGATCTGGGACCGAATTCAAACTTTTAAGGATGCGAAAGGAGTATGGAAAAAGCTTGGCCAGTTTGGATACAGTCTGACTCAGGGAGAGTTCCATGATATGCTCATGGCTGCTAACAGCTTTTACTCAGAGGAAGGCTGCGATCCTGGCATGAAAATTTCCTTGAAGCTGCATATCCTGAAATTAAAAGCTTATACCGAACTGACGAAGACCTTCATGGAGAACCAAGATCCAGAGCATCCAGGCGGGCGGTTTTGGTTTTCGATCTCTGGGGAAAGAAGGGCAAAGGAATTGAACAAAGCTCTCCAAAACGATAAACAAAACCTCACTGAACTACTCACTATCAACGACATAAAGACTAGAAGGGTACCTTCACAGCTTCTCCTAACAACCAAGAGATTTGCACGGTACGAAAGCGCTGAATATGAAGTGGTACCATCCACCAACAATTTGTTTGTTACTTCAGGTGACTACAGAGACGACCCTTTCGAAGGACCGTATCAAGAGACCACCGTTATCCTCGAGCGAAGTAATAACAATGTTCCGATGTTGGAAGAAGAGCTCAAAGAAATCGCAGGCTTCCTCCATTATCGCCTGAGGTCGCCTAATACACTCTCAAAAGGCATACTGCCTTGCCTTGGCTACCGAATGTCTCCAGCGCCTGAGCTCATCTTTTCACTACCTAAGGAGACTGAGAATCCTACGATGCTTCAATCAATCATTGCAAAAGATAATGGCGTGCCAAGCATTGCACTTGATGACAGATTTCGTCTTGCACGTAGGCTGTGTGAAGCAGTATTGAGGGTTCATGCAGCGGGTTTGGTCCATAAAAACATCCGACCGAACACGATCATGATCCTGCAGCCCGTTGAAAAAGCGGACGAAGCTCCAAAACTATTCGACGATGTGTACCTTACCAACTGGCGTCTACTGCGAGAAGTATCGGGCCCGACAATGAAGAGCGGAGGCATCCAGTGGACCGAGGACATATACCGGCATCCTGGAAGGCAAGGCGACCATATACAGGAACGTTACAATGTGGGCCATGATATCTACAGTTTAGGCGCTTGCCTCCTTGAGATCGGACTCTGGGATGTTTTGGTGAAAATATCCCCTGACAATGACCAGCCCCAGGTCAGTGAGCTCTTCCGGTCCGCTGCCAAAGTAGATGATCAAAGCGATCCGGAAGCTGCGTTAAGGGCTAAGATAAGTCGTCCCACAGATGTGAAAAATATCCTGTTGGAATTAGCACAGGAGAAACTTCCACAAAAGATGGGACGCGGATACAGCCGCCTCGTGGTTGCTTGCTTGAAAGGCCTGGACAATCCTAGTGGATTTGGAGATAATGTGAACTTGGTGAAGATGAATAAAGTTGAACAAGGCGTTGTGTTTGAGGAGCTCGTTCTTTCGTATTTTACGGATGCACTTACTTGACGATTGCCAAAAGCTCTTGGTTTGGCTTGAAAAACGCGCTCAGTGTGTCTAGCTAGTAAACCTTGAAAGGCTTGTATGGCAATATCGTTGAGCATTTCGATGTCTTCTTGAGGTTAATATGATAACGTTACTGGACAGTAATTGGGGCAACCCAAGAAAGTAGTACGACGGGTTGTACCAACGCCACCATCAATCATTAATCGTAGCATGTTCTACTTCATTATACTGCCTATGTAAGGTCAAAAGTCACATGCCGGCCTTGGCTTTGAGGGATTGCAGTGGTTGAGTCAGTGTCAGCTAGCCAGATACGGGTTTCATCAGCCGCCTGAAGGCACTAGGGGCTGTGCAGTACGGCAGCAAGTATCAAGCTACATTTACTACACACTTGAGTCTCGACAGGCAGGATACATGGAGAGGAGCCGGATTTTGTAGCATCTATACTGCAAATAGAGACTTTAGTGGATAGGGAAGAGTGTAATAGACTGAAAATTATCGGCCTAGTTGCGAAGAGAATCGTGCAGAGATTTGAGGCGATTGTAGGCCAATTTACTACAATATTGGCATGTACCACCCCTCAGCTTGTGCAGGCGAAAATAAAGAAGGAAGTTGAAAAAGGAAGGAACGAATCGCGAGAATGGAGAGTCTCTCCAGCCAATAAGAGACCTCCTCGTCATGTGATGCGGCTGCCGTTTCCGCGCGGAGAAAGCGACACGCAGTATGGAGATCAACTAAGCAAGGTTGTATAGGCGGTGGTTTGAGAAGTGTACGACGGGCGTCTAAGTAAAGTCACGTATGAATGTATTGAGTGGAAGCTCAACATTTGTTTCAGAGCGAATGACAGGGCAGCATGCTTACGGTCTGACAGAATGACTAGACCCAGTCGTCGCAAGTCATGCTGGATTGAGTGGCTAGCGGCTCGAGGGTGCTGACAGTAAGGAGGTCATGTCAAGCATTGGACATTGGATGCAATGACGGTGACGCAGGTTCGCAAAGTCGGATGAAGCAAAACAGGTAGCCTGCTCAGGCATGAGAAGGCGCCGATCTCGAGTTGCGCACGTCTCACATGGTAGCGCTGGTGCTTCACGAGCCACTGCCGTGGTAGCCGTCCTGTGTGTCATGGAAATAGAGGGCGTTCCTGGAGATCGTGTCTTGGATCGGCGGCTGCGGCGAATCCGCCAGTGAAGCTTGTCGCGACATGTGAAGAGTAGCGCCAACAAGACCGACGACGGGGCGACAGGACGACAGGACGACAAGACGGCAGCCGACTCTCTACCCGTCGTATGGCAGCGTATTGTCGTAAAAGCAGGCCCAGAGCCAAACCCACCAGCACGTACCGTTGTGCGGCGCTTCTTGATTCCCCCGCCCTCGGGCTAGTGCGTGTTAGCTGAGGCGCAGTGCCTGACAAGATGGACCATGGAGGCGGACGCAGGGCTGCCGGGAGCCGTGACCAGCTCACCCCGAAAGTGGATCCTCATCACGTCTTTCCCTTCCACCACCAGGCCATGTCAACTGTCTCTCGCCGCCATTGCTGCGCCGTCTCGCAGCCCTAGACCGCAATCACGAAGAATGCCGCCGGCATGGACAGGAAGGCCCTCTTCTTCCCGTGGTAAGCACACACGTCTGCCTGACGAGAGGCACGTCCATGGCTGACCCCCCCAACAGCGGCCTCGTCCTAGCATCTGGTTACTTGAGCACCGCGCCGCCCGTCGACTACTCGTTCGCCTTTGACAAGCCGCTGCACACAGCCGGCGTCGTGCTGCTGCTCACCGGCCTCGCCGTCGCCGCAATTGAAGCCTGGTCGTCCCGCACTTCGCAGCCGCAGCCGCCGACGAGATATATCGCCATTCCGCTGGGCGACGGCCACAGCAGGCCGCCTGGAGAAGAGATATGGACCGAGGCCGGCCAGCCAGGCCGCCGGAGAGCATGGACTGTCCGCGCTGTCGGCGCGCTGTTGGGCGTCCTGCTGTTTGCAATCTGCGGTCGCATTGGCATCTTCTACCGCGTCATGAAGGACGTCGAGTGCAGCGGGCCCTCAGCATTGGTGCGCAAACCACACCCCTCGCAGGCCCAGTGGCTAACTTGACCAGTCATTCCTCCCTCTTGTGCTCGCTCTCTACCACAGCATCCGCCACCCCAGCCAGCGACAATACCCCGCCTGGAGTGCTGACTCACGCCCGCGAACACAACTCGACCGCGTCTACAATTTCGTCTTTGACGGCGCGACCCGCTACATCGTTCCCTCTCTTTTGCTGTCCATCAGCAGCTTCCTGGTTCTCGTCAAGTCGAGCACGCTGCGATCTACATACATCTGCCCCATTGCAAACTCGACGGCAGCCACTATCCCCTCACTCCAATTCTTCGGTTTCCTGTTAGATTGCATCATTGTACAGCTGCTGTATCGTTTGGTCGACGATGGCATTTCCCCCGCCGACGACTGGACCATCCATCTCCAGGATGGCACCTCAAATCACCTGCTTGTTGGCTTGACCCTCATTGTGCGCTACCACCTACCATCAAGAATCGCCCATACCCCGTTGCTAACACTCTCCAGGCATCATCATTAGTTCTTCTTGTCGCTGGCATCATAGTATACCCCGCCATGCCTGAACATCGCGAGTGGATGCTCGCACTTCCTTCCGAATATCTTCTCGGTCTTTTGCGTTTATCGTTGATGATACCCTTTATGACGTTATGTTTCCTAAAATCGGTACGTCTGTCTCTCCTGCGTACACGCCCTCAACTGACTCTCTAGGCACGGTTCTACGGCGTTATGAGCGCGGTGCTCATTGTTGCATTTTCCTCTGCATATGTTGGCGTTCTTCGAGCATTGGGGACCGGCGTGTCCTTTTCATTCCCCCCAAAGTCCACGGTCGGACTTGTCTTGTGTTTGACTCTGCTTACTATCGCCCTCATCCTCCATTTGATTACAGACACCAACATCGAAACTCGCATCCGATCCTCAGTGCCTGTCCGCCTGGGCAGGAACCAGTCGGCAGCATTCATCGTCTTGCTCATTGCCTTTTCGATTGGCGTGGTTGTGTATCGACGCCAAGGACCCGTCATGGAGCATCCCATCGCGACTCTGATTGATGTCGCCACCGTACGACACGAGCAGTGGGCATCGCAAGCCCACCGGAGCAAGTCGCTTGCAGAAGCTGTTGTACATTATCAGCAGCGCTACAGCCGAGATCCTCCGCCAAACTTTGACAAATGGTATTATTTTGCTGTCCAGCGCAACTCGATTATCTTGGACGACTATGATAATATTGAGGAGGATCTGGCACCCTTTTCATCGTTCAATCCTGATGATCTTCGACACCGAACGGCAACAGTTCTAGCTACAAACGAGGGCGTGGGAGGCATTCGAATAAGAGAAGGAAAGGCACGTGTTTTCGCTAATGTGCCTGACACACATCGATGGATGATGGACGGCGCGACAACCATGATACAACAGTTTGCCGAATATCTACCCGACATGGATCTCGCTCTAAACTTACAGGATGAGCCTCGCGTAGCTGTCCCGTATGAGCGATTACAAGATGCCTTGGATAACCCTCAGCCGTATCCCACACCCCAGCCATCTCGACCAGCGAAAGAATTCAGCGTGGATCGTGCGAAAAAATGGCCAGATATTGGGGAAATCCGCGTAGACCCGCAGTTCTTCGAAGACGCCCGTCTGAAGCCTTCTTTCCAGACATATGGATCAGTTGCTTGCTCACCAGAGTCCCGCGCACGCAAAGAACGACACTGGAATACAAGGACATTCTGCCATACCTGCACTGAGCCACACGCCATGGGTGCTTTTGTAGCGAATTGGTCTATATCAGCTGACCCTTGCCACCAACCTGATATTGCAAACCTGCATGGTATGCATCTCAGTCCGTCCACCTTGATGGGCACCCACGACATTGTACCCGTTTTCAGTCAAAGCCGTGCGCCTGGATTCGCCGATATTCGATACCCCTCGCCCTGGAACTATCTGGACAAGACAAAGTACGAGTTTGATGAGAAATACCCGGATCCCCACTTCCACGACAAGGAGGATGTGCTGTTTTGGCGCGGCGAGACGACCGAAGGCGTGACCACAGCTGGGCCATGGAAAGGAATGCTCCGCCAGCGCCTCGTCCATCTCCTAAACAACGAGACCGTTCGACAACCCATCCTACTGCCAAAGACTGACCACAGCGGCCAATTAGAATATATGCTCAAGCGTACAACTGATATCAAAAGGTATCTTGAAAGCAAAATGGACGTCCGCTTCGTGGATAAGATTATTCGTTGTGCCGGCCAAGACTGCATCGACCAGTTTCGCGAATTCGGCCTTGGGCAGTCCATTGATTTCAGGCAGCACTGGCGCTACCGCTACCTTTTCGACACCGACGGCGCTGGCTTCTCTGGACGTTTCATCCCCTTTTTGCAATCCAATTCCGTCGTCTTCAAATCTCGCCTCTTCCATGAGTGGTACGAAGGCCGTCTCACAGCTTGGAAGCACTTTGTCCCCGTCGATCTCCGGCTCCACGACCTCTTCTCTAGCCTAGCTTATTTTGGCGGCTATGGTGTTGAGGCGAGAAACAAGAGAATGATGGAAGGCAGAACCAAAGAGGCAGAGGCCATTGCGAGGCAAAGCAAAGTATGGGCGGAAAAGGTACTAAGGAAGGAAGACATGGAGGTCTACATGTTTAGACTTTTACTCGAGTGGGGCCGTTTGACAGACGATGCGCGGACAGAAGTCGGCTTCCGCATCGGCAAAGGCGAAGGGAGAAGAGAAGAAAGAGAAGTCGTTGAATTGTAACTGAAGAGTAATTTCGCAAACTAGCGCGGCGTTTATTGGGTTTTTTAAAGGGATAAGGGGAGAAAACCATGGTTAGCATTTCCACGGCGTTTTTTCATTGCCCTTTCTAGCATTTTTTGTCCTAAGACAATGCTCCCCTTTTTTTATTTTACCTCTCTCTTTATAAAACAACAACATTACACTACTTTTCGTCTTATTTTTCCTATTGTGATGTTCACTTTCTCGAAGATGTAGAGTGTGAATATGCTTTGAGTAGGACATCGTGATGAAACTTGCGACATTTCATCAAAGTATTCTCAGTCATGGATGGGAGGATGGTCGAATCGTTTCAATGTATATTCTTGCAAAGGTTTTTTTTTTCTTCTCCTGTCTGTTTGTTCTTGGTTATTCTTGTGCGTGTAGTAGTTTTCTATTTTCCTGCTGGTATATTCTCGGTTTGAGCGTTATGGAGGGTTCAACATCATGATAATCACATGGTTTGTTTACTGTGATTTTTGAAGATTGAAAGGGAAGTGGAGAAAACTTGTGGATGGGGATGATGGATGGGCTGATGGATGGGGATGGTGGATGGAAGTGGTGAGCTAGGATAGTGGACATATGCTGCCACTGAAAGCTCCTGATTCTGATGCAGAAAAGGACGCTTGTATTGTCCTTGAAGAGGGGGAGTGGGATGCTTCCATGATGGAGATGGGCACCTGGGAAGGCGAATGTAGCATCTGCATGAGTACTTAGAAATACAGCCATTTCTTTGGAAAAAAAAGATGTCTGAAATGGGGCGTGGCTCATCGCACGGATAGACATTTTCCTTAAGAATTGGGTTGTGACAGGACTATCAAGCTAGCTTCTGGCACTCTCTCTTCCCGCCATTTGCTTTGCAAGATTTGCAAAATGAATTTCGCAACTGGGAATGTCTCGCCAAGGCACTCACCGCTAATGCATGCTTGCCCAATCTTTGATATGCAGACTTTAGACCTGGCCAATCGGTGCCTGGCTTCTGATGCATGGCAGCGGGATTTTGGCTATGGCCAATCGTAACACAACAGCCACTGAGATTCTGGCTTCAGCCAATGGCGTCGATCCAGCCAGAGGCTGAGAATTTGGAGATATATTCAGCCTCTCCCTCCGTCAACTTGTCTTCATTTATTTGTCGCGTTCAACTTCGAAGATACGCGTTGTACATGTATCACGCTAGCTTTTTATCTCAGAGCTTAACCAATCACAGCCTGGAAATCACTATCACTTCTCGATTCTATACAATCTTGCGGGCCTTGCGAGGCTGAGTTCAATAGCTCCAAACATCTATCCACATACCTGAATTTTGGGCGCGGAAGAATTCTATTCAGCTGAAAGTATCCACAATGAGCAAAAGATGCGCGGAAGATGCCGAATGGGAGCGACACAAGGCCACGATCCTGTCTCTCTACGTCGATCTGGATATGGCTCTGCCTGAGGTCATTCCTATCATGGCTCAGCAGCAGGGCTTTTCAAGAACGTATGTGGCAACTCGCTTTAACGAAGGTAAAAGGCTGAATATACAGGAAATCCCAATACGAACGAATGTTTAAAAGATGGGGGGTCTCCAAGAATATCTCCAAGCACGAGTGGGAGTACATCGTACACAAGCTACAACAGCGAGAGGCACAAGGGAAACCGTCCATAGTAAGAGTCCGTGGAGTTGTGCATCCACAGTCGAAGATTCAGAAACAGCGAAAGAAGTATGAATTTAAAACCACTTTTGATCGTCTTGTCCTCGGATCGAGTAAGCATTTAGTCCCTTAGCGTGGGACGAGGTCTAATTCAAGAACCAGAATCTCAACCGCCCGAGACACCTAAGGCACCAACGGAGGTTCAAGTGTTCAGTCAGCCGCCTTCACCGCGATTTGAAGAGGAAGGCATCCGCAATCAGTTGATCACGACCGTCGATTATTGCGGCCCTACATATAGCGACTTCTTTCTCATATGGGCAAATAGAACTCCTTGGCAACATTGCTCCAATCTCTTTGATACTATTCATGACCGGATCAATATGCATATGCATATTTCAGGTTTAATAGAGTCCACCTTGATGCAAAGGGTCCATGGGGGCATCCTAGCCGAGTATCTTAAAACACGCAGCGGGGAATGGCCCACACAACTACTCTACTGGAAAAGGCTGATGCCTCCCGTCCAAAATTATACATCCGTTAATTTTGAATTTGCCCAATCGAAGTTGTTTCGCACTAGTTCGATGCTTGAGGTTTTGAGGTTATTGGTGGGCTTCTCATCAAACAACCTCAACGTCCGAAAAATTGCCACTTTGGTTGTTTGGTTGGTTAGAGACAAAAGTAATTATGCTGTACTTCAATGGCTCGTACAACAAGACTTGGTCTCGGTAAGAGCCTTCACTGAAAAGCTCCTAGTTTCCGCAGTGAACGACAACAACCTTACCTTGGTCAAACTGCTTGTAGAATCGGGAGTTAGTGTCGACATCCGGGTGGACTTCCATGACTGGCCTGGGGTTCCAGTGAGTCCGATCGAGTGTGCAGTCATGAATGGGTTTGAAAACATAGTCGCCTATTTACTACGACATGGAGTGAGCGATTGGAATGCGAGTCATGAAGTTGTTTGGGGAAGATCATTTTGCTCCGTATCAGACCTTGCGTTTGAGAAAACAAATTACAGCTTGCTGAAGCTTCTTCTTGAATATCGGCCGAGTATCGATTCAACCACTCTGCAGAACTCTTTGCGTACCCTACGCCTAGCAGTTCTTCAGAATCGAATAGACCTTGCCAACCTGATATTGGAACATGGCCCTGAACTACTACAATGTATTCAGGAGAGACCTTGTATCATTTTGGAAGCAGCCGCACTACAAGGCGGTGAACATATGATTGAGCATTTGCTGAGCAAAGGCCTGGACATTAACCGAACTGACCTGGATGGCTCCGGAAGTGTCCTTGCAGTAGCTTGCAAGAAGCAACCATTAGGCTTTATACGTCGTTTGTTAGCTGCAAATGTTGATGTAAACGGTGTGGTTCGTGTAATAGACCTCTTCGGGAGAGAGGAGCGCGATTTTTTCAAGGGTGAGGAAGAGCTAGCTGGCCTGCATGGCATGTCAGCTTTACATATTGCAATTCAACGTGGAGACCCCGAACTTGTCGATATGCTCCTGCGCCATGGTGCGGACGCTAATAAATTGGGTATTATGTATCCTATCCAGACTGCTGCATGGTGTGGGGACGTTGAAATTGTGAAGATGCTGGTAAAAGCCAATGTGGAGATCAACGCTTTCCATAACTATCGCGAAGGGTCTGCTATTCGCATCAATGGCAACTACATATTAAATCACAAGGCAATACATATTGCCATGAACGAAGGTCATGTAACAATCGTAGACATACTATATAAAGCAGGAGCTGGAATTCTGCAACGACACTATTTCGACAGAGACGGAATAACGTACCGTTGGGACCCTTGGATCCAAGCACTCCTGCGCGGTTGTAATTTTGTTCGGAGCATCATGAATGAACAGTACATCAGTCAAGAAAAGTCGGCAGAATCTGCAGCTGCATGTTTGGAACAGCACGGCATAGAGTTCACGAAAGAGTTTATGCAAATGGGTTTACCCGCCTTGGTGGAGAAATTTCTTCCATCGGTATTGTGTGCTGCTGTTGCAGTTGGAGACAGAGCACTGATCAAAGAAATCTTCTCGATGGGAACCAAAAGCCTGGAGGGCGTTCCTCTCTCTTCAAGCGGTCGAGCACTTCTAGTTGCTGTGAGAAGTCAACAGAAAGATGTCGTACTTGATCTTTTGAACTTTGGCGTGAACCCTTTCGAAATCATGTCATTCAAATCAAACGATGAGATATTAAACTATATTGATCGTGTTTACGATTTTGGCGACAAAGAGAGTGCGTTTGGCTATTCCACAGCCGGCGGGCAGCTGGATATGGCTGAGGTCTTCCTACAGTATTCAATAGACCCAGTACAATACGCCCCAGCTCTATTGAGAAAACAAAACTTGAGCGAGCAATACGTTAAGGCGCTATGTTCGGGATCTAACGAAATAGCTGAGAGGATTGCACAGGAGGGCATAAATATTTTCGAAATCGATGGAGTTCTGGGATGTGGGTATATGGAGGGAGAACTCTATGTTGGATTCGAAAAGGCCATATCTCAGCAAAGATTTGCTCTTGCTGAACGCCTTCTTGAGATAGGATTTGATCTTAACGGTGACATGAACTTTGCTAATGAAGATTTCTGCGATCTTACATACGTCCAGCTTGCAGCCCTCAATAACCAGGCCCACATCGTAGAGCTGTTGCTTAGAAATGGTGCGCACGTCAATACAGGCCCGAAAATCAGTTACAGAGCGACGGCTCTACAATACGCAGCATTCCAGGGTAATTTCGAGATAACCAACTTGCTCCTGAAAGCAGGTGCCGATATAAACGCCCCACCAAGTGCTTTTGAGGGACGGACTGCAATTGAGGGTGCAGCAGAGTGGGGGCGTTTAGACATGGTTCGCTACTTACTTGAGGCTGGAGCGGACATTCAATGTAGGAAAAATTACAGAAGGACAGTTTACAGAGCCTGGACTAAGGGGCACCACGCTCTAGCTCAGATGATTCAGGAATGGAAAACGGAGCACCACGGCCCGGAAGATTGCGAGAGTACAGCGACGATTGTCGCATCGATGACAAGCGATGAACTTAAATATGCATCTGAAGATGCAAAAAAACGTTATCTGGAGTTCATGGAGGATCAAAGGAGGAAAATTGAAGAAGCGGTCAAAAATGAAGAAGCGGTCAGGAGGATGACGAAACCAATGAAGATAATACATTACTCACAAATGGACTTCGATAGTTTCAATCCATAGGCATGAAAAACCGCAAGTTTTGTAGGCTCCAACTCCAGGATCAGGCCAAGAACTACGGCCTAATGAGAAATTTTCTTTGCGCAGTATTGAGGGGTCCGGATGCGCAATTTCGAAGTGAAGCTTGAAATGCACAACTTCCAACCCCAAGTAGTGTCGAAGTTTCCTTGTGAGTTTATTAATCTGTCATCATTTCAAGGAGTAACTTTAACATAGTTTAGTGGTCAAAGTCATAGAAAAATATTCAAGTCCGTAGTCTCGGAATGTTTGCCTATCATGTAGTTTTATGCGCGCACTAAATTATCTTTATTGTTTTTCATTTGACCTCAATTGCAAACCTGAGTGCGAAAGGTGTCCACGGTACTCCATCGCCTACCTTGGTAAATTCGTTTTGCTCCCCTCCTGTTCGAAGAACTATACATCGTCACACAAGGCTTTGGAATCATAGAGAGTATGATGTAGAGTTATACTAGAGCAAATATGGGTTCCTACCATGGTGTTGGAGCTATCTCAGGCCACTTCTAGCCACTAGAATCTGCATGACTTTATCTCCTCACTTGATATCTATTTTTTGCATTACCTCCTGTGTGGAATAAAAATCCCGGATTCAGTATTATCAAATGAGGATGAAAGCCGATCATTTCTATTAGTCCTGAGGGTAGGCTCATCACAGTGTGTAAACATGTTCTGAAACACTCCAAACTTCTAGGCCACTTACTTGATCTGCTGTTAAAATAAGTTTTTTACAGCCGCAGAAACCGCTCCGTATAAGGAATTGCGGGTTACAAACCCATTCGTTGAGTGATAGTTTTTTCCTCGTTTATCTTTTCTTGCGCCAGATAATACATTGCGAGCATTGGTGAGGTCAGACTGTTACGACGAAGATGAAAGTAGTACTTGTCAGGGGATCCGTAACCTTCAGGTGGTTTCTTGAACGATGGAAAGATCCTGCCTTGCTCTTTCCGCCAGTCCGCTTCCGCTACTTTGAACTTGGGTGAGGTAGTCCATTTCTTTAACTCAGACTCTATATCTTCAGGACTCTTAAAGCCAAGGCCATTCATTCTTTCAATAACGACTGAGTCGAGCGCGATGCTGGGGGGCTCGCGGGTTGGAAACAAGTCAGGTCCAACATACCGGCTAACCGGTTTATGTTTTATCATCCACTTGTCGTTCATTACATCCGTCATTGAAATTCTTTGGCGAACAGAGCGAATATTACGATCCTCAGGATTAAGCAGCCTTGAGAGCAATTTCAAACAGTCTAAGATATCTTTTAGTCAACCAAGTCATTTCTGTTTGAAGCACACTAAACGTACCTATAGAGTGTATGTTTGGTGGAAAGAACACTGCTTTCGGGTCCCCGAAGCTATTATATATATTGAGGGGAACCTCAACACAAATCATCCGCCAAAGCGCTGCGCCAAAATAGTGAACATCCTTCCCATTAGAGTTTTCATATCCGAGCGTGGCGTGCCTGAATCCGACTAATTTGATACATCTGTCAGCCGTTCTCATTGGGTTTACAAGAATTTTGCCGGCCTTTAGATTAGAATGGTTGACAAAGTTCGCATGGCAGTATGTGAGAGCGCTTCCAAGTTGGTATGCCAATTTGCCAGCATCTTTGTAGCACAGAATCCCGCGTTTGTGGATGTATTCCGGTAATGCAATCCAGTTTATATGCTCCAACCATAGTTGTGGTCCGTCAAAAGACTCGTCGTAGAAGCGGACTCGGACAATACTCGGGTGATTTAACAGATCAAGTAATCTGGCCTCTAGTGGCGTTCCCGCGTACTTTTTCACGACAACCTATCTCACGGCATAAGCTGTTACATTTAGTTGCAAAGCAGACTTAAATACTCACAAATTCTGCACTCTTCTTATTTTTGAGAAGCTTGGAGCTCCTCTGGAATCCGGATGGAGGTGTTTCCTCGACATCCCACGTGGCGGTTCGAAAGTAGCTATCATCTTGCCCAATATCTCTGATAATGAAAGGGGCCCAAGACATCTTAGGTTTGTTTTGAGGCGCCTTTGATGTAGCGGGGACCGTCAACGGAAAACCAGGCTTCACTGGTATTATCCTTTCGTCTGGTTCAGTCGTCCTATTTGCAGGCAATGATCTTCCAAAGCGAGGTTTAGTATCTTCTGTAGGCTTATTGTCGACGTTATCATGCCGCTGCCAATGTCCCTGCTCATGGCCTTCGCGGGTCACAGCAGCTTTAGTGGTTTGCGCACCCAGAATATTATGAGAACTTCCATTCCTCAACGAGTTCTGGATATCTTGTGCAGCAAAGGGGGGCAAATTCTTGTTTACTTCGTCACCTATTACATCGTTGTTTGTGACTGATTTGGAGCTGTGCAAAGAAGGCAAAGGCTGATATGTGAAATGTTGCTCACGCATTGCCCGATGTTCGAAGGGAGGATTGTTGTAGTGTTGCCTGGCCTTGCCAGGCTTTGCAAAGTATTGCGGATCACCATGGTGTGCATCGTCTGATAGCGGCATGGATTGTTGACTGCCGGACTCTCGGGAAAGAATTGCAGGCATGGTCTTCTCTTCTCTCAACCATCTATCCAAAGCGTCCTCACGCTTATCCCGAATAGAGTTCTCTTGTTTTACTGCTATGCCAATTTGGCCCAAAAGTAGCTGCTTTTGTCGTTCCACTTCCTTCCAGTGCGTACTGCTTTCAGGGTTCATTGGCGTTATACGGCGCAGCTTTGCCTGTAGCGATTTTGTTTTGAGTTCTGCGATCTCGAATGCAGTCTTTAGAAACACCACTTCCTGAGCTGCTGCCCGCATGACTAGAGACTGGCACACGTCATTTTTGAGTAGTGATGCCTCACAACGCTCGTACGCGTCGGCTGTACTAGGTCTTGGTACTTGGGGAAAAGCTGTATCTCCTGGTCCGAAAGATTGTTTCACGGGCCACTCTGAAGGGTTGCTCATGGCTGGGAACGGTGGCTGGCCAATCAATCGGGTCGGACGTGGGGCGTGGAGCGGCAGCTTCGCCTCTGTAGTTCTCAAGACTTCGGTAGATGTTAGTAAAGCCTGATTTGACTTGCTCTGAGGCCGTCCTGAAGCACCTGATATTGATGGGCTCTCATTTGCCATGCTGGCAGCATGAGATACATATAATTGTCCTGGCGAAAGTGTCGGGTTTGGCTTAGATGCGCTGTCGTCGTTCTCTTCAACATCGGTGTCGCTGTCTTGTCCGCTCCAGCATACAGTCTCTGCATAAGAGGTTAAATCGTCAAGGTAGCGAATGAGGGTCGTATCGGTTTTCAGGGTGCTAGGACGAAGCGTAGAGAAATCGTCTGGGAGTTGGGCTCTCAATCGTGCAATTTCTTGAAGGATATCCGAAGTGTCTTGCTTGATAGCTGCTGTATCGTCTCTTAAATGTTGAGTATCGGCTTTGATCTCTTTAGTCATGGATCTGTCGCTGCATTAGCCAACGTCTTTGAAGGGCAGATGCAAGGGTCAAATCCTACAGTGTGACCATCTCGAGCGCGATTTCGAGCGCTGACTTGTGCGCTTGAAGGCTCAACTGCAGCTTCGCGACATCTTCACTCCCTGCCAGCGCCCACTTTGAGCCCTTGATGATACCAGGTCCAGCATACTTTTCCACGAGCCGCTGTACTTCAACAAGAACTAGCTCACAATTGGCTAAGATGCCAGTGATATGTTTACGAAGCGTCTCCGGGAAGGTATCGACATCCTCCGCATCCTCGGCGATCAATTCGAGTAACGTCTTCAGCGAGGCTAGTTCCCGTGACACAGCATCTAGGTCGCTTCGTGCGGCTCTCACTGAACGCACAAAGGTGCTGACAGAGAGCGACGTCTTCGTAATCGTAGCTGTCAATGAGAAACATGCCGCCGTTATCGAGAGAGGGTCCATGCTGATGAGCCATGAGTTTAAGTAGCACATGAGCTGTCTTCATGATATGCGGCTGAGGTGAAGCAGCCACCAGATACCAGGATTGGTGGGATGCCACAGACATGCACTGGGCGGTCAACCAGACTTAGACATCATGAACTCAGCAATACCGTAGACCTGGCAAGAGGGCAAGTGATGAAGAAAGGAGACAAATACATATATGGAACTCTGATTAGTGCTGCCTAAGTGACTGTATCTACATTTCCCGAGTGGAAGTACATGAAGGACAGGGAAAAGACAATCCGTAAGGCAAGAGCTCGAAAGGCGCAAACTGCCACGATAACGCGGGAATATCATCGCACTGTGCGCACACTGTTATCGCACAATTTTCACAAGCGACATGAAAAGAATGCGTCGTAGGAGGTGATCAGTGGGCAAGCCCAGGTGACCCGATGGTAGCGATTAGCGCCGACGATGACGTTCGCTTGGCATTCAACGCTCAGCCATCGGCTTCGCCCCAGCCTCATCCTGGATCTCGAACCGCAATCGCTATCTTTTGCGGCTACCTCACAGTCTCACCTACACTTCTCTGACCCGGTCCCATTCCCACCACCTCTCTGTCCGGATTGAATTCGTTTCAGTCGGTCTAGCCTCACGCACAAGACCACCCTTGCTGCGTTCACCGCCGCCATGCAGCTCACAACGCTTCTCCTCGCTGCGCTCAGCGCTGCCTCCGTTTCTGCGACGCCGTCATGGATGGGTGGCGACCAAGTCTCCATCAAGGAAGAGTACAAGGTGCCTGGCGACAACCCGCTGTACTTCTGCGGTGACCCAGCCGACGACATCTTGAAGATTGAGAAGGTCGACTTGAGCCCAAACCCACCGAAGCCGTACGTTTACCCTCACTCGGCCCTCTTTCTGAATGCTGCTGCCTAAAAGCTGTCTTTGAGGTGCGAAAGTGTGTGAAGATGGTTGCGCTGACTGATCATTAGTGGTGAGACGCTCAGCATCAAGGCGACGGGCGACTTCAAAGAGAAGGTCGAACAGGGTTTCAAGATGCACCTCCAAGTCAAATACGGACTCATCACACTTATTAACCAAGAGGCGGATGGCTGCGATACGATTGGCAAGGCGGACCTTGAGTGCCCACTTGACAAGGGCGAGATGAGCTTGACCAAGGACGTTGATCTGCCGAGGGAGATTCCCCCCGTACGTACACCACAGTGGCGTACATCAGCTGCTGCAAGCTATCTGAAACGGAAGACGGACTAACTCTACCACAGGGTACATACACCGTGCTTGCAGATGTGTACACCGAAGATGGCGATAAGATCACCTGCTT
Organism: Pyrenochaeta sp. MPI-SDFR-AT-0127; assembly: GCA_020747015.1. Lineage (NCBI taxonomy): Eukaryota > Fungi > Ascomycota > Dothideomycetes > Pleosporales > Cucurbitariaceae > Pyrenochaeta > Pyrenochaeta sp. MPI-SDFR-AT-0127. Next base: position 450,975 of record JAGTJM010000024.1, on the reverse strand, counting down.
GACCGCCAAGATTGCGTTCCACCGGTAAATGCCTCTTATTTCCACGCCGCCTCGCCTACTTTCTCTCGACTCCTTTACGAGGCGGCGCCTAATACGATCAACTAGGACTGGTGCTGGGGATGGCAATGGCAAAGGCGATGGTAACGTCAAGATTGGAGGGAACATCAAGCTTGGGAAACCCAGATTCCAGATGTCAGGACCTTTGGCAGATATGGTGCAGGAGCGTTTACGGCAGCGAAATGAGCTTTGAGTCAGACGTGTATATATGTGAAGTGACAGCGCAGGACTCTGATTTATGATGCGCGAAACCAGTGCGATTTTCCAATTTGGTACTTGAGCAGTGGAGGTTTGGTGGTCTCATATTCGAATCAACGGCATAATGTAGATATGATAGCAATGCAGGTTTTCACTTCAACCATTATTTGTGCTGCACCAGTGATTCTATGCCTTGAATATTATTCCATGCCAATGAATAGGTCTCTGCGCACACGGCCTTTCTTGATGACTGCTGTTGTGCACTGCTTGAGCCCCAACCCAGCCAAAGAGTATACCATCACACGCCAGCAACGTCCTGTGGGCCTACTCGCCAAACAACCTTCTCACCCTCTTAAGTACACTATCCTTCTCAGGGTCGTATGGGTGATCCTTGGACGGTATCTCGAGTAGCGAGGGGAAAGCAGCCGTGTATGTCTCGACGCGATGTCTTATCCTCTCAGCGATGTGCTGGTTAATCAAGAGAATAGCGATATCTTTGCGCTCGCTAGTGAAGCTATCAAATGCGGCTTCGATGGCCGAATTCTCAGTCTTTGCGTCGACAACGAGGAAGTTCTTTTGGTTGTCTGGTGGCTGTGTGACGTGCTACAATGAGTATTAGTCCTCCGCTCTGTATTCTTCGATGTGTGCTATGTAACGTACGCCAACGCCTGCCAGAAGCATGCCTGTTACTGTATCCTGCTACTGATTAGCTTTTAGTGCACCAAAGGATACGTTGGGAATGGGCACCTCATCGCCAATCACCGCCAGGAACTGCCGATCCTTGTACTGCGACGTTGGTGCTGCCATGGCGAATTGTGTATGGAGCAACTATCGTGAGGTTGCGGGAAGCTTGAGGCTGGAGCTCCGTCGTCATGGCGGGCAGCACTAGTCTCTTTTAGGCGAACTGTTTGTGCAGCTCGCTTTCACTGCAGGTCTTCGGCCTTTCTTTCTCTTCAGACACCAACGCCATGTCGTGAGTCTCACAAGCACCTCGACTTCACGCTCCTTTACGTTTGATTTTTCATCACCAGCGCATACCGATTGAACCATCCGTAAAAATAAGACGAGACGACAACATGCCCCGCCTCGTCCGCCGTGCACCACTGTCTGAGCGCATAAAGGCATACACGGATCCATCCGACTGGCTCATCTGGATTTCGGAAGAGCTCAACAGCTCCGACTGGGACGACTTCGCTGCCTCGTATGCGCTCTACCTGGGTTTCGGCGCAAACCTCCTCTTTGTCCTTGCCCAAGCAAACAGCGGCGCATCAACGGACTACGACGACGATGGTGTGTTCAGGGAGGTATCAGGGCCGGGCTGGATAAAGTGGTTGGCAAACCTACTGGTATTGGTCTTGAGTGGTGTGAGTTTTGGCAATGCGTGGTTGGTCTGGGGAAAGAGGAGGCATTACCGCCTCTTTGAGCAGAGCGTGGATGTTGCGCCGCAGACACCGAGTGCGAGGCGTGTGCGAGTCGACTCTTCACCTGCTGGAGCTTCGCCTTTTACGTTTATCAAGAATGCTATAAACAACTCGGCGGCAGCGAGAGCGCATCCAGATGCTGCGCGTGACGTCTGGGAGATTGCTGTATGGGACCCGAATCCGCTGTGCCTGGAGCTGTTCTGCTTGTTCAGCCCGCTGCACATTGTGCTATACTATTTCAACCTCCCTGTCGCACCGCTGGATCCAAGGCCGAGTGTGAAGGTTACCACGACGATATTCATTGGAGCCGTTCTTTCTTTGCAGCTTTGGTGGCTGAGAAGCTCTTTTACGCAGCAGACAAAGGACAACGCCCTCATCAACCGACAAGTGCTCCACGAATACGATAACAAGTTTGTGCATCCTGCATTGCAGAAACCGTGTCGAGACGTGGGCATTCAGACCATCTCCAGGAAACGCAATCGGGACTCGAGTGTGGGAGTAAAAGGAAGCAGCGATGATCTGGCGAGTGAAGTGGTCACATATACGCCAACTACAATCATCAACAGGACATTCCGCACGAACCCGAATGTCAATTATGCATCTCAATACGACCCCGATAATCTGGCCTCGACCTCTGTTGCACGCTCATCACAGCAAACACCCTCTCTTCGGCCAGGATACCATACTACATCGTCATACACGAGTACATCAACGGCTACAGGCGCGGATTTCTCCTCTCCAATCCGCCCTTCTCATACACCAAATCCGTTTCGCCAGGCGCCTCCCATCCCACGGAATAGTGACGGAGGCTACCTTGGCGTGAAAGCTCATGCGGCCTCCCCGCTACGTAAATCTTCAAGCACAAGCTTTATCCGCGACACAGATCGTGACCGCAGCAGTGGAGTAGGCGTTAGCAGCTTTGGAGCCTATGGTCAGCCGCTGGATGGAAGCGGAGCGGGTGGCGAGGGATATCGAAGTGGTTCAAGAGGGCGAGACAGCCTCGGTGGTGCAGGTGAGCGCAGGCAAGTCAGCCCAAATAAGCGCGAAGGCAGCCCTTTGAAGCGTATGAGTATGCCCAGTGCTGAGCGGCCGCTGAGTCAAGCGGACAGACTAGGGAGAAGTTCAGGTTATGGTGGCTTAGGTGTCGGGCGCAGGGAGAGCGGCAGGATTTGAGTTCTGTTCTGCTTCATGTGAGTGATGTGAGGAAGAGGAACGAACATAGTCATCCTTTCTAAGCTGGTGATCATCCAGTTTGTGTGCATTTCTTACTTCACAATACCCCATACACGTCACTGCCGTTGTACTTTTCTAATCAGATACTTTCAATTAGCAAATAAGACCCTTTTCCTTTCAAAGTATATTTTATTGCTTTGGCATCGACAAGTTTTCAGCTACTAGTGCATTGCGATGTTCAAGGCTATTAAGCACACGCAATAATTCTTTGACACTTTGTCCCATAGTGGACTGGGAAGACTGCTTCTAAGATGTTAGTACTTACAAATATGCCTTGATATATCTCCGGTGTGTTGTACGCAACAGTCAGCTTGTGAAGGACCTTCAGAACCATACACACTGCAAAGAAATATCCGTGGATCAACCAGTGAATGCATATTACTTAACGCTGAACGAACGGAGGATTTAATGCGTTGATTAACCCCCTCCATATACCGCTTATCAACACTGTTGGTTTGGGCCTCTATCTGGGACAGTTTTAAACGCCTAGAAGTAAGCAAAGAAAATGCAAAGACATCCTCGACTATAGCCCACAACAGCGTTACAGGTCGATTCAAGATATATCCTCTCCTTGGACACTCATGCTCCGTCTAATGGTGGGATCAAAGCTGGAAATTTTGGCAACACCGAACCCACAATTTACGCAACCATTACCTACGATTTTCCATATATTCCCGTAACATCAGGGTTAGGACATTTATTATCTACGTCATTCAACATGTCCATGCAATACGATGCGGCCCCATTTGATGCAGGTAATCCGATATTCGCAGAGTATCATTCAATCAGTGCTTGCTAAACAAACTTTGCTATTGGTCGACGATGCGTTTCAGCCTTACCTCGTCACGCATGGGGAAGTGGGTCAGCTGCACGATACCTCAAATGGAGGGGCATTTCATTATACATTCAAGCTTTCGCAAGGCATAAACTACTTTCTGCGCGTTTAGCCTCTTTACACATGACTTGTCGACATGCCTTGCTGTGTTCTCCGTCTTGTGCACCCGTGCCTGACATTGAGGCTGGTGGAAAGCCACTCACATTCTTTGGAGTCAGTTCCAATACCGGTTGAAATTAGCCTTGCTGCGTCCTTTGACATGTGTTGGCAGTGGCGCTTACACAGCCCCACCCTCATTTCTTCAGCCTTTCAATCCAACCCCTTCTTTCACGTCAAGATCCTTACAACTGTTTGTGAATGTGAACCATGGCAGAGGCATTCGGAATTGTTGCAGGAACTCTAACAGTTCTAGAAATAACAACAAAAATAATTCAACAATGTAAAGCCTTGATCGAGACAGCCAATGATGCGCCTCGGGTACGTATCTTGCAATTCGTGTACTGTAATTGTGATAACAGCCACCGAAGTAGAGAAGAAGTAGTTTATACACTGCGACTTGAGAACGCATACTGATTATCCCTGTTTGTTTTAGGATCTTCGACATGTTCTTATCGAGATGTCGTCCCTCAAAGCAATTCTCGAAAGTTTCGACTTCCTCTCAACGACTGACTTTTCAGATTCCACGCAAAGTTTGGCGGATTATAATGGGGTAGTAGAAGGTTGTCGAGGAACTGTTGAAGAACTTTCAAAAGAATTAGATGGGTTGTCGCTTGCCGGCCCCTCGGACATCAACGTTGCGCCTGGTAAGCGACGTAGGATCAAGCAGTCTTTTCAATGGTGTCTAAAGGAAGGCAAGACTCGGAAGTTGCTCGACGAAGCGATGCAGCACAAAACAACCCTTACGCTTGCCCTGCTCGGTGAAATAACAACTGACGTCAAGGAAATCAAAAGGACCATAACTCAGGTTCACGATCGTCATACTGCCGCAGATCGAAGGAAAATGTGCGACTGGATCGAGCAAATAAACCCTACTCTCATTCACGAACAGTCTTGCCAACGTCATGAAAAGCGCACTTGTGAATGGGTGCACCGAGTAGATCAATGGAACGACTGGCTACATCGTCAGCGTCGACTCCTTTGGATCCATGGAATACCTGGAGCTGGTAAGACTGTTCTGGCTTCATATCTGATTCAACAAACCATCACATATTGCGAAAGTCAACTATCTGAGCAGACTGCTTGTTTGTACTATTACTGCTCCTTTCGGCATGGTCAAGAGGAGCGGCGAGACGAATCACTACCCTTTTTACGCTGGGTAGTTAGCCAACTTTGTCGGCGAACCGATCATGTCCCTCCTGAAATGATATCCCTTTATCGACAAAACAGTATTCCATCTTCCCAACCGCTTATGGACGCTTTATCGAAACTTCTAGCGCACTTTCAAGTCCTCTACATTGTGATCGATGCAGTAGATGAGAGTAACCCTCGAGATGATCTGCTAAGACTTATTCAAACTATCACAAGCCACCCTAAATACGCCAAAATACAGCTACTCGTCACAAGCCGAAGATATGCAGATATCGAGGAAATCCTTCGTCCCTTATCAGAGCCTACGCTGCCAATGTCAAACTCTGTTGTGGACGTAGATATTCGCGCTTACATTGATACCACTATACAGCAAAGCAAATGTTTTTCGAAATGGTCTAGCGAGCTTCAAAAGGACATAGTGGAAACTTTAGCTCAAGGTGCTCAAGGGATGTAGGTATCTTGCACCAATAATTTTTAGCTTTCCATAAATGTTCGATAGGTTCCGATGGGTTGTTTGTCAGATTGATAGGCTCCAACGAAAGTCGCCGAAGCAAGCAAGGCAGGCACTCAAGTGTCTACCACGGACGATCGAGGATACATACGAGACAATTCTTCTGGAAATCCCACGAGACGATTGGCCTGCAGCGCGCTCAGCATTATACTGGATTAGTGGCCACTCAAATTTACACTTCTCACGTGGAATTCCCGCGGCGTGTCTAAGTGCTGCTGTACTGAACACTGATTATGACCCTGAATTTGACACTGGTGACCATGACCACGATCACGAATTCCTAAAGGCTATATTAGGTTGCCTTATCGAAGTGGATTTCGTGGACGAGAATCAATTCCGTGAAGATGGCAATATACTAGACGGAATCCACACTATATCTTTGGCGCACTACACGATTGAAGAATACCTTTTCTCTAATCGTGTAAAGACTAGTGGAGTTTCATACTTTTCAATGTCACAGGACGCTTGCGCAGAGAAGATATTAGATTTTGTGTTATCAAGAATACCAAAAAACCAGTGCACTTTTGGCAAGTGCGGCGGCTGCGATCAGTTCGTACGTTATTGTTGGTCTATTGCTCGATGGTTTCCGGCCGTCTGGAGCTCCATCCTGCTACGTGATGACACTCTCTGGGCTCGGTATCATGATTATTTCGACAAAAACGCATATTCATGGCAAGATTTGGACCATGAGGACGATATGGAAGATATGGACGATATGAGGTGTCCACCAATATGGTCGTATGACAACACTGTCGACCCTATGAGTATGGAAAGCCAATACCTCATGGCAATCTTAGACTTCGGTTGCGTTGGTATGACAAAGAAACTTTTGGACGAGCTTCCGCTTGAAGCTATTCTGTCTGTTTCAATTCCACTCCAAAAAACCACCTGGGGAACGAGTGATGTCGTTGCGACAGACAAGCTTGGTCATGTTACCATTCTCGATGCCCTTGGGTCAGCTTGCAGTTGCTTTTCATGCGAACGTTATGAAAAATTATTTGAAAGTTTGAAATCAACGATGGAGCCACCGACGCTGTTTTGGTTTTGTCTGGGAGCCCACTATCATGAATATACATGTGACGACGATTTCTGCATCATCGTTGATCTATTGGAAGCCGGGGCAAACGCCAATGTCTATGATTGCTTACTCACCCCATTGCAAATTTCAGTTCGGAACTGGGATTATGCAGGCACTGAGACCCTTCTTGAACACGGTGCGGACCCTAATGGTGTAGGGAAGCCGGGCGGTTATATTCCGACACACATCGACACGACTTGGGCGCAGTCCAGTCCTTTGCATATATTACGAAATGCTGAATATGGTTTTATGGCGATGGAGTGTTCTGTGGGCTTGAAGGTACGTACTGGACATAAATCTTTCTGGTACACTGCTTCCGTCAATGAGCACAGTGGTACATCGATAGCAGATTTGGAGCGTTTTCAAAGATGTATAGCAAGACTATCTCGAGTAGTGCTATCTACAAGTAGACTTCGCACACTAATTCAATACTACAGGCTATCAGAGCCAAGAAAAGGCCTGATATTGAGGCTCTGTTGCTGAAGTATGGCGCGGACGATTTTACCACATAAGTCCCAGCAAAGCGGAGGAATATGGAGATACATTATCTACACAGCCAAACATCTTGGACACCAGAAGTGACAAAAATGTATTATATCTTGCTCACCTAGTATCTGTGGGTATTGAGAGGAAAAAGGCGTCATTTTAGGATCCGTATACTTGGATAATCTGAACTAAGACCTCAATGGCGCAAGGCACCAGTATGTGGTCTGCGAGTTAGGACTTTAGTTAAGGAGAAAAGTGATATTGTAATCGGTCAAATCCGACGAAAGAAATCTTTAAGTGGTTGATAACATTGTTTGACGCTGTGTCGGCGCCAGAATACTTTACATACCTCGATATTGTCTCGAAGGCCTAAAATTCTTGAGACCATGGCGTCATAACAAGTACGCGAGAAGACGCTTTGGAACGTTGTTCAGTTGGCCACTCTGGTTGTTTCTCGACTGTAAGGAGCTCGAGGCATTAGAGAAACTCATTAAGGAATCGGTGATGAACTACGTAGAATGAAAGATGCAAGAATGGAGTCTTTCTGACTAGTGGCGCTGGTGGTGAGTGGTCAAACATTGCCATTTGGGCAGACTGCGGAGGTGTATTGCTACACACTACCTCCATTTAGGGATCTCCTGGCCTCTCTAGCCCTAAGCTGTGAATATCCTCTCTATTAGGTCAAAAGCTTTCTTCCCCATGGTACATTCACATCGTCGCGTTTTCTTTCCATCCTCGCCACATTCTTCACCTGCGTACAGCAGCGGGAACTCGGGTGTTCCGCAACGCTTCGTCTCTTTGCGCTTGGTTCATTAGTAAAACTGAGCACTGGCAACACAAGACTGGCAATCTGCACCGGAGTTTGAGCTTGCGGGACCCAAGCGATTTAAAGACTTTCTAGAGCGCTAAGAAACGTTTAGAACGTTGCAGTAGCAAGCGATCGATGATGACACTTGGTCAACCAAGTCGCAGGCTTGGCGTGGTAAGAACCACTCCAAGATTGAAGGCGTGAACTGCATAGGAATCGGTAGCCGATTGTACAAAGCATGCCATAGTACAGCTTGTAGATACATAGATATATTCCGTCCTTGTTGTGCTGATGTGACTATGCACAAATATACCTCCTCCACCTCTTGCGCTGCTGTACTTCAGATCGATGTCATTGCCTCTCATGCTTCGCGTTTTGCATACCCACAACGACCACACTCTGCTCTGCCTTCCGCCGGCTGACGCAGTCCTCCACCGCTTTCCTCAGCCCTTCTTTAAGCCCAACTATTGGCATATATCCAAGTCTTTTCTTGGCTTTATCGATACAAAAATATCTCGTCATGCAGCTGAGCCGAACTTTTGTTCTTGTCAGAGGTGGTTCGCCCAGCCTGAATGCCCAGAACACCCACTCCAGCAATCCGGCCAGCAGTAATGCATAAGATTGAGGAATCACCCACACCTGTTCGGGCTGCGTTACATCCCCAGCGTATCCCCAAACCCGCCGTGTAAAGTCCCAGAAGTATTGAGGTTCATCATTCGTTATGAAGAACGCTTCTCCGTCTACCCCAGTATCATCTTTGGGTAGGCTTTTTTGGTTTTTGGCCAGCGCGACGGCAGCAAGGTAGTGCGCGTACGCCACATTTGTGTTTTCAGTAAAGTCGAAGAGGTTTTGGTTGTCGCCAATCTGCACCTTTGTCTGTCCACGAAAATACGCGTCCAAAATTCCAGGAAGTACGACAAGGTCGCCAACGCCGAAGATGCCAGAAGGCCGGATTGCGCAAGTCAGGAAGTGCGGGGCTGTGTCTTGCGTCCGATGGTTCTGCGATAAGACATATGTCTCTGCGACAGCTTTGGTGTACACATAAAATTCTGGTTGTTGATCGTCAAGGTTCACAGGAAAAGTCTCATCAGCATTTCTGAGGTCGGTCTTGGCATCGCTAACAACGCTTGCGGAGCTTGTGTACACAAAAGATTGAGTCCCAAAGTCTTTTGCTATTTGTATCAAGGCCTTGGTGCCCTCGACGTTGACTTTATACATAATGTGGTTTGGAGTGTTGAACTTTGGACTCGCTGTGTGTATCACCACGTCAGGCTTCGTATTTTGGAAGATTCGGCGCATCGCTTCCAGGTCAGTAAGGTCTCCTATATGATATGCGACACCGTCAAGATAACGAGGAGGTTGGCGGAGATCGACAGAATGTAAGCGTTTGCAGCCATGTTGCGAGAAGAGCTGGAGGATCTGGTTGGCGAGGCCGCCACTACCACCAGTTACAAGGACTGTGCTTGAGCGTAAGGGAGATTGCCCCTCACACGTAGTCATTGCCACTGTCGACGATAGGTGTAGGATGCAAAGAGAGCGATGATATTTCAATGAAGCGACGATTGAGTGAACCACAGGGAAATATGGGGCAAATACAGGCAATACTGGCACTGCAGGCTCGGTTTAATCTAGCAGGAGGAAGCGGGCCACTGTAAGAATAAGGTACAATTATATGCGAGGGCAATACGGTCAATACGGGCACTACGGGCACGGCGTAATTGTCAACGCTCTAGCAGGAGAAAGTTAGTTGATGCAAGAGGAAGCAGGCTGCTGCAAGAACGGGGCACAGCTGCATAAAAGAACGGGGCACAGCTGCATAAAAGAACGGGGCACAGTTGCACAAAATAACCAGAGTCGTTTATTACTAATCAGGCCACTGGCAAAGCCCCGTTCTGGGCTTGAGCGACATTTATGTATACCAAAATATCCAACAGCCTTGATAACTTAACTGTTAATAAGCTTTAGCTTCTTGTGTAGCTGTGCCTCATCCCCTCGAAGTATTGGATCGCGAAGGATAGTCCTTCGAAATTTCAGGGAAACTAGAGTGTTGCAGCAACAGCACCAGTAGTGTACTAATAGACTGGTTTAGAGGTCGAACAACCCATGTCACGATTGGATGAATACTGTAGCATCATCTGGTGCAATCGAGTCACTCTATACTTTATTCCAAATTTGGATTTCTCTGCGTAATCTCACTGTTGAGGGGCTTTTCTGAAGTCAGCAAGCTCGGTAGGAAAACGGTACATCCGAGATGGTGTCCAGGTCAGTCCATTTTGATTTAATTCCCGCAGAAGATACTGCCGTGCGCCATCGTATTCTACTAGCACAGAGCACTGTACAAATGAATGGCTTGTCAGCATCGTTAGAAGCTGATAATTAATTAGGGTACCTTGCCACAGAATGGGTTTCAGCGAGATGAACATCTTTGCGACCATTGACACCAAGGCTGCTTGGATTCTTCTTTGCACCGCAGAACTAGTCGCCATCTCCTTACAGAACCGGCGTATACGTGGCGCGTTTGCGTCCTCCAAGCGATTAGATAGTGTACTCGAAATCATGTAGGCATTATGAACGCAAGAAAACAATTTTACAGTATGTCACCTAATGTGGTTTATGTTACAACATTACAACGATTTACTCTACCCTAGCTTGAAGAACGCTCTGCAAGTCGGTATGTCAGCATTCGAGCAAGTATTTATATGTATTACCCGAATGGCCAGTACTTTTCGTACTCGGCCTTCTCCTCCTCATTATCTGCCAATTGTTCTAATATATGATTTTTAATTTGGGCAAGGGCAGCCTTGCAGTCATCGTAACGCTCGTTCTCGATGAAACCTTTGTCCGGCCACAAATTGCCCATCCTCTCCATGACCGCAGTGGCAAGTTCTGCTCCAGCTACCGCACCCTCGCTATAGAGCTTGATACGCTTAATATCTGCCTCTGAAAATTCGAAGGGGAATGGTTGGTCGCTGGTGACAGCCGGTAAGTCGGTCCATGTATCCTTCAAGTCGACCACAAGCGACTGGAAGTGTGCCTCGCCGTATTCGAACATGCGGTGGGCAAGAAAGATGAGACCGTACGCTGCCGTCTGTCGAAATTCGACAGCCCGATAGAGGTCCAGGTTCTTGGCGTTCATGAGTTTTCGCCATCCAATGAACACATTCTGGATGGAATACTCGCGTATCGCTTTAGACCTTTCTTCTGGGGGAAGCCCAGAGAGCTTGGGTCTTGGAGCCAAATCAAGTGTCTCAGGCTCGAGGCCATCCCAGTCGAGGAACGCTGGATCAGGAGTGTGGTTGAAGAGTGGCGAGACGTGGCAAGACTGCCAGTCGATGATACCCGTGAGCTTCTCGGGATTCTCTGGGTCAACAAAGATGTTGTCACAATGCAAGTCATTATGCCAGAGGCATGGGCTGGTGATGAGATTACCCTTTGGAATAAGCGCATCAACGATTTCCCGGTACCAATCTAAAGCAGTGAGCTCCTTCCCCGAGTCTGGCTGATAGAGATTTGGGCCACAGAACAAGGTAATCTGTTTTGGAGGTCTTAGAAGTTGAACTGCTTTCGCCTCTCGCTTGGCTACAGCTTGCAAATACTGTGTTAACGACGCCCCTACAAACTTGTCAGCCATCAAAAGAAATATGATACACAGCAAAACCTACATGGACCTCTATCAATTTCCAAATTTAATCGACCCGCATCACACCAGTCCCTACCTGTTGCTGGGCCAAACGTAAACTCTGAATCATGAACGATCACTCCGTCCTTCCTGTAGTGATTCCCTGCTGGCGTTTGCACATCTTCTGCATAGTACAAGCTTCCATAATGCGAAAACGTAACTTTCAACCATTGTTTCTGGATATTTGTTAGGGCAAGAAGCAGTTGAAGCTTCTGGGGCAATTTCATCGTGCCCCAAACTTGAGACAGCGGAACACCCTCAATCTTCTCCATGATAATGAACTCAGCCCCAACAGGATGCAGTTTTGCTCGTGAGTTCCACGAATAAACACGTGGAGTTGGTGTATCAAGGAATTGCCTAGCCTACAGGTTATTCCCACGTTAGTAAGAACATGCATTGATTGAAAATTGGGATGTGCGTACAAAGTCCATCGTGGCGACCTCACTGGCAGTAGTGAAGTGCATAATACCTGCATTAGGGTTAGGCACCTTAGCCACGACTTCGCGACCACCGTCCATAGTCATGAGAAAAGCCTTGTTGAACATCCCGTCAGGATACTTTTTGATAGACATGCACTGAGCGGCACCAATCGATTCTGCTGCAACGCTTGCGAGCTTGTTCATATCGAATCTGATCTCGCGTTTCCGGAGATTCTCTTTCTCATCTACAACAAAGCGTCCTCGTGTGAATTTGAAGAATTCATCGTTGAGATTCCAGTCTATCACAAATAAGTTAGTTGTTGAATCACGCTCACAAAGGCATGCTTACTCGTTTGTGAAGAGCTTCTTCTCACAGTATAGCGACGAGAGGGCAGTGCATAAACTTTCAAGATTGAGCAACAGCATTGCATCAAGCTTGGCCTAACACTTTGAATGCGGCGGGAAAGAGGCGAGGATGAAAGCCGGCACATGTTCCGTGAGTACATTGACTCCGAGATGGAAAGCGTGTTGCACGCTAATCATGCGAACATCATATTACTGAATTGCACAATCGCCACGACGAATTATAGAAGTGTAGTTAAAAAATAATTGCTCGGATGCGAAAGAACGGCGATGAAGCAAAGCGCTGTTAATGATTAGATATATCCCCAAAAGACCGACCTCAGGGCGCTGGACCAAACGTTACATTTAGCTATTTCGCTACTCTTCCGGCTAGTGTTAAATGCCCCGTTGACTGCACCAATGGAAGAGGCTTTCTGTGTGTTTTCGAATACAATAGTTGTAAGATCGCAGGCAGACGAGCTGCAAGGACCATGTCCAAGCGCCTTCTCTCGGTTCCATATGGACCAGCTGAATTCGGCTAGCTCCACGAATAGCAAGCACGACCGTGAACGTGTCGTACACGCATATGCATTTCAAAGGATGATGATGAATAGGGCAAAGTATTTTTGTTTGCAAAAATAAAAAGGCTCCAATCTTGCTGCACGCGCCCAACAGGTGAGAGTTAGCGGAAACTCTTGCCATAAAGTCTCCTAGATGCCACGAGGCATGTTACAGGAGTCAACATTCATTTCTTTTTACTTTCAATCCGTAATTCACATTCCCATGCTCCCAGGCAAAATTGCGATGATAGAACAGTCTTTCCACAAGTAAAGTAGAGATCAAATTGCCTGGTAAATATGTTGTACATCGAGCGCGCAAAATGGATATGAGCGGCGTCGTCCCGAACTCCGGCCGGTTACCATTACCCAGAGTCAAGAGACGCAATACCGGAACAACGCCTGCGCCTATTCAACCAAGGAAAGAAAAGAGGCCTAAATCTTGAAAGGACTGGTGGCAATCTCACCAAAAACACCGACTACGTAGCAAACAGCCGCCGCCCAGATCGCTGTCTTCACCACTCCACCGACAGTACCACGTCTGTTCTCAGTTCTTCCTCTTCGATTCCTCGCCTGATAATCGTTTTGCGCTCTTTGTACATCTTCTACTTCGTTGAACTGGCCTGCCGCCTGCCTGCGTTCCTGAAACTCCTTTTCTAGTTCTTCTTGGCTCTCTTCTGGCCCAACGTAGCCTGTTGGTGATAGACGGGCTGTGCCGTCGATTGGATTGACACTCTTACGTTCCAAATCCCCTGGGGCGGTGTATGCTTCACTTGCTGATGGAGATGGCGTACTGACGGTCTCGAATGCCCGTGTTGCGCTTTGGCCATCAAGGCTATCGCGAAGCACAAGCATGTCTTTCTTGGCAGTTACGACTTCCAGGCCTTCAGTGATGTATGGGATAAACTTTGCTGGACTCTCAAGTGTTGAGAGAGCTTGGTGAAGAGGCAGCACAGGTGAGGTGTCGCGTGGTGGGCCAGCTGTTGATGTTGTTATGGACAGGCTGTCTGATTGCGAATCATGGATAATAATGGTGTAGTGTGTTGGGAACGCTGTTGTAGGCGAGGTTGAAGGTATGGTTTCAGATGATTTCTCAGATGCTGGCTGCGAAGGTAGACTGTTGGTCTCAGTAGCTGTAGTGTCCGCCGTAAATGTTGTAGCATCGTCTGCAACGGTGGAGACGTTATTCTTCCCTAATGCATTTTCATTTTCGGTTGTTGTTACAAGAAGTGTATTTTCGACTCCGGTGATTGAATTGACTGGTCCAGAATTCTCTAATGAACTTTTAGGCGCCAAAGCAGCCATGTCCGGGAGATCTGCGGACTGTTTTTCTGCCACTAATTCTCCATTTCGGGTTGGAGGAGCGGCTAACAGAAAATCCTCCTTCAATAATTCAAATTTCGTCAAGTCCTCCGCTTGCTCAAGCTCAAGCTCCTTAGTTGCATCGGCCAGTTGGCCATGTCCGACAGTAATAGGTCCATAAGTATCTTCGTAAATCTGTTTGACTTCGGCGACAAGGTTCGCATCGTCCAATTTCTTCTTTGCATCTTCATCTGCCTTTGCTGCCTGAATATCCTCTGGAGTCTCTTTGCCCAGGCTCTCCAAAACAGGGGTGAAGGGTCTGAATAGGCTGTGAGCCAGTGGGCTTCGCTCGTCGAATGTCTTCATTGAGACAGGCTTTGGCGCTCGAGCATAGCCGTCATCTGAAAGCCCTCGCATTGCTAACTTTTGAGCCTCAACTTCATTGGCAAGCCTTTCGTCAACAGCGATATCCGCACGAATTTTGGCTTTGTCAAGTTCACCCGTGTTGTAACTATGGTGTAGGTCATGAGCTTGTTCAGAGACTGAGAATGCTTCTTCGCCGTAAGGTTGGGCCAGAGTTTCGAAACCCTCTTCAGCCTTCGGCACCACGCCATACTCTAGCATTGCACGATCTATGAGTCTTGCAAGAGCCATTTGCGTGTCTCTTAGTGTCAAAAGGCTGTTAGCAACGACCTTGTAGTTGGCCAGTGATCTTTGGTCGATTTCAGGGTCCTCGAGGCGTGCTTGTAGACTCCAGATAAGATAGCGAGTAAGGTGAGCATTCTTGTGCGATAACTTCGATGCGATACGGAGGCGCCTTTTGAATGCCGGCGAAACAGAGCTATCTGCATTCGTTTGCTGTTGTTGGCGAAGTGTCTTGTATGCTGCGTCGAGTTCGCGATCTGTGTCCTGGAATTTCAAACGCAGGGCTTGAATAGCTCTAAGCTTCTTAGGTGTCAGGCCTTGAGGTTTGCCACTCCCTAAGCGTTGTCGGAGGGCCTGAATAGATGAATCAAGCAAGTCTTCATCTTCTTTTATGCGCTTTAGTAGAGGCTTCGATGCTGGAATGTCTGTCTCGAGGTCTTCAACAACTTGTCTCATTGCAACGCGACCTTTTTGAATACGTGCCATAACTTTGTCAAAGAACAACTTGGTTTTCATGGCGTCAGCATCTTCAGTTGGGTCTTGCCAGAAGTGATTTGAAAAGATGGCTCCACTATGTTCGAGCCACTTCTTCATTCGGTCAATGCTTGATTCAATTGGGGCTTCAGTTGCTGGTGTGAAGTCGGTGCTCTGCAGTTTGGATGCGGATTCAGTCGGGCTGTGATTTTCCGACTGCTGTAGCATGTTGCGTTGCAAACGGCGCACAAGTTGGTCGTTGATGGTTTTAGACTCGATCAAAGGGTCAATGTTGTCTTCTTGTTCGTGAGCATTCCTGAATGCACTCTCTAGCTCCTGCCGCCCTATCTTCTGCTCTTGATTACCTAAAACCTTGCTTTTCTTGCCTGCCATAGATGCCCGGATATCAGCTGCACTCAGAAAGTCTATGTCATCCTCTGGGAGTTGATCGAGGATTCTCTGTGAGGATCTTAAAGGAGTGGTGCCGTTTATTGGCTGACTTTCAGTCTTAGGAACAGTTGGCTCTTCTTGGACAAGCCAATCCATGTCTGCGGATGTTTCTTTTACAGTTTCCACTTGTGAAGATATTTCTGTGGCATGACGATTAGATATCGAGGGGGCATGTGACAGTGCCGATAATGTTACTTCTGGCGTATTATCGCTTGCGATCGCTATCGGTGCAGGTTTTGACTTGGTTCGAGTCATGACTTCAGGCGAGGAACGTCTTTGTAGCGCAGTCACTCTCCATGTCTTACTTCCTGCATTGCCATCAACGTGTTGGTTCGGTTGCGGCGGCCTATCTGCTAAAAATTCTGCTATAAACGAAGACTCGCGCTGTGTCGCTTCCTTGCTTAGTTCTTTTGCAGTATCGTCGATCAAAGACTCTGATTCCAATTCCGCTGTTGTTGAGCTCTTTGATGGTATGGATGTTGAAACCTTGAAGATCTTCGAAGAATTTGGAGGAAATGTTGCGTTCAGTACATCTTGAGCTTGCATATGAATTGGCTCTGGGTCTTGCCGGGGGATCCTAGGGTGAGGCTGCTCCTGCGGCCTCCTGAAGTCTGATGGCGAAGTGACACCGGAGTCGTCTGTGATAAATCGCGATGACCTGAATGAGGGCTGCGGGAAATGCGACTCTCGGCCAGCGATAACGTCATTGTTTTCATTGTCTATCTGTACTTTCTTCGGATACTTAGATTCAGGATTTGGCTTGGGTCTGTTTGTGGGTTGGGTTGGGCGACCTTCCTGCTTTTCTCTGCGTGCGGCGAAACCATCTCCTGACCTAGTCAGTCTGATATCGTACATACGACAAGAAAGCGTACCTGATTTATTCTCGTGCTTATTAGGCTCCCCCTTCTCACCCTTCCATTGGTTCTCCTTGCCTCCTTCCATCTCGCTCATCATCCATCTGGGAAAGCTCTTACTGATCCATTCCCAATTCTTCAACCCCTTCCCGCTGAGCATATCATTGCTTGCTCCAAAGATAGCCTGATACGGATCATCTCTTAGTCTTTTTCGCCACCTTTTATAGTGCTGCAGTTGTATCCATTCGAGGTTAGACATGCCAGCCGGCCGCTTACTGCCGTCATCGTCCTCATGCTGGGCGGATGTGGATGGAGAGCGAGAGAAGCAGCGTGTACGGAGAGCGGCCTCATGGGAACGGAGGAGACGCTGTGCGTAGCGGTGGATGGGGGAAATGGTGGGATCGCGGCGCCACCAGGACATGGTATGGGCGATGAAGGAGGGGCCTCCCGAGGGGATGAGCGTGAGGAATGTTTATTTGTTAGAACTTCAATATAGAGTCAGCATACGCTACTATATCCGATGAGAAGTTCTCCCATACCGTGCGACCTAGTCAAGAGCTACACAGTATCAACAGCTCCGCGGCGTCATGCAATGGACGACGATGCATTAGCAATCGGATGAGCCGAATGGGCTGAGCCGAATCGTCTGGACAAGTTCAAAACCAGCCAGCGATAAATATGGATACAATATGATAAGAGTCGCGTATCTGGAAGAGCAAGAGGCAAAGGGAGAGGCTGAAGTAGCACTCATGGTTGTCTCCGTCCGTATCCCCGCGTAAGCTCCGGCGCTGCCTATCATGCTTTCGCGGGGCACACCCTCATCCGCATGACCGCGTCGCTGGCGTCACCACTCTCTTGTGCCATTCGCCAATCAGTAGCAGAGACATATTCATCTTCGCCACTTGCTTCATTTGCCATGCTTGAATGTATTGTGAGCCTTGAGATCAAGGACCGAGATGAGGTTTGGCGTGCAGACGCGTCGTAGCTTCCCCCGCGGTTGCGATAACGCGATAAGGCATCAGCGCTAGAGGCCCCACCCAACTTGATTGTGGGTCTCAGTGTGTTCTTTGACGTTCACTACATTGGGCGGTTCGACCGCTTCACTGTCAGACTATACCTCGTTATCGATTGCTTTGGGGATTCACGCTCATCTTCATGCTAGGCTCTGAACGGTTCTCTTTTCTATTGCAAACATTCATTGATCGAATATATGAGTTTGCCTGCTTGCTTGGTTTCTAAATGCTCTTTGAGTACGAACTAGGTAGGGTAAACATGGTAATTCTTTATGCATTCTCTATTTCTCTCCTGCTCTTGTCGGCACTACCATACAGAGATCTTTGTAGGATTGATAAGTCTTAAGTTTTTTGTCGTGTGTTATTTCAGTAGCGAGCCCACTCTAAGACTTTTGCCCATAAGAAACTCTTGCGACGCTCCAGCTTGGCTCATTACTTGAAGCGAAGCCAAAAGCATCAGCAAGCTTCTAGATCTTATAATCGACAAGGTAGTATAACACATCTAAATCGACAGTTGCGTAACTCAACTCGCGCATCTTGAGTGGTTTAACAGGGTACGTTGCAGAGACTCATAAGGAGAACATAAACGTCGCCGCTTCATCTATCCAAGATGTATGGAGGTAAAATTCACGTCGGTTGATACTCTTACTAAAGGTGGGCATTGACTGGATCAGGCCCACGGAAAACATGGAGCATGAGGCTACGCCATTTCGGGCTTACCTTCCCAGCCACTTTATGGTCTTTGGACTGTCCAAGTATAGTCCTGGGTTCCTTTTTTTCGTCCACTGTCGAAATGACTTCATTCATCAGGCTCGGAAAGGTCCTCAAAGGAAGACTTGGCGAGTACATCGTCATAAAACAAGTGCAAGATACCGTTTGGTTCGCAAAGTATGTCAAAAATAATCTTCAATGGCTGCCTACACTCATAGTGCACCTAGGAAAGGGCTCAGTCAAGACCAAGTCGTCATCAAGACCGTCCTCAACCATCCCAGAATTCAACATGAGAGAGATATTCTTCGACGTTTTCAGAGCCGAACACCTTACCTCAGGCCACTCATTGACGAGATTCAAAACCATGCCGAGGCTGTTGCTATTGTGCTCAAGTATCTGGACGACGATCTACTCAACGCCTCCAATCGGCAAACATTGAACCGCAAGGAGCTGAAATATGTCTCGAAAAGACTTCTTGAGGCTCTCAGCGTGCTGCACAAAGATGGTTTTGTTCACACGGGTAGGTCTTTTTTAAAAAGATGATCTGATCCGTACAGTAGTGCTTACTTTTCGAAGACGTAAAACTCGACAACGTGCTCGTTAACTATGACGAATCTAACTCTATTATCCGATTCAGTGATGTTCAACTGGCAGATTTAGGCGCCACATATCACATGGACTCTGAAATTGCAAAGGCCTGCACTACCGTCGGTGCTCCGATCTGGCGGAGTCCAGAAGTCGTCATGGGCTTGCCTGTTGGCTGGAACACTGCCACCGATATCTGGTCGTACGGACTTTGTGTGCGATCTTTCCCTATCTTCCCGATTTTCAATGACTAATATCATCGTGTAGCTGATAGCCCTTATGTATGGTGGCGACTTCCATGTACTCAGGCCTCCGTGTGGAATCACTGTCGACCATGAAGACTATGATCTCAGCATTATGATCCAGCAGTTTAAGTTTTTTGGGCCACTGCCAAACAAGTTCGACGAGTTATTGCAGGGCAACGAGAACAACATCTTGATAACGAGGTGGCTTGCGGAGAATGTTCCCAAGAAGGAATGGAGTCTCTTCAGTCGTGTCTCCGAAGCTGAGCTATCTAGCAGCGACCGAGAGTTCATCTGTAAAATCATGAAGATGGATCCCAGGGATAGACCAACCGCAAAGGCGCTGCTAACAGATCCATGGTTTGAGGACGCATGACGCTGAACCAGCATAAGCATGCATCGCAAAGTTTAGTAATAGGCCTCTTATATTACAAAAGAGGATTCCTGGAGTAGAAAATAATACGTCTCTTCATGAAATACCGAAACTGGATTGCTTTCATGCCGCTAACACATTTCTTTCCAAATCCATTCCCTCGAAACATTTGAGATGCATAGCCTAACCACTAAGTAGTTCACATTTCTCTCCTGATGCTGGAAAATTTCTTGACTTCGCATCTACATCATACCCCGCTATCTTGGTGTAGGCCAAGCCCAATAGCTCATCTTGCTGGTTCTCGTCACTGAGAAATGGCAGGATAGATTATCCGCCATTATGGTTCTCCCTAGGCCAGTATAATAGCACCAATGTTGTCCCACGCATGAAACCGCAGTAAAGTGCAGGTACGAGTCTGGCGGACATCAAATATCAGTTTGCGAGACTCTGGTTACCACTTTATGTCCGTACGCCATGATGGCCTTCCATTTGCGATAAGATATTTCAAGCCACAGTCGAGTTTGAGCTCACCATTACGAGAAGGGCTACAAGCTTGAAGTGTGTACCATATCTCTACATCCTCCTTACATGGAAGAAAGAAAACCAATAACAAATGAACTCCCGAGGCCCTTAGCCCACCATTCACATCTCGGGTTGGCGAGGAGATCTCTAACAATACTTGTCTCTTTCCCATTGATGAGAACCAATTCAGAATTTCGGTTGTAAAGTGAGATCGTTACATTGAACGCAGAAGCGCGCTGCAAGCCGTCGCCCAAATCCACCACCGGCAATTGGGTTGTAGCATTTTGTGTGCAGCAACAAACAGATTGAACGGCGACAGAGCAGCAAGGCAGGTTTGCCCCTTGAGAAGTGAAACACATCTTAGTGATAGATGTAGAGATAATAGGGAGACTGGGGGTTCGAGATGAAAACATGAAAGAATTCGAAGTTCTATAGATTTAGATTCGAATTAGAATCATCAAACACGCTACGGCCAGAAAAGTCTTAACAGGGTTGCACGCCGACTTGCATGAACTGTGTATGCGTATGTGTAGTATGGAAAACGAATACGAGCTCGCTAAACTATCACGATAGCTAGTGTGAGCCAATTGGGTCCTTTTATCTTAGCATGGAATCCGCACCGGTTGCTTTAGTACCGAACATAGTTCACCCGGTACGTTTGAAGAACATCCGGAGACTTCACAATAGCAGCCAGTGGAAGGATGACGGTGCGGCTGCATAAGAAGTCCGCAAGTGGGACTAATCCACTGCGCATCACGCCTCTTCAAAGTTACGGCCCACATTGTTCAGCTCAGGTTTATTATTTCATTTATCCATCTCGCTCCTTTCAGATACCTGTGCCCTACGTCGTATCTAGCCAATACTCAGCCGTTATGGGAAAGCGAGTCATCTTCACAGGCGGTTCTGGCAAGGCCGGCAACTGCGTTATCAAATATCTGATCCAACAAGAACACCACATTTTGAACCTTGATCTTTCTAGCTTGGACAACGAGTCTGTTCATACAATACATTGCGATATCACCGATGCTGGTCAGGTTTATAATGCCTTCTGTACTCAATTCCCACTCACCGAACCGCTAGAGCCAGGCATTCCCACCTGTCCTGATGCCATCATTCATTTCGTAGGATGGTCAAGGCCACTCCTAGCACCAGACAACGAAGTGTTTTGCGGCAACGTACGAGGTTTTCATAACGTGCTCGAGGCAGCCTGCAAACTAGGTGTTAAGAAAATCATCCTTGCCAGCAGTGTGACTACGTATGGCGTCTCGTATGCGCAAGGCAAGCGCAGCTTTCCCTCATTTCCCATCAATGAAGACTTAGATGTCAACCCTACAGACCCGTACGCTTTGTCAAAGGTGGTTGGAGAAACCATGGCTAGATCTTTCGCAACACGTTTCAATATCGACATTTACTGTCTACGGATTGGTCGCATTGTCTGTCCTGATGAGTACGACGACGTCTTTGAGAGCTATGTGTACGAAGCCGACTCCTGGGATGTTCATGGGTGGTCTTACGTTGACGCAAGAGATCTCGGACAGATGTGTCATAAAGGACTCGAAGTCACAGGCTTAGGTTGGCAGGTGTTCAATGCGACCAACAGCACCATCACTAATTTAAATGAAACGACGGACTTTCTCAAACGCGTCTGCCCCGATGTTCCTTTCACAAGGGCTATGAGCCAATTTGAGGCTCCAATTTCGAACAAAAAGATGTGCCAGCTGCTGGGTTTTGCTGAAGAGCACACTTGGAGACAATATTTCTCAAGATGGCGGGGCCATGGTGGGGTGGTGATCGAGGCGACAGCGGAAAGTTTTGGAAGCCATAAGTGAAGGATGATTACCTTCATATGGTCTATACCTTTAATGTCGTTGGCTCTTCGTCGGCCTGAGGAGAAATCTTTTAGTCTTAGCCAATTCATCGCAGTGTTCTGAACCGTAAAAATTGATTAATTTAAGAGCATGTGGCAATACACGGCCTTCACTTCGCAGCGGTAGCCATTTTTGTTCTGTGCAATATCGCAAGAATTTAGAAGGCATGCTCTGTCAAAGTGGTACTCTGATAGAGATCGTCAAAATTTAAATCATGCACGGTATCGTGCCAGCTCTCAAGCATTTCAGGGTGGTTCCGAAACTGCAGCATAGCTTCGTCGAATTGAACCGAAGGGTCCCCATCCAGGAAGTTGCTATTTTGGATGGTTTCCCCCGGGCGTTCCGAGGCGAGTACATTACCGCTGTATATGGTGGCATCATTTCCGACGATATACGAATTTTCGTTCTGTGGCGAGTCCAGTGCTGCCCTGGGATATCTGCTACGACCGTCACATTGATCCTCACCTTCCCCGACTTGAATGTCCATTCGGGCAATGAGGGATAGAATTGCGTTCCTCGCTCTTCTGGAAGCGGAATAGATGGTTTGATGATCGTCTAAGGCATTCATACAGGTCCGTAAGGAGGAAAGCGTCCCAAATCGGTTCCCATGCTTGGCCAGTACGTTCACATGGAACTTTGCGCTAACGCAAGTCGCATACGACAGGCTAAATGTAGCACTGCTTGCAATATACAAGCTCTCATATTTTTGGAGAATCTCTGTGATTTTGCTCGCGGCCATCATGCACGTTGCAAGTGCTTCATCTACAGTGTGATTCTGTGTGGAGGCCGATTGATGTGACAGATGTGCAGAGAGAAGAAGGCGGTTAACAAGAATAACGAGAACATAATATAGGGACCTAATTTAGACAAGCATTAGCTATTTGATCTTAAGTGCTCTAAATACACGGACAAGGGGGATTCTAGACTCACAACATTGATAACTGATATGGCAATAACCCAGAGTTCTGATGTGTGTCCGCTAATTCTAGGTAAGATGGCAGGCCGTTCCGCCAGATGGTCAAGTCAGTTTCCAGGGCTATAGCTTCGTTGACGAGTTGACCGTGAAATTTATGCGTCTTGCCAATGGCATATAGTCTCGTTTGTATTTGTTCCATTATCATGCAAAGTTTGCAAAGATTCTTTAGAATAGAAATGCTGTATGATGGCAAGGCGCTTGGGGTCCTGGTTGGGTGGAACGACACAGTGCTAAATGGCTCAAACTCTTCATAGTCATCCATGAATTGCAGAGGCATATTTGTATCAGCCAGACGAAGGCAAGGGTGTCGGCCCTGATACAAGCACTGAGTTTTGTCGATCACTGTGTCGGTAAGAAAATGTTGTAGTCACTTGAATAAAGAACATATTACTGTTCTTCTATATATTACTCACTGTATGCAGCCCAGAACACTCTTCGCCGTGTTTCCAATTCCTCTTCGGCGGTATCCTCCGGCATAGACGAAACGTCGTGAATTCCTAGGTCTATAATCATGTTGAAAGCAAGCCCTGCATATAGCCATGAAGCACTTTTTTCGTCGCAACGTGTGAACAATGAGCTGGCCATGATGAGGAGGGCTTGAATAGTGGTGATTCTGCTTCTGTCATACATATCGCGAAGTAAGCTACTGAAGCGTTCGCGAAAGGACCACCCTGCTGTAGACTTGTCTAATGGGTCCTTACGTATCGATGTACAGGGGCTATGCTTTGACACAGAGTAGTACATGGCATTTAGGAGAAGCTTGGAAAAGAAGGGTCCTTTACAAGCCATGTCACGCATGAAAATTGGTCGGTACACGATCATACCAGTGTGGAGCTGTCTGCTCCAGTAGAGAGCAATCAACTCCATCCCCAGCTTTGGTTCAAGTCCATCGAAATCGAGAAGTTTCGTGGTCAGATTCAATGTTTCAACCTGGCCTATAACAAAAATCAGCAAAAAAGTGGTGTTGTTAAGACAGGATACCAGGCGGCCACCTACGCTGCTTTGATGATTGAGCTACGAGATGATCTCTCCTCCACTTCGTGGTTGGAGCCTGGCTTGTGGTGTGGCTCGTGATCGTGCTCGAGTGCACTCCTGGCTCCGAATGAGGCGCTTCTTTGAAGAAGGCACTCGTTGGGCCATGATAACTGGGTCGTCCGGTGTCCGGCGATTCTGCACTTTGATCTGATGTTCGACTAGTCTCTGTGCTATTCCCTGCCATTAACAGGGGCAGGTTAAGCTGGCAAGGATCTGGCAGCGGCAGTTGTACACTGTTTGGCAGTATCACTTGGTCATCAAGCGTCTGTGAGTGCCCACCCCCTGTTCCTGCTTCGTTTGCTATGTAGACCATCTGTTGTGTGGTTTGATTGACATCTTGCAACACCTGCTCATTGGCAGCGATGGACTGTTCTTCATCTTGTTGCATGTGCCTTGTCAATTCACGTAGGCGACGATTCTCCTCTTCCAGTTGCTGGATGCGCCGGTTCGTTGGCCTACAAATTACAAGACACAGTAGTTAGATGCAATAGCCGAGAGAACAGGCTGGGGAACAGGTGTAAGTATTTCTACCTTGCTAGTGGTACAGGCACCCGCTGGACGCACTCCCTGTTGTGTGTGCGACAAGACAAGCAACTCGGCCTTGCTCCGTCACACTTGATCTGCGGTCATGTATCAATCTTGTTGCTGATATCCAGGGCGCACGCTAACCTTTTTTAATTGGCAGTAACTACAGGCTGCCCGAGTGCGCGGTGCCCCAGATCGCCTCTCCTGACTCTTCGGTGTGGGCATGGTTGGCGTCTCACTTCGGAAGCACGCTGTGTTGTGGTGGTGAAGATGAGGATCCGGAGCGCACGTGCGTCGGTGGACCAAAAGCCTCCGGCACTCGGCCCATCATAACCGAGAACGCAATGACCTCCAAGCGCCTGGGTAGACGGTATGCAAAGATTGAGATGGTACCCTCTATAAATTTATTGCCTTGCCTACCACTTGTTGGCGCAGTCATTGTGCAAGCCATATCCCCGCAAATGGCGTATTCGCTCGTGTTAGCTCTTCCAATACGCTTCTAGTCCTATAACTTCGCTTCTCAGGAATGAGCTTGGCATTGTTGGGGCGTTTGGCCTCACCTCCCCATCCGTTAAATCGTTTTGGGCTATTAGGATCCTGAAGTCTCTGGTACCGAATAAGCCGTTGATACTTGATAAGTTTTGTCATATGTTTTTTGTAGCGTAACATTTCACTCATTTGGATTTCGAGCTACTCCTGTAAGGTGAGCCGTATGGGATCTGTTCCGTAGCATTGCACCGCAAGAATCTAATAACTTATCCGATCGGATCCTCATTAAATATCTTCTGAGGATTCCTCCAGACTGTATGGTCTACGCTCTAGAATCATAGTTCGAGCGGCAATTAGAACAACGCTTCCATCAAGCTGTCAGTGTTGAGAACCAATGATAGTAAAGAGTCCTAGGCGATTATAGCCAATATTGGTGCAAACTTCGCAGGCTAGGAAATCCGAGGCAATTATCATCTGTGAATTTTCTTCTTGACCAGTTGTGATAGCCCAGGCAAAATCAGTGCTACGTACACTGGTTCCATCATGATGTCAAAACTGCAGCAAGGTTTCCAACTTTTAGGCAATGGATAACCAGGGCAATGTGATTTGCATAGAAGCCTGACAATGCCACTAAAAGATGGCTTCGAACTACGATAGAAAAGCAAATATTGCTCTTGCGCATCCACGATTAAAATTCATTGACTGTCACTGGTAAGGCAGATTTAAAACAAATCTGTAACAGCGCCTTCAGAGGCATTGCTTACCAGCCGCGCATATTTTGCGATTGTGCCTCTCCTGATAGGGAGTCTTCGTGGTTTCCAGTTTACTAGTCTCTCGTTCAACTCATCTGTAGTAACATTCGTAACGTCCACCCTTCGAGATTTCGAATCGATACATATGGTGTCTCCATCTCGTACTACCGCGATAGGACCACCTGCGAACGCTTCAGGGACCACATGGCCGATGATGAAACCATGGCTAGCGCCAGAATACCTCCCATCTGTGATAAGTGCGACGTTTTTGTAACCACCACCAATCAGAGTACCTGAAGCTCTCAACTGCTCCGGCATTCCAGGCCCACCTTTTGGGCCTTCATAACGCACCACAAGGACTATATTTTGATCCTTTGGAATCATCCCTGCATCTAATGCATTACATAATTCCGCCTCTTTGTTGAAGACCCTCGCTTCTCCTGTAAAAAATGCATTTCCGCTAATCTTAGCGACTGCCCCTCCTGGTGCAAGATTGCCATATAGTATTTGAATGTTACCACGTGGTTTCAGGGGCGAGTTTACGGGACGAATGACTAGTTGGTCTTGTGCAAGCGACGGCCATCCAGCAACATTGTCAGCCATCGTCTTCCCGGTCACTGTCATGATATCTCCATGGACCATTCTTGCTGCGATCAGCAGTTTCAAGACAGAAGGAACGCCTCCAATATTGTAGAGATCTTCCATGGTATACTTCCCACTAGGGACCATGTCGGCCAGTACTGGGGTCTTCTGAGAAGCATGATGGAAATCCTCCAAGTTGAGTTCTACGTCAGCGGTCCGGGCAATGGCAAGCGTGTGCAGAACAGAATTAGTTGAGCACCCAAGTGCCATTATCAGCGTCAAAGCATTCTCGAATGCTCGTTTTGTCAGAAGTTGCCTTGGACGAATGTCCTTCTCCAAGCAGATTTTGATGGCTTCGCCTATGCGACTGCATTCGCGCATCTTAGCAGGAGATGAAGCGGGTGTACTGCAAGAGCCAGGAAGGGAAAACCCGAGGGCCTCGGTAATGATTGCAAGGCTATTGGCGGTATACATACCCCCACAGGCGCCGGCTCCGGGAGCTGCATTTTGTTCGATATCATTCATGATTTGTTCCGCAGTGTAGCAAGAGTTTTGCTCCCAATTTTGGAGGGTTCCTGATGCGAATGCTCCTCTAGCTTCAGAAGGCGTGTTCATGTCAATTGGTATTCCCAAAGTTTTACTCCAGCCCCCTCGCTGTGTTCCACCATAAACCACTATGGATGGCCGATTGTGCCTGATGATTCCCATGAGTACCCCGGGCATATTCTTATCGCAACCTGGAACAGCAATGCATGCGTCGTGAACCTGTGCACATGTGACCGTCTCAATGCTGTCTGCGATTATTTCTCTCGATTGAAGGGAAAAGCGCATGCCTGTGAGATCAGAATGTGCATCGCGTCTGAGTGGTCGAATGGAACCTACCATCATGGCCCATCGTGATCCCATCGGACACTCCAATCGTATTGTACTGCCATGCGAGAAAGTTTTGCTGTTCTATTGAAGATTTGATCTTCTTCCCGAGATCGAGGACTAAATGGGATCAATGCATTGAGCGCGTGGTCCAATGGCGAAAATCTTACGGTGCATACTATAAGTATTCGTTAATTTAGAACTACATAACGAGACTAGATCCAGCTTACTTGCAAGGGTTGCCTTCCCACCAAACCGAAGCCACTCCTACTTGTGGACTTGTCTGCATCGTAAGCTCGTCTTTCACCCCTGCAGCATAAAGCATCGCCTGCTCAGTTATTAGATTAATCATTAGTGCTGAGACCTCAATACAATACCTTTGCTGGAGGATAGTCGTGGCCGCGTGTTATATAGGTCGAATATCTGTTCAATGCCAGAGTTCCATCTGGCAAGTGTTCGCCCAGCTTCAGATGCGGAAACTCAATATAATCGCGAGGCAGATCATCGCCGTTGGCTTCTAGGAAGGGATCCATAATCGGAAGTTCTGGGACTCAGCAGTCTATTCAGAAGGATATCTAGCAGATACCACAGAATATTGAAATTGCGGTTGTGAAAATATTATGACGATGAGATAAATGCATGTACGCAGAAGGTCGGCACATGATGATCCGAGGTCACAGCCGAGTACACTAGCGTTAGACAGAGTCCTTGGGATGCCATGCACAACATCCGACCACATAGTGTTATTGCTGCAAAAGTCTAACAGATAGGAAAATATAGCCTAGGAGCTGTTTCTGCTAATCGAATCGAGCTGGATATCGTATGCTTGGTTCGCACACCAACTCTGTCCGGCATTTCAGCTTGGTATCCGGGTTTTGGCATCCGAATGTCCAAGACCTACCGAATCTGAGCCGAATTCGTTCGATAAGGCTCAGAATTGCACTCAAAACAGTGCAGATTCTCTTGCATTTGCACTGTCGGTCATTTATTCTGCTTCGTTTCTGTAGTGCAGTGCAGCGTCGGATGTCTACAGCCAAAGTAATGCCCTAAAGTGATCATGAAGCGCACAAAGTTGGTAGCTTTGCTCGGATGGAGACTTCCCGGTGCCCCTCCTTGTTCGGAGAGTAACCCACCGTCCCCCACCGTCACCTTGTATTGCGGATAACGGGAATCAAATTTCACGATGCGAAACGGAAAAAGCGAGCATTGAGGCTGATCTTAGGTGGCTTGGCGTAGAAGATCGTATATTTTAAGTTGATCCAGATTATATTAGTGAATAGTAGACATTCTCTATATCTTGTATGATATTGCGTTGTATCAACATAATTTATTAATGGCGTAGTCATGACTGCGAGGACATCTACCACCGGAATTGTTGGCACCGTTCTCACAGTTAGATTGTGGTAGATGTCAAACGAATTTGTGGCTGTTCTGCCGATCCACTTGACTTCTGGACACAAAGACTGTCCACTATGATTGCAGTGTGGTGCTAGCGTCTCCGGACCCAGTGTTGCCGTCAGTGCTTCGGGATGGTGGTGGAGGTTTCGGTTATAAGTAGACGAATCCCGTGGTGACAATTCTTTATGGTACATGGTCTTGCTGGGAATTGAATGGACCCTCTGACACACGATAAACGATTACCAAGTTCTTTCTGCGAGCGCATTTCTACCTACCTCACCTTTGGATGATTGCTGTTTCGCAGTCACAGGCGTCTTCTTTATTCGCAGATATTGAGGACTACATGGATGAGTAACATATGCGGCTACTGAGAATACAGCTTCCGTTGTTCGATTCTCACTCAAATTCAAGCTATACAAATGTTGCTACTCCTCCAACGAGTTCAACATACTCGTCTCCCTATGGCAGCTGATGTACTCGAAGAACTGTTGGTTCGCCTGCATTACATATATCTCATGGAACAGCCGCAATGAGAGAACATTGTTGAGCTTCTTCGCATACATCAGGAATCCACCAAAGATATTGATATGCGTCTGATGGCTCTTGCTCCAGTACTCGAGCGACTTTAGATCATCGAAGAATCCCAAACCGAATGTCTTCTCCAAGTCTGCCTTGTGGCTTTCGGGGTTAACGACATCCCAAAGGTTGTTGGCGTAGCATCCGATCTCATGACCGTTATCGCGCAAGAAGTTCATACCCTCTATAAGCACTGGATGCATGGTTTCGAGATATAATTTACGCTCTTCTGGGAGTGTATCGGACCAGTCTTGTCCTGAGCGGATTACGCAGAGATTTTGCTTTCCGGACACACGAACACGCTTAGACTCGCTACCATTGACCACTTCCGAGACATTCGCATTTCGGTTTGCAGGCGTCCATTTCTCGCCCTCAAGGTTATCATCTTGCGCTACAGCAAGGCGATCCCGCACACTTCCCCAGTATGCATGCTCTTGCATCTCCCCTGAAATCTTCTCCTGCATATTCGCCGCGCCTTCTGGGGTCTCACTGTTTGAAAAGACCGTCTCAAAGCGATCTACCGTCGGGCGAAGAACTTCTTGAAACCAGCCATGCCCTTCACTCTCCCTCTCTGAGCTCTGCCACCAGGCTTGGAATCCAGATTCAATTTCCCAACTTCTATGTGCTTCAGAGCTCGGCCAGTATGCAATTACGGCGATGTTGTACGCGCCTCGTTTGTCAGTCACAGAAATGACTTCTTGGAATGATGGACGAAGGTTTTTGGAGGTAGTGGCAATGAAGCTTGTAATGGCAGAAATTCCAGCGCCATCGCTAACGGAAGGGGAAGGATACTGTGCTCCAATGATGACAATGACAAGGTCCGTCATGTGTGTTGGAAAACGAGCACAATATCCCGGAAACGGTGGTTGGTAATTCGGAGGTGTGCTCACCGGACATTTTCGCTCCTTTCGAAGATGCTCTGGGATAGCAGATTCAAGCATTGCGAGGCTTTACAATATAAATAAAAGACGTGTATGAGCAAGAGAAAGTCGACCTTGGAGCTGAGGTTGAAGTTATAGCTGAAGTTGTAAATACTTCCCCGGGGGCTGTTCAGCTCAACTCAGTGTGCTCGTGTAAATAGAAGTCGTGGTAGCCCACTATTGGACGTGTGTCTATTTGACACTCCGTATCAACGCAGCCATTCCGCCCTCTCGAATTAGCTTACACCTACACAGCCATCGGCTGAAAACTTCATGATGTAATCGCCATGGCAGCCAATATAAAGATAGGGATTACGAAACGCTAGCAGGCAATCACCACCGTCTTGGTCGCCTATCTAGCCTTGTGGTTCTCTTTTGAAGCCGCACCACAGGATTGGGCAGAACAGTTCGATTTGCATCTGAATCAAGGAAGCAATCTTGCTGAAGTAGGCAAGGTGATCGGTGCCATTGATACTGTGGTAGAGTCCGCCCGACGCTAGCACGCGTTATCGCGGAATACAAGAGGGGCATCGGAATATCTCCGCGATTTATTTCTCGACATGCCTTTCTGTTCAAGATCATCGCAACCAACAATACATACCCATGTAGCAGAAATCTTGAAAGTTTAAGTGAATTTTCTAACCTGAACACTTTGATGGCGTTGATGTCGACCGGCAGCCTCATTTGTCCAAGGCAGTGTTGCGCGGTAAAGCCTTGCTCCGCACGCACGACCAGATCTTATTTGCCTTTGTTGAACATACCTCAGGATTGCACAATGCGTACCTGACCCATAAAAACAGTAGACTCAAGATACAAACTACTTCAAAAAAGGGAGGTCAAGAGAACTCCGTAGCATCTTTTTTTGGAGGCTCACACGAGATTACAGGTGAAAGGAGGACAGCTCATAAGATCTTCTGCGATTGATCATATACTATTGACACTTCATTCACCAGCCGATGAGCTCCTTAAACTGATACGACTGTTTTCGCATTTTGATGCAAATATAATAGGCCTGGACAAATCAGCCTTCACCCTTTCTTTTACTGCGCTCGGTCCTATCGACTCTCCGTACTTATAGTGGGCGTTCTTGTTCTGATCTGTCTAATATAGAAGCAGTCTGCTTGATTTCAGCAGTGTGTTTGTTGAACCCAAGACCCCTTCATTGAGAAGTGCAGGCTCAGCAATTGGGACGGATCAGGATAATTAAGATTAAACAAGGGGTGCCATTCGGAATTTCTGGCATATCGCAGCCATGACTGGCCGAATACAAGCCTGACATCTCTTCAGGCTTCCCGCTTTGAATTCAATCCCACAGACAACTATATAGTATCCAAGCGAACTCATGGTAAACTCTTGATTAGCGCATGTCAGCGTAGCTAAAGGCGGCTAGTGATTCTTAGCGCGATGCAATGTGTGGGTCCCATGACAATTTTGAACTTTCCTGCCTCTCTCAAACTTTCCACTGTGCAATAACCGTTACGATATTTCGTGTACTTTCGCGGGGCTTGTTTGAGTAGTCATGTCTTATGGAGCTACAGACGCCGCGCCATCGGCGACACAAATTCAAGAAAACGGGCCGTTGCCGCAGGTACCGCCGACGACCGACAATGACCGAGATGTTGAAGATGACGCCCAAATATCACGAGGTAGCAGGGTTCGACAAAGCTTGAGGAGCTTCTATGATAGGAATTTTGGGCTCTTTCTAGTTTTCCTGGCGCAAACGTGCGGTTCTGTTGTACGTCACTTACTCAACACCACCACGCTCGTATGAGATTCGCCAAGAAAAGACCAATGCTGATGTAAATGGTAGATGAACACAGCAGCCAAACTCCTGGCCAATGATCCCACCATAAAGTTTCATGCCTTGCAAATAATCTTTATTCGCATGCTCTGCACGACTATACTGGGGTCCCTGTACATGTGGTATAACAAAGTCCCAGACTTCCCGTTAGGCCAGAAAGGTATCAGAAACCTGCTCGTACTGAGAGGAACGGCTGGGTTCATCGGGATATTTGGGTTATATTGTGAGTGACAAAATCACCGATCTAAAGATTGATTGCAAGACAAAAAAAGTTGACTGAGGTAGATTCACTGTCGTGGCTTGATTTCGCGGATGCGACAGTAATCACGTTTATCATCCCAACTATGACGGCCTTCGTGTGCTTCGTTTGGTTGAGGGAGCCCTTTACGGTCAAAGAAGCTCTGGCCGGGTTCATCGCTTTCACCGGAGTTCTTTTTGTCGCAAGACCCCCATGGCTTTTTTCTGATCACCCGGTGGAACCCCTCCACAGTGGACCCGAGCCGCGTGTCTTGACCTCTCTCATCTTAGATGTCTCGATGAAACAAGCACCGGTACTACCCGTCTCTCCTCAACAGCGTACCCTTGCAATACTTCTCGCTATCCTAGGTACCTTCGGAGCATCCACGGCGTATGCCACCATTCGTGTGATTGGGAAGCGTTCGCATTCTCTTGTGAGTGTGAATTACTTCGCATCCATCGCAACGATTGGCTCAACAGTAATCATCCTCGTCCATCCCAGTCTGCACTTTGTCATGCCACAGAACTCTAGTCAATGGTGCTTGATTGCAGTCATCGGACTTACGGGCTTCTTGTTGCAATTTCTCTTGACAGAGGGCCTGCAAAGAGAGAAAGGTGGCCGAGCGACAAATCTCACGTACCTGCAGTTGGTGTTTGCGCTTATTGTTGAGAGGCTGATATGGGGCACTACACCTCCTTTTGAGAGCCTCGTTGGGGCAGTGCTAATCATCGGCGCCGCGGTATGGGTTAGTCTGCAGAAAACTTCGGTTATTGTGGAACAGAGAAAGACAGAGGTTGTGGATGAGGAGAGTAGCTTGTTAAGAAACGATGATCAAAGTGTTGGAGATCAGCGATAGTATGCTGAGAACCTGTAGATAGGACTTATGTATCTAGCATCGATATGGATGCTAATGAAAGTATATACAAAGAATCATCCAGGAGCCAGCTCAATCAAGAACCAGCTCAATCAGCAATCAGCTCGATCAAGAGCCCGATCAGCTTCCAGTCGCAGCCCCTTAAGAGAGGTAGGACGAATCAACCCAGTTTGCGTAATCGCTGCCAAGTACAGTGGTAATAGCAACAGCAGACGACAACTTCTTCGAGAAGCTAGCCCTGGTACCCTTTGAACCATCACCAGAGTTTCCATACTCGGCGAAAACAACATTATCAGTTCGCTCATCACCGGTGTTCCAGATCTTCCATCCTGCAGAGTTGATAACATTGGTCATGCTGGTGCTCTGGAACACGACACGGGCATAATTCCTCCAGGGTCGGCCAAGGAAGTAAGCGCCAGAAGCAACAGAGTTGCCAGAAGCAGCTGAGACCTTGGACTTGTTGATGACGTAGTATGATGGGTTGGAAGACGAGTCGCGGCCATTGGCAGTGATGTATCCGCTTGAGGCGGCGAGGACACGGATATCAACACCGTCAAACCACGCCTTGGCTTTCTGGCCGAAGATGAAGTCGGTGGCGCCCTCTATGTACGACTTTGCGTAGACTTGTGCGCCTTCGTTGGCGAGGATCGTGTCCTGATAGCCCTTGAATTGACAGCCATAGTAGCCTTGCTTGTCGGCTTGAGCGCTGACTGCAAGAGCCTGGGAACCTTTTCCGCGGGTGTTAACAAGGTTGATATTGTATACCTTTAGGTTTGGCGTCCAGGCACGCAGCGTAGCAGTCAAGTCATTGTTGGAAGAGTCGTCTTGGCTCTTTCCCTGTGTAATGGTGACGGTGTTTGCGGAAAACCCAGTTGTGTCCGTGGTCTCGCCATAGATGGTGAGGGCTGACTTGAGTGCCTTGACGTATACCTGCTCCTTGTAGGTACCCTTGGCGATGAAGATGCACTGTGCTGATGTGCTACTAGCACTCAGGGCGTTGACCGCAGCTTGTACAGTCTTGTACGTTGCTGAGCTACCGACAGAAAGACAGCCGGCAGGAGCAGTTGTGCGAACAGCGCGGGTATTCAAAGAAGCAGGAGCAGCCAGAGCGGCTGCTGCAAGCGAAAGAACGAAGGTAAGGGACGCAAGCATCTTGATGGTATGACGAAGATATTGGTTGACGAAGCGAATGGAAATAAGGACAAGACGCCAGACTGTGCCGAGAATATATAAGAAAATCCAAGTCTGCCGTCGAGAGTAAGCATTTGTCCGTCTAGATTACGGGACCTCCCATTAGTATTCCACGTTGTTTGAAACCATGCTTTTTAAGCCTCATGCTTGTCGATTTTCGACTTTCATAGATGCCGACACAACGCCATCGGAGGATTTGCGTCAGGTGTACCCCAGACTGTAGACACATGGGAAAGCTGCAGTGCAAACCGCAAAGCGGGCTGGTTGGTGGGATTTGATGTTAGTCCGTGCGGGCGGCTTCTCTTTGATTGTAGCGTGTTACAGAAGGAAGATGAAGGGTGGACAATTACTACCCGAGCATGTACCGCATGCGAAGAAGATATCTTACGACGCTTGTTTCCGGTAGTCCGATGCGGGGATGGCATCCCATCATCGTGGTCAGGCGAAGCATTCTGCGGGGGAAGATGAAGGGGGACGGATAGTCCGTGCACCACAATCACGTGAACTGGCGTGTCGAAGAGATCGCGCTAAAACATTTGCGGCGTGCTCGACTCCGCTGCAACGTAATCCTGGTCTCACCAACGCGTTCCCTTCTAGGCTGCCAGTTGACTTGCTGTCTGTTGGCTACCAGAGCATTGGCCCCTTTTGCTACACTCCATCTATTCTTTACGAACATGTTCTCTTCACACAGAGACCACGGCCTGGAAAATTTAGAGACCAACGTTGATACAATCGATCTTACTCTCTCTTCACCAGAACCAGAACAACGGCCTCGAGTACTGCCCCAACAGTCACAGCTTCCACATTTCTTCAAGAGTGAGCCACGGGTATCTGGTCCTACCCACATTAAAAACGAGCGACAAAGGCCGGGAGCTTCCGTCCGAACCGGTACTCCTCATCAGGCTCGTCCAGTCAACCCTCATCATCTTGCGCAAATCATCAACACATGCGACTCTCACGCTTTGAAAAAAGTGCTGCTTGACCTCTGCAAGCTCTCACCTGCCCTGTCGGGTGCAGTTGTACGCGGCCTCGCGGTCCACTCTGCACGTGCCCACGGCGTGGTTAAACAGCATCGAAGGTCACAGCAAACTTCGACGCCCAGGCAACGAAGTGAGTGGGATGATGGCGATTCAACTGAACGCATCAGAAAACGATTTTCAGTTCCGTCTCGGGCCATTCCAGCCAATTCTCGGCTTTCCGGATCTCTTGGTGGAGATCTCAAGTCTTCTTTCAGCACTGTGCCTCATCAAAGTGTTGCCTATCCACGGGTTGAATCTTCAGTATCAAAACCACAAATCAAGCGTGATAATTCGTCTGGACCTCTTGGCTCCGATGAAGATGATTATGACGTCCACGTCCCAGGTTCCTTTCCACGCAGTGCACAGGGAAAAATTGTAGCGCGCCCTAAATTACTAAACATGAATGGGGATCCCTCAGCAGCAAGTTATACTCCGAAGCCTCAGTCTATTGCCGAGCAAATGTCCAATAGCCAGCGAGGAAAACTTCAAGAGCCAAGGCGCTGCATACAATGCCACGATCTGTTCACTGGAGAGGACGATGTCTGTATCTATCATCCAGGGCAGAGGATCCAGCGAGATGGGTGTGTCGACCTTTGGACCTGCTGCAATGAACCTGCTAGCGATCTCGGGTGCCAATTCGGCTCGCATATCAGCCCAGCTGCAACAAGTAATATACCGCCGTCCTTGATCCCATCGAGCTCTAAACCAAGGCGCTGTCTACAATGCAAGGAACCATTCCTAGGAGCCTACGAGGGTTGCCAATATCATCCAGGTCGTAAAATTAAGCGAGAGGGGAGCATGGCTTCCTGGAGTTGCTGCGCGAAGCCAGTTAACACCACTGGCTGCCAATCCGGGTTGCATATCGATCCTGGCATGGGCTATAAGAGGCCCAGTGTATCCCCGTCTATCTCTAAGGCACAGCAAAAGAAGCCCAAGGTTCTCTGAATCATGACAGTGTTTCCACGACGCAGTCTTGTACTTGTGTCCTTGCGACATAATAATTAGTGATGAGAATTGCACGCACAGTATTGTGCCTGCAAGGCCGAAGGATAGCCTGGATGGTTTCCAGCTAAATCGAAAGTTTCGATCTTTTCGAAATTTCGCCTTGCTCACATGCCGTTACTCAGATCTCAATATCGTGATATCACTTTCAGGCATGTTTCTCTTCTGT
The DNA here is from genome assembly GCA_020747015.1 of Pyrenochaeta sp. MPI-SDFR-AT-0127. Lineage (NCBI taxonomy): Eukaryota > Fungi > Ascomycota > Dothideomycetes > Pleosporales > Cucurbitariaceae > Pyrenochaeta > Pyrenochaeta sp. MPI-SDFR-AT-0127. The sequence continues at coordinate 414,587 of JAGTJM010000024.1, read as the reverse complement.
GAGTGAGCATTGCCGTGGTATACCGTCGTCGCAGGAAGACTGGGAACACAATGTCTTGTCTTAAAGTACAGCAATGCCGTGAAGACTTGGTTCTGTGTGTGCGCCAGTCATGACACCATGATTCTAACGATTTACTTCTCATACCGATGTGATAGCAAAGCTTTAGAGGAACCATAAACCATCAACACGCAGTTTCCATGGACAAGTGGGATTCAATCAAAGATGCGGTCGCCAGGATCACACGTCTACTCGAAAGTCGATGCTGTGATCTATCATAAGTCCAACTTGATATAGGAATTTCAAAGGCTCTGGAATCGAGAATTTCCACAAGCTTGAATGAGAACATAAAGAGCATCGCCGATAGGTTGACATGCGTTCATCGAAGAATTCGCCAAGGTCAGGAAGCTTCTGTAAGCTTTATCGTGGTATCAGAAACTTTGGTGGACGAGGTGTTATACCAGGGGATATATAAGTAATGTATTTGGCTTGGCTAACTGATGAAGACCCTGTCTCAACTCGGCCTTACGGATGTTTGAATAGCGATGACTGGAGAGTGGAATCGATATGGCGCGTTCAAGATACGCATCTTAGTTTACGAGCCCTGAAACAAGCCGCGAGTTAGCCGCAAAGCCCCAGCCCAGAGCTCTCATATGCGTCAATCTTAGGCCGACATCACGCTCATGCCAGCTTGAGCCCGATTTGGGGTTGTTACCTTGGATTCAAGATTCCATACTATAGATACTTATATACTTCCCCGCAGAGCGCAATTATCTGGGCGGGGTCACCGGATTGACATTTGCTAGTTTACCGGGACATATCGTGCCGATTGGAGAAAAACGAGTTTGGTTCAGTGGAAAGGCGCAAAACGAAAACATACCTTTTACAATTCGGGAAAGCACTTGCTTCTTAAATGTATTCATATATTGACAAGATTTGTCACTTTTGTGGTCAGGAGAAGAACCATCGTAAAGAGATGTAAGCCGGTCAGCAGAAGGTGTTGATTGAAGACCCAAGCAAGGATGTCGCATCGAACTCAATCCAGTACCGATATTTAGGTTCGGTAAAAGAATATGCCGCTTCGATAATCTCCACACTATAAGAGCTGCATTGAATTGTACCTTTTAACTTGATTATAGTGCCCCTGTCTGCACTCTGTATGGTGATTGGAGGATTTTGCCCACGCATTGCGCACCCGACGATCAAACATGGGCAATAAATTAAGGGAAGCAACAACCTCAAGTTACTCCACTAAACTAAACATCGCGCCTATACCGCTCTAAGCATGGACCGAGCAAACGAAACATGTGGTTCACGGGGATCATCCTTCAATTTTCTTAATACCCTCTCTTTAATCATAAACACTCTCTTGTCCTACTCCTCTTGTTTCTTCATTCTCTCTTCCTTTCGCTGGTCTCGACAATGCATATTCTATCATATCTTCCGCTGCTGGCCAGCACGGTCTCTGCGCTCGCCTTTCCCGGTGCCGAAGGTTTCGGCCGTAACGCAATTGGAGGCCGTAACGGCAAGGTGTACGTTGTCAGTAACCTAAACGACTCTGGTGCTGGATCTCTCCGCGACGCAGTCTCACAACCAGATCGTATCGTCGTATTCTCCGTCGGTGGTCTTATTAAGATCTCAGAGCGTCTTGTTGTCTCGAAACGCATCAGCATACTAGGTCAAACGGCACCTGGAGACGGCATCACCGTATACGGCAATGGCTGGAGTTTCTCGAATGCAGATGATGCAATTGTCCGATACATCCGCATCCGTATGGGCAAGGGTGGAACAAGTGGGAAAGATGGTGTTACTATTGCCGAGGGTTCAAATATGATCTTCGACCACATTTCCGTTTCTTGGGGTCGCGATGAGACGTTCTCGATCTCCGGAAGCGAAGTTGGTAATATCACAATCCAGAACAGCATCATCGCACAAGGCCTCGAGACACATTCTTGTGGTGGTCTGATGCAGACCAATGTCGGCAACGGCATTTCGCTATTCCGTAACTTCTACATCGATAACAAGACGCGCAACCCGAAAGTCAAAGGCACGAACGACTTTACGAACAACGTCATTTACAACTGGGGTGGAGGCGGTGGATACATCGCAGGCGATTCGAGCGCTGCTTCTGAAGCAAATATCGTTGGTAACTACTTCATCTCTGGTCCTAGCACTTCCGTGACTGCGTTCACGCGCGGAAATGCCAACTTCAAGGGTTACGTTGAGGCAAACTTCTACGATTCCGACAAGAACGGCGCTCTTAATGGCGTGCAGCTCGGTGCCTCGTCATCAAATTATGGTGGCATGGTCATCCAGACTTCCAAATTTCCATTCCCGGCGCCTGCAAAAATCCTTTCCGCAGCAGACGCGCTGAAGCTTGCCGAGTCATCTGCTGGAGCGAGCAAAGTCCGAGATGCTGTTGACAAGCGTCTTGTCACCGAATTGCAGAGCTATGGAAAAGTGGGCCAACTGATCAGCGATGAGAATGCAAGTCCCATGAACGGCCCTGGTACTATCGCAGGTGGCACACAGTGGGTGGATGCAAATGGAAATGGAATTCCTGATAACGTGGAGAGCCGCTTTAGCAATGTAGAGGACTGGGCGAATTCGCTCGTGCCGAGTGGCTATTAGCCCGCGTAGGTGAAGGGTTTAGTTTCGTGTACATACTCCACGTTCATACTTATTTTAGTCCTGTGTATATATCTTATCAGTCCGCCTGTTTAATTTTGAGTGTGAAAGCACTATTACGTGCGATGTATCATTGAGAGGGCAGAAACAACGTGAAGTGGCCAGGCCTCAAAGAAAATCACGTGGTTTTATTCTCAAAGGTATGTACAAAGAATCAAGGACCCCTGCTAGCTCGGTAAGCTACTGATGTCTCCTTGATATATAGTTTCCCAAAAGCTTCTGATATATGTAACGACTGTGAAAGGGATCCCAACGAAAAGAACTTGTAACGAGTGTCCAGCATCCATCTCGCAAAGCCATTCAAGACACTAATCCGCGTCCAGGCTAATGTGAGCAATCTACCCTACCTTCCCGACGGTCCACCAGTACGAACTCACTTTTTCTCCTAAACGGGCCGAGATCTAGCCAATCTGGCTTCTCAAGAACGCCGGAGCTTGGATGGAGGCCTCATCGGTGTACAAAAAGTGTCCTGGAGTTACGATGAGCGTACCTGCGCAGACGAGATCAGTAATTTGGCAATAGACCCTAGTCTTGCTGGTTGGGAAGCCTGGGATTCTTCCACCGTTTTGCAGGTTCTTCGTGTATCCGAACAGAACCACGCCCTTGATTTGGTTCTGCACAGCAGCGCTAAGTCCTGGGATGGCGTTCGACATGACTGCCGTTCCCTGGCTATAGCCACCAGAAACGATGGGAGTGCTGGGGCATTTAGATGCAGCGAGGTTGAAGAGGCGCTGGGCTTCGCGGATAGCAACGGCGGTTGTGCCAGCGGGGAGCGCGTTGTCAGCGAGATTACCGGTGTAGGGTCCGCCAACGCCCTGAACCCAGATATTTGCCGCACCGTAAGCGCTCTCAAGGCGATCACTCACAGTTGGGCCGGCAGAAGTACCCTACGGTGATCAGTCCACGGGACTTCAATACTTTGAAATCAGATCTCACCATGTTTCCAGGCTCACCGGAAGCCCTAGCAAAAATGAAGATCGCTCGCGGGCATGCAGAGCTGCTACCTGACTCGAGTTCATTGCGAGTACTGGACTGGCGAGCTTCGACAGTATGGACTTCAGCTTCAGGCACTGGGACCGCAATTGGTGAAGCAACGGAGAGAGCAGTAAGGAAAGAGAAGATGGTGAAGGACTTCATCTTGATGCTTGTATGGGTTAAGCAGAATTTTGGGTCGCTGAATGACTGGAAGAAGGCTGCTGGTAGAATTTGTTGGTACTGATGGATAACTAACTTCTCGACTTCGTCTCTTCTCTTTATGCTTCAACGAAACTTTCAATCAATTCCATCAAGGAGTTGTTCATTCTACAACGGCCTCGGTATCTTGCCAACTTGAAGTCTTGGAAATTCAACTCGAGGAGTAGTCACGGCGGTTTAATCTCTAGAAGGGTCCTGCGCCGCTGTGATCTCATCACTTGAACTGCAATGTTGGCTGTCTGCCATTGTTGTTGTCCAAAATCGACCACTGAGAGTCCAAGCTGTGAGTTTGCTTCCTCGGTCCAGAGAGTGTGTGCCTGGAAGCCATCCCTGGGCGTGCATGTCGAGAAGAGGCCGACGACGATCACACGGGTCAGTCGCTATGTCATGTAAGCATGAAGACCAGACACTTGGGCAGCGTCGAGATAGTCACCAGGGATTGTTGTTTAGATCCAGGCTAAGCAGCGTAGGCTGAGGCCGAGGCATCGCGAAAGTTCAAGGATACTCTGGTCTCGAAGTCACGATGGCATGATTCGTTGTTTTGTGGGCTGTTGAGAACACTTGCTGTTCGCCAGTTACGATCTGTACCCCGCAATCTCCGAGTGCAGCAAGCAGCGCTAGCGGTCCGTTCAACGGTGCAGAACGCCCTGAAACATTGTGGAACCACTCATCTCGAAGACTCGTCTCCGCCATTAATGTCCACTGGAGTGTTGCGAAACGACCATCAAGACCGCCCAGAAGTAGCCCTCGATCTGCCGTAAAAGCGCCGAAGATGGTCGCAACCTCCTGCACGGTTATCGATCATGTTTTGTGGAAGGTCACAGGACAATAAAGAAGGTGTGTTGCCTAAGGCTGAGTGAAGCTAGTGTGAGGCATGGTCGCATTCGGTCACCTATGCGTCTGATAGGCGGGTCTGGCACTGATGGGTACCGGGATATGATACACATGCCGTATAACTTGGCGAAATCAAGCCTTCCTGACGCATGTACTTTCTGGGATTGAATCTCGTGCCAAGTTGTGGGGGGAAAGTGAGGTCAAACCAGCCGTCTCTTCATGCGCTCCCGACCTTAGCTTCAAATTTCTTACCGAGGTACAAACTACAGTATACCAATCGTCCTTGATCCTGCAATATCATTTGCAAATGTAAAACTGGACGAGTACCTTACAGAATGACCCACATATCGGAGCTTGTTTAACCAGATCTGAAAGGATCGTGGCGTGTACGCCGCCTATGGCATAGAATCTATATTGGAATACGCATCTGTAGTGCCTTCGCCACCGATCAGTAACCAAACAACCCCTCCGGAAGGTTCCGAATTGTTATAACTGGACATTCCAAGACACTAGACGAGCCGTCAAGTCCAGGTGCGGGTCAGGTTTGCCAGTGCCGCGTAAAGCGGCAGATCATGGGAATACCGCATGGCCAACCAGGACATTGGAGGTCGTATATGCGGCCGTTACTGCAAGAAATTTGAGAAACTTTTGACCGAGGCAAGTCACACTAGACAACGTGGGTGGGGTCTTCTGACCTATCAACGAAGAGAGCACAAATTTGTGTTCCGGTTATTTCACGCTCAGGTCAATTCTAGGACGAATCAAGAGGCTTATTGAAGCTTCGGATTGCTCGTTCTCTTGAATAGATTGAGAGTTTTATGTGAGACTCAAAACCGGTAGAGACATGCAGTAGTGATAACCAGTATCAAGGATGATAGCCGTGAGCAGCTAGCATGGGAATGAGAGACTACCTGATCGACCCACAGCGGGAACACCTCACACCTGCAGAGGATATCGAGTCTCACGTAGATAACATTGTTAGTTGTTTGGACCTTGAAATTTCACTTTCATAGAAGTCAATAGATTTGGGTGTTGACAATCATTCAAAGTGAATCTTCCGAGATCAATAACAAATGTTATTTCGCTGGCAAAGGAATAGTTTGGACTGCAATCCACAATCTTTTCTTTCTTTTGACGTAATCATATCAAAATCTTTGTCATCAAACTCACACTTCTGCATTAGGATAATGTCCGTGAGTTGTTTCTCCATGAATCACTGCAGCATGTATTGCCAAGCCTCATCACCCACACATCCACACTCCATGACTGCCTGTAATGAAGCTCAAGAACTTTCTCTGCTCCCAATGAAGTACGCCTTTCTATCCTTATCATACACCCTTGCATGGTTTCCAGTCACCCCGCACATTGCTGCAGCCCCTTCTCTCTGCAGATGGGTAACTCCGAGCCAAATCACGGCAGTCTGCGATGCATTTACCTGCATTGCTTAAACAAATATGCCGCAGGGGACAAACATCTGACCTAGCTGGTGCTGTTTAAGTGCCAATCGGATCAAAATTTTCGGCTTCGAAACGCTGTGCAAGGTAGACCCATGTTTATTGTTACTTTAAAGGATGGGGAAAAGCTAGATTGCGGATTGGAATCTGAGGAAATACTTTGATAGGTATTGGTCGACTCTGATGCATATACAGTCTCGGATTGGAGAAAACACATGTCTTTCAGCTAGCTCACAAGCTGTGTATTCATTAAATCTCAGACTCGAATCAAAAGGGTATGATTAATAAGCTTCAACAACGTGAGGGAGGTATTACGGACCATAATTAGTATAATGACTACTATAATTCAGATGTTGGCAGCCAAATTACCATGATAGTTCTAGAACGAGGTCATGTTACGAAGCCCACTATTCCAATGATCTTGGTCAGTTGCTCAAAATCGTAGAACCTTTCTTCATGCAAGGCATCAGATATGATGTTACTGTCGTGCTCTATGAGGGTCTATTTTCATTCACGTTCACAGCTTGTCGATGGGCGTAGCTATCTGACGTCAAATGTATAAGTCACCCGACCCCTGTTAATGCCAAGTCAAAAGAATGGCGGATCGATCACATACTGGGGTTGAAACAGTATAGTATTCTTTTCACAATATTTCGTGGACATTTTACGAATCCATCTAGTTCCTGAATGTAACGAATAGAAGATAGCTGAAGCCGGCCAGCAACTCCCGTTATCAGGCTCACTTGACTGACGCTAAAGTAGCGTCAACCATTCCTTTCAATGCATTGATTGCATTGGCATTTCTCCAACCACTCCAGTCATGATTCACAAGTCCCCAGGTCTCTTCATAGTCCTGCGTTCCGCTACGAATGTAGTAGCTGCCAGCGATAACCCACACCGTCCAACCAGACTGCCATTGTGGCATCAGCTTTCTCAAACAGCTTGCATAGACGCTGTTATACGAGTTATCCGCCTGGGAGAACCCAAATTCAGTAAGAACAACAGGCATGCGATTGACAACTGTCGGCCAGGTTGCGCGGAAGCCATTGTTCCATAGCCCGCCCTCAATATCGCCGCAATTCGTGGCAGAGTTCTGGTAGTTGTGCAGCTCTAGTACGAGCTTATTGCGGTACTTGAAATCAGTCAAGAGAAACTTCCTCCCATCACCAAGATCTTCCGCCGAGGGTAGAGGTGTCAGTTTTGTGTCGTAATCCAAACCGGACAAGAAGACCAAGATGTTGGGGTTAGCAGCGTTAACGATATCGGCTGCAGCTTTATTCTGATCGTACCATACAGGCCAGGTGTATGGAAGCGAGGAGCCGGCAGAATCAGGCTTACGGAACTCATTACGAAGACCAATACCGATCATGTTGGGCCATCTCTTGCTCTGCACAGATTGTCAGTCATACATTGTGTCTAGCGGAAGCGGGGCAAAGTACGTAGTCAGCCATGAATTGCAATCCACGCCTCCAGTTGTTGACGTTGAAGTCTGTATCTCCGAACCAGGTGTTTCCGTCGTTGCCGCTGCAGCACCACTTGCCCTTCGACATATGGTTATCAAGATGGACGTAAATTTGCTGCCTTGCAAGCTCAGCAACAATTGCGTCGTACACCTATCCACTTGTGAGCATCATTTTCATGGTCATCTCGGTTGGTACCCACCTGGAGCCTTGTCGTCGATGTAGTGAATTGCGGATTATTTTTCACGACTTGGTTCCACACGGTGGCCCCATTGGTAGATCCCAAAGCCTTCTGGAAAGCCTGTTGAACCTTGACATCACCGCCCCTATCCTTGATGTCGTCAATCATCTCGATTGCGAATGTCAAACGCACGACGTTCATGTTCAAGCTCTTAATTTTCGACACGATAGATGCGATTGATTGGTACTGGAGGCCCTCAGGGATCATCACTTCACCTGCGCCAGGCCAGTTGACACCAACGTAAGTAAAGTTAGCGCCAGTAGAGTCGAGTATCCATTGTGTGGAAGCCGTGAATGGTGTATTCGGGAAGGCATGGAGGAGTGAGGGCAGTGCTGCCAGGGAGAGGAGCGAAGTGAGGAGACGCATCTTGAGAATGTCAAGTTGTTCTCTGTCCCGGTATAGAAGTGCAGAGCCGTCTCCTTATAGGCATCTCAACCCAAAATAAAGCGGACATCTAAATTCTGGTTATTTGAGGTGGTCGGCCCGCCACCAGTACCTGGAACTATTGCCGTCATAATTGACAGATGTTCGGGCGCTCGGTGACTTGGCCGTCAATCGCATGGTTGCAGTATATGATAAACTACTATAAACGGACAGGCCAAAGTTGGTAAGTTCTCCACCCAAATGTGGTACGCGTCGTGGACACCATGCCCTGATTGGTCTATGCTTACGGATAATGTAACTTTAAAGTACGGGAAGGATCCACATATTTTGTGGGGAATCCATGATCTTCATTTACTAGTGGCACCTGACGGCACTTGAAATATTGATGGTGCGAATTCCCGAGCGCCGGGCTATGATTAGTCCGATCACCAGCATCGGGTTGATACTTAACCGCTGATTGTCTGAATGCCGAGCGATCTCCAAGCACCGGATATCCCATCGCGACTCAAGAACAGGATAGAGCGCTCTTGAGGAATGTCAGGAGTGGATCCTAACGTCGGAAGAATTGCATTTTCGGCAACGAACCCGTCCCCACCACGGCGCTAAGTACGTGAATATTCATGTAAGAGGCTTTCTCCTCAATAGTTCAGACCTAAACGCACTCCTTCGTTTTCTGTCACAGCATGCTTGTCGCCTAGCTAACGTATCTCGTTCTAGTTGTTAGTTACCCCATGATCGTACCCATCGGCGTGATGGCGAACCGACTCAACTTTGGGGGAATATTTTCCGGCAATTGACTCTTTGTCTTTTTGCTCCTCGGTGAACAAAGTTCTCCAGGGTCATGGTGCTGACAGGAAAGCTGAACTGTAAGCAATTTGTAGACCCTGGAGCGATTTTACGGAACGACAACGGCATTATCGGCATCAGTAGGCTTTCTGAACCGACTTCTGCTAGGCGTTTTGCAACAGCACTTTGCAGATATTAAGCCTTGCCGGCATCAAAGTCTTCATCTTGGACGTATTTGCAAGTTGATAATATTTCTCATCTGTTGTGTGGAAAACAATGCCATACCGGCCAGGCTAGGACAAACTGCCACTGAGATGTTTCACAATTCGAATGAATAGACCATATTTTCTGGATATCTTGAGGAATCCGGACGGATTCTATACCAAAGCTTTTGGAGCGGGAAAGGTTTGCGATGGTGAACGAAAAGAGTCGAAGAAGTCATATCAAAATGGGACATTAATCTCCATCAACATATGCGGCTTTGAAGGGCTTAACAGGGCGCACATAATCTTGGAGTATTATCGAGACGAGATGAGGTTTGCATCTAGAGATGCATGAAACTACGGCGAAGATGTTGTCAGTGATGTTTGCTCGCAGAAGCTTATCATCGTTATCGATAGCGCGAGCACAATACCCCACCACTGGACGGCCATGACTCAACCAACCCCAAATCCTTATTAAACGATGGCATCCGAAAGATCTACCACGCAAGTCCAAACGTCCAAGCCGTTTTACCACAATGGCCATTCATGCACTCATCCTAGACGGGGCGAAAAATCAACCCATCACTTTCTTGGTCTTCGTTCCGCTTCTCATCCTCATTGTCCGGTCAATATACCGTATATACTTCCATCCTCTCTCCCACATCCCTGGCCCACTGCTAGCGAAAGTCACTTCATTATGGTTACACTATCACGCTTACGTCGGTGACGAAGCCAGTGTAATTCATTTACTTCATCAGCAGTATGGCCCGTATATTCGTGTCTCTCCTCAAGAGGTTGATATTAGTGATGCCGATGCGATAACAGCGATATACGTTAGTAAGGGTGGTTTCGTCAAGGCTCCTTGTTATGCGAACTTCGATATCGATGGACACAAGACGATCTTCTCAACCACAGACACGGAACATAGAAGTCCAAGAGCTAAAGCTGTGCTGCCATTGTTTTCGACCAAAGCACTTAGGGAGAATGAAAATGCCATATGGGGGTGTGTAGATCGCATGGTGGAACGATTACAAGAGGAGGCGAAGACGAAGCGGCCAGTGAATGTGCTGAATTTGACGAGAAGTCTGGCTGTGGACGCGGTCTCTACGCACTTATTCCGCGAAAATTACGATGGAGTCAGCGAACGAGGGCCGGTGCTTAGTGTGAGTGCCTTTGTAGACGCGTTCGTAGCCGTGGGTAGATTTTTCTACCTCCCCAATGTGGTGTTCGTTTGGTTAGAGTGGGCAGTCACTAATTGGAAGGCTGATCGTGAGACGAACGAAAGCTTGTCACTAGTTGACAGGTTTGTAGGAGCCCTGGTTACAAACAGTTCAGCGAAATCAACTACATATCCAGGACGCTTGCTAGCTGCGGGGATTACCGAATCAGAGGTCAAGGTGCAGTGCAAAGATTTGATCTTTGCTGGGACAGATTCAACAGGCATGAACCTTGCCACTATCATCCGGAACCTTGTGCTACATCCAGACAAGTATGAGAGGCTCAAGCAGGAAGTCAAAGAGAACGCTACACTCCGTCCAGGTTCTCCAGATGTTCAAGCACTACCCTATCTCAACGCTATTGTTAAAGAGGCTCTGCGAATCAGCATGGCAAACCCAACCCGCCTTCCTCATGTTGTACCTCCGGAGGGCTGGACACTTAAGAACACCTACTTTCCCGCCGGCTCAATTGTTGGCTGTTCCGCGTACGAGTTGCACTTCAATCCAGTTGTTTTTCCTGAGCCTTACTGTTTCAAACCAGAAAGGTGGCTAAAGGCAACGGAAGAGATGTCACAGAACTGGTTTGCATTTGGTGCAGGCAGTCGAGCTTGCATCGCGAGGAGCCTGGCAACTATGGAGCTGCAGTTCACAACTGAAAGGCTAGCGAAAACTAATGTGTTGGATGGGGCAATGGCTGTGCAGGACAATATTGAGATTTTGGAATGGTTCAATTCAAAAGTGAAAGGGGAGAGAATTGATTTGGTGTGGAGCTAAGATACCGAACACATAAGTCTGACAAGGAATCAGGGGGGCGGCCATTTGTGGGGTTCAGCGCATATCTAGTGGACGGCCTCCTCGAGCTCTCCACACGTGTCCATGCTATGATTCTAGTAGCCAGGATATACGGCTCACGCTGATACACCTTTCCGAGGCCAGGACACTGTGCTAACGTATGGTCACTGCGAGTGATTGTGAAGCGTACTCAAGAATATTCCATATACCCGCCATAGCCATTGTCAAGAAAGCATCAGTTTCGTGCCGTATTCTGCCCTCTTTGGGAGAACACCAATTCCAAATATTGATCAGTAAAACTTTTCAGCCTCAATGGCACTTAAAGACGACGAAGAAAAACTTTTATCAACCAATCGCTGACCATTTCCCGATAGGTATCGAATACCTGTTAAATGATTGCGAAGGAAAGTCTATTAAGTCGTATGTGTGTGTGCAGCATCATCGGATGAATTGGAATACAGATGAATGGAATATTGTGAGTAAGTTGACGCGCTTAGGAATATGGCAGCGGAGGGGTTGTGGCAAGCTTTCAAAACAAGAGAACAAATGCTATGAGCGTTCACCAAGCCTTTTTTTTAACAAGACTCCGGTAGCATTCGATACGCGAAGCAAGGGTATTATGAATAGGCTAGTGTAAGTATGTTTGATAGAGAAGTATCACATAAGTAAAGCTCAGGATATGTCCTTGGCGAGCATTCAGCTACTAGCGCTAATCTGAGTTTAATTTCCCACCTGATCTTTGGCTTGCTTGATATTTGTCTATGATTGTCTTGCTCTGACCAAGTATTGATCTTCCTCACATGCGCCTATGTAAAACTGCACGTCCCTTCCTAAAGCTATTAAAATCAGGTTCCATTCACCTGGTAAGGGTTCTGCTTTCAGCTTCGGTTCATCGCGCTCACTGGTTGAAACTAGGTTCTGTGGGAGCAGCAGAGTATTCGCTTTGTGACTAAGTATATGGATATGATTACGGTATTGCTCATAGGTGAATTAGGGTGAATCAGACACACCGATGATTGCGGGCCGTTGGATGCGTCTTGAACGACATTTCCTTTTACTGGTTTCATTGGCTCAGCATTCATGGGGAGATTAAGCAGTGGCGCACTCCAGTGGCCCTGGCTGCGTTGAGATTTGACTCAGAAAACAATCTGTCAGGGCTTTCTGATCGTCATACACTTACAAATTGTTCAGGTTACGTCTCAATCTCCTTTCCAACACAACTATATCAACTTCTACGTGAACTGGAAAGACTATTCTATACTCATGTCAATGGCCGATAACTATACGCAAACCCCAGGCGCTGCAACCAGACGTAGGACGGCGAATGTTAGCTTCTCAAACTATGCGCGAGCGTTTACACGTCAGAAATGGTTTTGGCTATTTCCTGATCAGAATCAAGAGTCCGGGTGGGTGATGCCGAGAGAGCAACAGTGCGATATTGTAGCAGGATCGAGTATGAGCAGCCCCTTCCCCTTCTTGCGCCTATCACCCGAGCTACGCAACAAGGTCTACGAATACGCCCTTCGCACGCCGAAATGTAGGCCTTGGTCCTGGACAAACGACTATCGCTATATATTCTGGGTATCAGCAGCTCGACGTCGATGGAAGATGGCGTCGTGGATCGGTCTCAATGCCGTCTGTCGACAGATACGCGCCGAGTTCCGACCTCTGTTCTACCGCAGCAAACAGCTTATGATCTCTATCTGTGACATGCATCAGTTCCTCGAGACATTTTTCCCTAGAGCTGGTGGCAATATTCCATTTCTAGAAACTAAGATCACGGTTTCTACTCAGGAAGCTTGTGCTGCAGCGGGTTGGAACATGCTTCCTCTTCTCCAAGCGGCAGCTCATAACCCATATGCGAAGTGGGTGTTTGGGGGAGGCGTTCATTGGGAATGGAATTTCCAATTTCATGCACCATCCTGGACGATGAGGAACGGCCATGACTTTGTCTGCGCTTCCCTCAACAGCGCTCTTAATATCCCCAGAGCGAGCTTTTTCCGCGACATCAAATCCAACCTTTTCTTGGCGATCGATTTGTGCCGCGTAGGCAGATTTTACCATGACGGGGGTTGGGATTGGATGCTCGTTGTGCAAAAGACGACGGGTAGGCTCGATAAGCGTGAGAAGAGGAACATGAAGGCATACTGTGAGGCCCTGGCGATCTGTACGCCTTGGAGGACTGCTAACAGGCCACTTCGGCCCTGCATGAGGAGAATGGACAATCTGGTCATAGACATTGTGGGTGCCAAGGTGCTTGCGGTTAGTGCGGAAGGCAAGTTGACGGAGATGTATGTGGGACTCGCTGCTATTGTCAATGACGGTGGCTGATGGACAGACCAAGAGGAGGGGCCAACACTGGCTGGATCAAAGACTGTGTAGATAGGTCTTGGGCATAGAACTAGGGACAAGAGGCAGCATGGTGCACTGGGCGTCGTTCTCTAGGCAGCAGATCTAGCGTCTCCTGGGCTATCACCTTCACGAAAGTTGAAAGAATGATGTTGGAGGATTCAGAACTCTTGCAACCAGTCCATTCCGATGTGATACTGACTGAATAGAGTTCTCTCAAGAGAAGGTTGGCTGCAAGCCCTTCCGCGTGTGCCTCTCCCTTGCATGGAGGGGGATGGCGTACCCGTACATTCCCGGGCTCGCAGTTATTACCGGCACGCCACTACGGAACGATTCCGAAGTACTGCTGTCACCGGCCTCTCGTCGTTGGCGTCTCAGCGTGTCTGCAGATGGTGCGCCCGGTCGCTGAAGCAGAGGACGAGTCCCAACAAAGCCGATGCACGATGCATGACGTACAAAGATTTTCGCAGTGGAGCGACATGCGGACCAGGTCGTATTCCAAGGTACCAACCGGATGCGAGGGCGATGACATCACGCTAGGCATTCAACAAGCAGCCGCAAACGCCATTTTGCGGGGAACCATTCTCCGCACGCCATCAGCACGCGTCCTCCTGCAGCTCCAACGGCCCTAGTGCAGCTTCGCTCGTGTCCTAGACGTGACTCTGCTGATTTTTTCTGCCCGAGGCCAAGCCCCGGACGAGCAGGATGACAAGCCACGTACGTGTGCTGCGTCTGGGTGTGAGGACGTGTTTGCCGGTGAAGCGGCAGGTTTCTTTGTCCCCGCGGTAGCACCACGAGACGAGTTAAATAGACGCATTGGACGTGCTCTGCACAATCCTAGCAACCTCTGCGCTGCTTCGTCGTGCCCAATTGATTCTGGGATACCGCCCTCAATGCGCTCGTGGACTGCTGCCCTCCTTGCAGGTGCGCCTTTGGCCGCCTCATTGTACATCAATGGCAGCGTCATTGCCCCCTGCGACTCGCCAATCTACTGCTATGGCGACCTGCTACGCGAAATCGAGCTTGCACGGCCCTTCGAGGACTCGAAGACGTTCGTAGATCTGTAAGCGCTCCAGCATCACCTGCTTCCTTATTCCAGCTAAATAAAAAATGCCAGGCCGACCACCAAGCCGCTCGATCAGGTGCTGGCGGCATTCGCCAACCTCTCCAGACCCATTGAGAACAACACGGCACTCAATGACTTCCTATCCGAATACTTTGGTGAAGCAGGCTCCGAGCTCGAACCAGTGCCAGTAGACCAGCTCGAGACTCAACCTGACTTCCTCGAGAACGTCAACAGCTCTGTTGTCGAGGACTTTACTCGCCAGGTCATCGACATTTGGCCAGATCTTACTCGTCGCTATGTTGGAGCTGGAAATTGCTCTGACTGCGTCAATTCGTTTATCCCTATAAACAGGACGTTTGTCGTCGCAGGAGGTCGTTTCAGAGAGCCATACTACTGGGATTCCTTCTGGATCATTGAAGGCCTCCTTCGTACCCAGGGATCCTTCACACAGATTGCTGAAAACATCATTGAGAACTTCTTGGATTTGGTCGAGGAGATTGGCTTCGTGCCAAACGGTGCTAGGAGGTACTACGAGAACCGCTCGCAACCCCCGCTACTTACTCAGATGGTGCGTGTCTACGTGGAATACACTCAAAACTACACGCTTCTCGAGCGTGCTCTACCAATCCTAGAGAAAGAGTATGAGTTTTGGGTTAACAATCGCACCGTCACGCTCGAGCGCGCTGGTCGAAACATCTCGCTGAACCACTACGCCGTGTCGAACACACAGCCACGTCCCGAGTCCTACTATGAAGACTACGTCACCGCAAACAACGAAACCTACTTCAACGAAGAAGGCGAGGAGTTCAACGCCACACAGCCACTCAACGATACCCAAAAGGCAACACTCTACTCCAACCTTGCCTCAGGAGCAGAGAGCGGCTGGGATTACTCTG
Organism: Pyrenochaeta sp. MPI-SDFR-AT-0127; assembly: GCA_020747015.1. Lineage (NCBI taxonomy): Eukaryota > Fungi > Ascomycota > Dothideomycetes > Pleosporales > Cucurbitariaceae > Pyrenochaeta > Pyrenochaeta sp. MPI-SDFR-AT-0127. The sequence goes on along the minus strand of JAGTJM010000024.1, from coordinate 399,026 downwards.
CTAGGTGGATCGCTAACCCCGCTGACGCAGTCACGGATACCTTCTTCCCCCTTCGATCCCTCAACACGATTGAGATCATCCCCGTAGAGTTGAACTCCATCCTCTATCACAACGAGATCACAATCGCAGAGTTCCATCGCCGAGAGGGCAACTTCAGCGCAGCACGCGAGTGGGCTGGCCGAGCCAAGAATCGCAGCGAAGCGATGACAACGTTGCTATGGAGTGCAGAACACTACAGCTACTTCGACTATAACCTGACTTCCTCAAGTCAGAACATTTACACCCTAGCAGACAACACCAGCACGCCTCTCTCCCTCTCTGGCGCGCCGCCTGGTAAGCAAATCTGGTTCCAGATTGCGCAATTCTATCCTTTCTGGACTGGTGCCGCTCCTGAATCGATCAAGAATGATCCCAAGGCGATGCGTCGCGTCTTCGCGCGCATTGAAGAATTACTTGAGACGAGAGACGGTGCTATCACCGCGACCAACCTTCAGACCGGCCAGCAGTGGGATGAGCCCAACGTTTGGCCACCACTACAGTACATCCTGATGAAGGGTCTGCTCAACACCCCACTCGAAGTCAGCGAGGAAGACGACGAGCAGACCACTCAAGACTATGTGTGGACGCAGGATCTCGCACTCCGCCTTGCCCAACGCTACCTCGACTCTCTCTACTGCACGTGGCGCGTCACCGGCGGAGCGACCGACGACGTCCCGCAACTGCCAGGCGCAGAGGGAAATGGTACAATCTTCGAGAAGTACAGCGACGAGGCTACCAATGCTCGGGGCGGCGGTGGCGAGTATGAGGTCGTAGAGGGTTTTGGATGGTCAAATGGTGTCCTGATCTGGGCTGTCGATCAGTTCGGGCAGAGGCTCACAACCCCCGAGTGCGGCAACATCACAGCGTCGCATTCCGACGGCGACAAGAAGAGGAAGAGGAGCGCTGTCGAGTTGAGCAAGCGCGATGCTCGCTGGATCAAGAAGACGCTGAGGTCGAGTCAGTGGAAGTATCGAAACTGAATAGCCCCGCTTCTCTTTTTCCGGAGAATACTCTGATATCTTATGACCAGATAGTGTTAATGATAAGCTCACATCATGTATTAACGTCAGGTTTCTTTGGTGCTGGGTCTTCCTCTCCTCTGTTTTGTCCGTCTGACTAGATTGAACATTGCAGCGATTTCCTTGAATGGTGTCGAGTATTATCTATCAGACTGATGAAAGAACCTGCAGCGAAGAGAAATGTAGTATTGCAACAGTTCAATGTTAGTCTACTGTCTCGGTTCGCAATTCTGGCTCGGTTCGCAGAGCGATGGACTGCTATTCAGTTGAATGATCAACGAAATTTCTTCATCATCGGATACACTGTGATGATCGATGAGACTGACGACAACCAAGAGGAAACATCCAAACTTGACAACGAGAGATGTGCTACCAAGACAACAGACGAAGAAGTCGTTCAGTAGTCTCACTCGGCGCAATCTAGGCTAAAGGGATTCGCGTTGGCGCAGTATCCTTACCCCGTTAAGTCACATACTACTGGCCAAATTCTGAATAAAAAGCAAGTGCGTGTCTTGACATGAACGTTGGAGTCTAGATCACGACAAGGTTGTCCAGTTCGGATTAACGGGAAGATCCATCTAGAAGTGCCTTCTTCTTTACTGCACAACTGCTCTCTTGTAAATCAACAAGAGCATGTAGGTTTTGTGTCAAAGATGCTGTTACACTGCATCTGAGGGGTTGCTGGTATGTGTGCTTGTGGCGCATGCCTGCATTGAATGCAGTAGTGTAGTTTGAACATTCGCTGCCTCAGGATGCGTTGCAGGCATGCCGAGATGCACAGACGGCTAGGCAACCTGACAATTTTTTAATGTTTGAGTAGATCATGGATCCAATGAAGCCGTTGGGGTCATGGCACGGTGTCTTCCCCAGAAAGCAAGGGTCCAGTATGGAATACTGCGCAATACTCACGCCGCATAATGTACAATAATACTCTCATACAGCTTCTTTCCCCACCACTTATTGCCTCACACACTACTGCGCCTTTCCTGTAGTGAGCCCTTGTTGCTCAACGGCATCCAAACACAGCAAGCGGGATAAGTACCGTGGTTGGATTTATTCCCCGGCCGCCACCATTTGCATGGAGAATTGTCTGGGCCAGAGTATGATATATTGCATCTGCATGACGATGTGCTTTTGACAGGGAACCTCGGTTCATACCGAGACAAGGTGAGCTGATTGGGCGATATGTATGATCGTTGCAAGGTCTTTCGGCTTGGGAATCGCCTGGCACTTTTGCTTTTCTCCATTTGACAAGTCCATGCGCAGGCATGCATCTTGGTACGTTGATCCGGGTAATTAGAGATCGATCTTGTTATTTGCTGTCGCCCTCGATGGAATCTTATTGTAAGGGTCGACGATAGTAAATACAAAACGATCTGCATAATCGATCTGTCCACGTGGCGTAGTCTAACATGGCGCTAGTGTGCGCTTTGGCGCGGCGGGTGGCTTGACACCCTTGACGGATGTCGAACAACCTCTGTTGCGCCCCGAGGTTTCGAACATTGCATGACACCCTAAGGCGGTCACGATGTAAGCTGCGCCCTTACCAAGAGGATTAGAGCAGAATACTTGGACTGACCGGGGTATTCCTCTAACTTTCTCGTGAAACGAGCTTGCCTACCGCAGCGGGCGCAGCAGTCACGATAAGTAGCGTCATTCACTCATAAGAAAAGTTACCCTCTTCAGCGATGATCCTGAAACGGCCCTTTTCTGCACCTACCACATTCCCCACATACCGCCGTGTAACACGCTTGTATACTGCTTGAAAAGCCACATCGTTGTTCTTGTCGGCCTATGCTTGCATGCAACTTCTCTAGACAGTACCATGGTAAAGTTGAGGCCAACAACAGCCATAATGGCCGTTCCTAGCTGTCAAGTCCCAGGCTCTAAATGGCTAGGCAATACACCGGCGTCCAAGCGTTCTGGCGGGGCTGAAGTCATTAATATGACAAGGCCGTTGTGATAGGATGTTGGCCGTGTAGTAGGTCTTGTCTGTGGAAGGATGTATGGGTAGGAATGACGATGATAGCCAAGTTCCGATTCCAAGAATTTTGACACTGCAATTTATGGCAGTAGTCTGTTATGCATGAATGAGGGTAACTGGAAAAGATAAATACCTGGCGCTCTTCTAGTCTACGTCTATTGTTCTGACATCAGTCAGGCAACTCTACCCGCTCGACTTATCTACCGCTCTTCAGAATCTGATCCTCTCAACTGACTACCTCTTGATCCGGAACACACTCAAGATGAAGTTTATCACTCTATCACTATTGACTGCCTTGGCAGCAGCTTCTCCCATAGTCATCGATGGGCTGGAGAATACAGTAGAAGCCCGCCAATTTCGCTCCGCCAGCACAAGAAATGACCTCGAGAGCGGGACTGCCCCTTGCCCACAAGCAATCTTTATCTTCGCACGTGCAAGTACAGAGCGAGGCAACATGGTATAGTGTACCTTTCTGTTCACTTCGACTCGCTCTTCCAATTCTGCCCTGTTCAGTTATCAACCCAACGCGACACCTCGTATTAGCAGTATTCTAATGCATTGATAGGGATCTTCTACTGGCCCTCGAGTAGCCAGCGCCCTGGAGAGCTCCTTCGGTGCAGGAAATGTTTGGGTTCAGGGTGTTGGCGGCCCATACACAGCCGGTCTCGCTACAAATGCGCAACCGGGAGGTGCATCACAGGCGGCAATGGGCGAAGCTGTGAGGCTCTTCGATATGGCAAACGAGAAATGTCCTAACACACCCGTTGTCGCTGGTGGATATTCGTATGTCTTCTCATTATCTATGACCCCTTCTGCATGGCAAGTCAGCTAATATCGCTCTAGCCAAGGCACTGCTGTGATTGCGGGCGCAATCCCCAAATTATCTACAGCCACTCGAGCGCAGGTCAAAGGTGTGACGCTATTTGGCTATACCCAGAACCAACAGAATAATGGTGGCATCCCCACCTTCCCTTCTGAGGACTTGGAGGTATTCTGCGCATCTGGCGATCGTGTGTGCGAAGGGACACTGAGTATCACGTTTGCGCACTTCTCATACAATGACGAGGCTGCTGGGCCTGCGCCGCAATTCTTGGAGGGTAAAATTAACGCGGCTTAAGAAGGCGCGACGAAAACGAGGATGATGATGAAAATGAGAGGAGTAAATTGTAACTAGTGCTAAACTGGTCATATTTACCTATTCATCCGTGTATCACGTTTGTATTTGGTCCTTCATGTGTTGTGCCACTTTATAGCCGAAAGAGTCTGGGCATGTGGCGCGATGGATTCGTGTGCGAGCCTCAATCTGTGTTCAATGGCTTTGGGCGGCTTGAAGGAAAAGCAAGCACTAAAAGGGTGGTTTACATTCTTTCGCAGGATTTCAACAGCGGACTATTGGTCTCACCAGAGTAGTCAACGTTGTTTGACTCTGTTCAGTGAAGTTAATCACTATATATTGGAAAATGGTGTATCTGATACTGCTTTACTTGCGAGTACAATTTCGAGCAACGCCAATAAATGTGCTCGGAATTATCTGCTGTTGCTCAATTGTGTATCCATGTAGAAAAACCAGGTCCACGCGAGTAGCATGCTCGTGTTGTCATCATATCCGAAGAATTTGAGCTGGCGGAGTGCAGCACATGTCACCAGTGCAGCCCTATACACACCTGATTGGAGGATCTCAAAACATCTTTCTTCTATACTAACGTGCAAACTTCACTATCATAATGATTGATCCTGTTTATTCAATTTGCTTGGCGTTTGTAGATAGATGATATGGTACAATCCAAGAGCAATGTACTTGAGGATCCAATCGAGCCATGCTTCCGTGTATTTGTCACGACTAGCAACTAGTGTAAAAATAGTCTTCTTCGACGTATGTAAGACAGAATCTACGTTACACTACATTGACTGTGATGCGCGCTTTCATTTGCAGCTCGTGACTTTCTACGTGCATCCAAAAGTCTATCAGTCTCACACCGATCGCCTCCTATGATATCATTCGTTCAAAGTAGAAACCGGTGAATGTAGAGCATTGTGAAATCCATGACCCATGGAGCCAATGGTTTCCGTTGGCGCCATCTTGCAGTGTGTCAGTCTTTTCATAGATTGACTGGCATATGATGCATCGTGAGTAAAAACCATCGATGCGTTAGCTAAACAAGCCATCAAAGTATACCCTTATTCAGCATGGCAGTTTCACACACACATGAGGCTCTTATATAGCCACGTGCGAATTCTATAGTAGCCGAGGGTCGCGCAGGTGGTGACCAAAGCCGAACGATCTTAAGGTACTGGCATCCGTGAGTATCCTTTGCGCTAATTTAAATTCTACGATGTGTTTTCGAGCCTGATTTTCCTTTCTGCGTCGAGGTTGTGTTACCCAAGGCTGCTGAGCAACCGATTCGGTCAAGGTTGCCCAGCGACATTAGTATAAGAGATCAGTGGGTGTACTTTCATTGGTACAATTCAAGGACCCGCGAGCTATCTATGGCAGTGTTCGAATAAGCAGATAAGGCGGTGGAAAAAGAAAAATAAGGCTATCATGGTCAGCACAAGAAGTACGTTGGATTTCACGCTAGTCATAATCGGTGCTGGTTAGCCGCCTTACCTGAACGCGCATATTGTCGAAGCTAATGGTAATTTTCGTGATGCGCGTTACAATTTTCCATGGGACTCGGCTCAATCACGAGATTTGCAGAAGCGGGGATGATGGATCAGCAAGTCCCACATGCGTCTCATGTTTGGGACTGGTCGCTTGATATACCGTGCTAGGACCGTGGTACTTCTTTACTGATATTCGGTACGTAAGATCTGGATCCATAGGAACAAGAGGGGAGAAGAACGAGAATGAAGGGGAAAGCGGGGTTTCGGAACCGTTATCGCGAGCCAGTATTTTGGCCTCATTATAGTGACGTCGGAGACTAGAAAGCAGAACCTAATCATTTGTGTGCTGATACAGGGTACACAATTGGCTATTTAGAAATTATAATACGATAGAATAGACGTATACAAGCGGTGGAACTATACAGTAAAGGAGACCCATGGCGAATGAACGCTCTCAGAATAATCTAGCACTCGAAGATGCGTTCTAGGTGACAAGGAAAATGCAGAAGCTATGCAATCATAGCAGCTGTAACGCTCAAAAAGTTGACTGAAGAAAGACAAACCTATGATCAACAAATACAACTACAAGTGAGCTTGATCAAATAGCAATGCCATATCCACTGGAACCCGATCCAGGCAGTAGAGTGCGTTCGGAGTCTGCATCACTCCATCTCTGATTTGTTTTGGCCCGTTCAGGTTTCGTAATGCCAAAATCAAAATCTCCGACAGAGAAGTCCAATGTAGGGATTAGTTTTTCCTTCTCAATAACATGTGATAATCTCCACGTCTCCATAACCGTATTCCAGTATCGTTCTGGATCCTGCTTTGCGTGCTCACAATGACCACTACCCTCGAACAATACTTCCTTAGTTGGAATTCCTCGATCCATGGATTCTCCTGCATGCTCATACACATCCTGCCACGCAATCAGCGCATCCTCTTTCGAATAGAGATAGCAGCGTGGAGCATTGAGATCAAAAGTTGTAGGATTATTGAGTCGCCGGCGTGTTCTCGTAATGACATTGTTTTCCCGACCTTTGAAAAGACCATATGTGATCCAGAAAGCACCTAATACTGCGCCGCCGAAAAGTATACCCGCATGTCTAAGGACAGGTATTTGAGGCAGGGATTTGTTCAAAGCGTTGCATAAACGCAAGTAGCGAGGGTGACCGGGTGTGCTGTCAAAGCATAATGCTGAGACAGGAAGTCGTGTAGCGGTCATGTTGTAGTATGCTTCTGCCAATTCACAAGCTTTGTTGCTACCGCCCTCTGAGAAGACATGCATCAGAATACCTCCGCCCATCGCCTCGTCGTTGAGGTACTTGTAGTTCGAAATGCGCTCTACTGCAGGTTTCAAGCGCTCCTGTTTTTGGGCTGAACTCCGAAAGCATAGGTCATTTGTCGTTGTGGTGATGATCATGATGCGTGTCGAAGGAAATAATGACTTGTATTCTGCGGTGTACTTGGCGATGTATCGGTTCAGCGCTCCAGTCCATGTGCAAAGAAGGATGAGTGCGGGAGCCTCAGTACCCTTGGGTAATGAGCAGGTAGGTTGGTATACGGGAACTGGAGTATATTCCCATATTGATGGGGCAAGGAGCGTGAAGTTTGGTATTCTCTCAGTACACATCTTAACTCAGATCGAGACGAGTGTGATTGTGTTGAAGGATGAAGAAAAATAAAACGACTCAAGAAAAATGCTGACGACTGATTCGATAACTCGAAATGTGGGAAGTAATGAGAGTTGTTGATGCCCTACTTGTGCCACCGTGCCTAGACCAGTACTTATGTATTTGCACATTTCTCTGTATGAACAACAGTGACCCGCACAGTAGACTACTTCAGCTATTATCCAAAAACATTCTACCATGGTGATTATCCTGTGAAGCTAAGACTAAATAAGCATATATTTCACAGGTACTCTCGCCCAAGGTAGTGCATCTGTGGACGTTCCAAGAGCTATCACGCCCTTAATCCACCCAAACAGTTCAGCTGAAAACCATGCCAAACCTGTTTACTACCACTCATAGCAGTGGTATAATACATTTGTAGGCTGTGCATCAAGAGCAGGGCTCTGCAGTGCGACACGGTGAGGCCAATGTGCATGCCCAAACGAGCCAAAGAGGTGAAGGAATCAGGCTCTCTTTGGCGAGCGCCTCATCCCCCCCATGGCGCTCATGGGCAATGCTTGAATCGAGGCAGAAGCAACAAACCCATCGTACCCCCACTGTTTATCGGCTCATGTCGCTTGCATCCTCCTTTCAAGTGCATAGTCTACGACGCCTGGGCCAGCGGGAAACAAGCCGCACCTAATTGAACGCCAGTTCCCCGTAGCGCAGCCAGGCCGCCTGACTACGCGCGCTCCGGGGCGAAATGGGCAGCTTGGGCAGCCACGTACTCATTTCCGGCGATATGGAAAGGAGCTTGTATGCCCCCAAAGGTCAGCAAGCCAATGCATCCACACCGTCGCAAAAGGTTCACCGTTCAGATAGGTGTGGTGGTTGAGAGGCTTGCGCATCGCTTCTGGCAGCGCCCAAGCTCTCGCCTATCCACGTGCTTTTGGGCAGACGCCCATTCTAGACCGCGAAAAGCATTCTGACTGTTTGTTGGATCAATTACGATACTCTGCATTAGGAGTAACCAAGCGTTGCATGAAATGGCAAGGCTGACGGTCTGATTCGTAGAGCCAAGGTACTAAACATCTTAAGGCTGAGAGATGCAGAGCTGAGCATTGGCTCAACACCGACTTTCCCATGCACTATGTTATACAAGCACAGCCTTCCCTCACATAGCGAGAATTTCGCAATCGTGGTGCATATTTTGAACTTCAAATGGGTCGCAAGCGTGCATAAGCCTGCGGTTAGCGGATTGTTTGACCGTAATTTCGCTGTTTTCGATCTCATTACTCTGCACAACGATGCAGCTCACCACAGCGTAAGCCACATCTTTTGCAATGGCGTGGGAGATGGTTACTTATGACAAGCATGAGGCTGAGAGGTTGAGTATGGCGTTTGACTTGTTGTCCTGGCTCCACTCAAGGGGGTGCGGCGACACCGTACTGCGCTTGTTACAGTGCTGATAATATGTTCACTGTATAAGTTGAAGCCTCATCTGGATTTGTTGTGACCGAGTTTGGTCGTATCTTTCGAAGGTGTTGAGGAGTTCCGTTTAGTACCAGTACCATTCTTGGTTGCAAACACCACTTCTACCATTTGCCGATTGTCCTAGTAGAGACACCATCTCCTCACTCTCCCCTCAAATATCACCTATCCAGCCTGTGTCGCCTTCCTTCTCCAGCCCTTGAAACATTTTTCCTATTGAATATTAAAGAAACCATTCAGCACTTTTTACCTCGTTGTTTCTTTACTTTTCGTACACGTTCTGGCCCGTACAGCAGCCATGACTGTAGAAGTGGAGTATGTCACATCCACTAGAGAGACGTGTCGCTCTTCTTGGGGCAATTCAACGAATGGAGACTCGGATTCAATAGACACAGAAGGGAAGGAGCCTACGCACAGTGTCATAGGTATGTACATCTTACACTGCGGGCCATTCCGTCATCACTGGACGGCCCAAGGCTCCTACGTAAAAACATGCTAATGAAGTACCTACAGGCATCGATGGAGAGCGTGATCTAAATGAGAAGCCAACGATCTGCTCAGCTACCCGACCGGTGACCGCAGACCCATTACTCAACAACAATGCCATGACCGAGATCGATATCGAAGCCAAAGGCGAGACAGCCAGTGCGGAACAATGGAAGCCTCAGAGGAAAGAGTTCTATATCATGATCAGCCTGAGCTTCATATCATTCATGGTCTCGCTTGATGCTACAGTTCTGGTCACAGTACTGCCAGTAAGCCTTTGCCTCTACCAATATCTTGGTGAGGTCACTAACATTATTTGATAGGAGATAGCCCATAAGCTCCATGGCACTTCTGTGGAAGCATTCTGGGCTGGAACATCGTACCTCCTTACTTCAGCAGTCTTTCAGCCAGTTATTGCGTCGGTATCGTCTCTTTTTGGACGACAACAGATGCTCATCATTTCTCTTCTGTTCTTCACAGTTGGTAAGTGCCTAATGGATACAGATTATAGGTGAGACATGCGTTGATATTTTCATAGGCACCATACTCTGCTCAGCCGCAAACAACTTCACGGTACTACTCACCGGACGCTGCATCCAAGGCGTTGGCGGAGGAGGCATAATCACCCTTACCCGTAAGTAGAACCAAGGTACATACTAGACGTAGGGCATGCACTGAATCTATGTCCCAACATACAGAAGTAATATTTTGCGACATTGTACCGTTACGACAGCGACCCAAGTTCTTCTCCATGGTACTTGGATCATGGTCGATAGGAAGTATCATGGGCCCGGTCATTGGCGGCACGCTCGTCGAGAAGGCATCATGGCGATGGTGTTTCCACATCAACTACCCATTCTGCTTCATTGGATTCATTGTTGCAATTTTCTTTGTCCGTTTGAATCCCGTCGCTGAACTCACGCTTGCTCAAAAGCTAAAGCGCATGGACTGGGTTGGTGCTTTCCTCTTCGTGGGCAGTATGACTAGTACCCTTGTTGGGCTTTCGTGGGGTGGTATACAGTATCCTTGGAAGTCGGCGGCAACATTAGCACCAATTGTCGCAGGTCTTTGCTGCCTTGTTGTCTTCTTCGTTTACCAGATTTACTCGACTGGGCATACTTTGCTGCCTATGTCAATCTTCTACAACAGAAGCTCGATTGCAGCCTTTTACTGCGCACTTATCAACGGCCTCATTGTAAGCGTCGTACCAAATACTTCTTAGGATGTTTGCTAACAGAAGGCCAGCTCTTCACTGGTCTTTACTATTATCCCTTCTATGAAATGAGCGTCCGCAGTTCATCACCTACGAAAGCAGGCACCAATCTCCTTCCCGCTGTGTGTCTCCTCATCCCAGGCTCAATCGTCGTGTCAATTCTCACAACAAGGCTCGGACGATTTCGCTGGGCCATCTGGGGCGGCTGGGCAGTAACCACTCTTGCATGCGGGCTTCTAATTCTCCTCGACCTGCACACCAAGCCCGCAGTCCTTGCAGTTGTTCTTGGAATCTTTGGCATTGGCACTGGCATGGTATTGACTAGTGTCAATGTTGGCATACAAGCCATTTCCAAAGCTGAAGATTGCGCAATGGCAGCCAGCATGTACGGTTTCTTCCGAAGCCTGGGAATGCCACTCGGTGTTGCGCTATCCGGAACCGTCTTCCAGAACACAATGTCGAAAAGACTTTCAAGCTTGGGTTTGCCTACCACCATCGCGCGTGATTCTGAGAGCTATATCTTTGTCCTCCGAACTATGCTCGATTCGCCGAAAAAGACTGCCATCTTACAATCCTACATGAAGGGCTTCGATAGTGTATTCACCATGATGACGGCGATTGCTGGGAGCGCTCTGATTGTCAGTTTGGTCATAAAGAAGTTCAGCATGGACAAAGACCTCCGCACACAGTTCACTGCGAGGTGATCGTTAACGGCCGGGAAGGCAATTTGTTCGCGGCGCATTCTTCTTTTAGACCTTTTTATATATGCTTTCTAAACATCCTTTTATATCTGATAACTAAATATACCCCGCAGCTTGGAGGCTGTTTTCCCGTTTCCAAACAATCCTGTATACGACATGTAAATCGTGATGTGAAGAGAACATATGTCACGCAAGCACGACGTGATGTAGTGTTTGATACTAGTCGTGCAACGTGTCCACTGCCTGTATATAACCAACCTCTCTTGTTTCCATAGAATGCCCCTTCTCTCTCAAATCAGGTATGAGGTGAGGTGGAAAGTGATTGGCATGAAGCGAAATGAAATCCCAGCTCCGGTGTAAAGATGCCAAGCGATCGAGTCGGAAGCTCAACAATAACCTTCTCGAAGAAAATAGAGCTGAATCCAACTAGCGTAGGAGAGGTATTGTACACTATAGTGATTGCATCTGTAAAAGTGTAAATCTAGATCTCTTCGAAGACGAGAAAAACACGGGCCGAACATGTCCGCCTTTCGGACCCTTGCCATGCCATTCTCACATGTGTAGTTGCCGATATGAGGCAATGGACTGAAATCTATCCTGACATGGGACTTAACATCGAGGCCTTGAGTCTCTAGTTGGAACTGATTTTCTGGGAAGTGGTGGTCTGAGAGCACTCGATGTACCATGCTTTGAGCGATTAAGTTCTAATACACAACCATCCTAAGCGTTTGGAGCCGGACTCGAAGGGTTGTTATAAGGCGCATTCCAGGTGGTTTATTCGCTCTCTACGTCGGTGTTCAGTTCGACTTCAAGGGCCAGCGTTTCAACTAGAACTCTTGCTTATTCTCATGGTCCACGTTTTAAACCCCAACGTCGCCTAAACCCCTTCGCCCTCCTGTCCTCGACTCTGTTTCTAAAAACAGACCAATTCTTCTCTCTCTCTTCCCAGTCCGTCATCTGACTCATCATAAAATCCCAGCTCCTGTCTTCCAATTGCATCGTTTGCTCGCGTCTCGCCGTCATCTCTCTGTGCTCTCTTTCGGAACGCGCCTGCTTTGCTGCTTCGGTACCTACCAAGTTCGGGTCTTCAAGGAGGTTGGCTGGAGATTGGGGAATGGGTGATGATGGGAACACGCTGATGGGTGGTTGCGGAGCGGTTGCAGAATTGAAGGCGGTAGGTGTCCTTGGAGTATTCGTGCGGGGCAGTGGAACAGAGGATAGCGAATTGAGCATCTCCATCGTCATCGTTTGTCGATCCTGTTTGGCGCGTCGTCGTGCTATATTCTGAAACTGGCGTGCATTGTTGCTCGTTCGCATGTTGTTTAAGTTTGCTAAGTCAAAGGTCTGCTCATAGAATGCGCTGTTCGCCCTATTCTCGAATCCTGGCGCAAACAAAGGCGAGGGAAGCCCTGTGGGCCGCTGTTCCTCAAGTTCGTTTGCTCGGAGGGGTGGAAGAAGCGAGGTTGGTGTTTGCTGGGGATCGTACGCAGGTCTATCAGATTCGTACGAGGGTGCAGCGCTTCGGACTGATGTCGCGTCTGGTTCATGCCTCGAGTATCTGGGAAGGGGCTCCGTGTATTGGGGTACTCGTGGACGAGCGACATCTAGCATAGACATGGTGGTGCGGTTATGATGGTTAATTGATACCTCGCATGCGAGCCAGAGCCTTAGTATGACGTAGGCGTAGCCTTGTATAGAGCCAGAATGAAGGCAAGAATAAAAGCATCCACTCTGTGTTTGCTGGGGTTCAGTTACTGTGTGCAGCTCGTTGACTGAAAAAGAGCGCACGCGACTTCTGAAACCAAAGGAGCTGAAATAGCATTCGAAAAGAGGGGCCGTCTCTCCAGGCTATATATCGCGCGTCAATCCAAGCACAGCTGACATGAGGCTGCATCATCGGCGTAAGCCGAAGCCAGGGTTGGCAGTTCATGGAGAGACATCTAAAAGAAAAGCTGATACCAGGACAATTTTAGGAAGATCAATCAAGTTGGTTGGGAGCATCCACGACAAAGAAGAGTGGTTCTTTTGTTCAGGGTTGACCCCGCCAGACCTCCCTTGGCATTAATGCATTTCTAGCTGGACAGAGTGGGTTGCATGAACAGCACATTGTTTGTTGAGAGATTGAGTTATTTGCGTTGCTTTAGCACTCGATTAGGAACCGATTGTACGTTCAAGTACTCAAGTACAGAATAGTCCAGATCGAGCGCCCTAAGTGGGTACAAGATGACTTCGCAGAAATGCTTTCCATGTGACGATTGACTATGTCAAGGGTATAAGCCGATCTCTAGAACGCCTGATGAAACAAATAGTGGTGTTGTGACAAACCACATTAGACCAAGGAGTCAGATATAAGGAGAAATAAAACCTTAGTTAGTAGAGCCGCGATATGGACAGACATTGCGATAGTCTACCGCGGGTACCAGCTCGACTGTTGCTCAAACCCTCCACCATCATCAATGCCATCGTCATCGTCATATTCCTCAACCTCAAACTTTGAACCCAGAGCTTCTTTAGCTTCCTTAAGCATCGCACTCATTTGTGAGCTCATCCTACGCATTCGAGCATCCTCCTCAAACTCCTCACGCCGGACCTTGTTGATTAAACGTTGGCTTTCTTTTGGCAGAGGGCTCTTCGGCTTGCTCGATTTGTCGTCGTACATGGCGGGTGAGCCATAGCTTAGTCTGCTATAGGATCGTTGTCTAGTGTGCGTATCCGGGGATACTTTCGCATTGCCGTGGAACGATCTTCTGTCCATAGTCGAACGCCGGGACACAGGTATCAAGGATGGCCGCTTCAACGATGGCGTAGCTGCGCCTGCTCTTGATACAGGCCGAGGTATCTGAGAGGGTGACCTCGCCTGATCAGGGAGCCTTCGTTCTGACAACCGTGGTGTTGAAGGCCTCGATTCTGCCTCTCCATTCGTCCCAACTACAACCCAATTATCTGCTGTGCGCAATCGTTTCGTCATTCTAGGCCGTTCATCGTGAAGTGAATCCATCGAAAGCACCCCGTAGTTGTCACTGGGGAACCCTCCTGGGGTTGTTTGCTGAACTGGGCCAGCCTGATGAAGAAACGGATCGTCCTGAAGACCTAGTTTCGCCGCGATCTCGCCCTGCGTGACCAAGTCGTACTTTCGTCCGCCTCCTGCTTGAAACCCTCGAAATGGAACAGTGCAGAACTGAAACAGCTTGCCTGCGACTCCACCGACGAGGCCCATGATGCTCCATGACTTGCTTCCGCCTGGTGTTGTTTGGACCCCATCGACTGCCACCTGTTTCACTGCACCAGCTTGTGGAGTTGGCGGTATCGACCACATGCCACGCTGCTTCTGGAGCTGGAAGTAGTCATCATAGTCCCCGTTTTGTCTGCCGCATTGATATGACCCGCCCATGCCGCCTCCAGCTAGCTCGTAGCGATCGTGTGCAAGCGGAGGAGGGCTCTTGGTGTCGGTGAACCGAGAGTATCCTAGGGAGTTGTCGCCCCAAGATTGCGCTGTGAAGCCTTGTGAAGTAGTAGGGTCGCGCTCGCCATATCGCGAATGGGAGCGTTTCCGGGTCTCGTGAGTGACCGAATCAGTCACCTGTCGACCGGAGGTTTCGGACGCAAACGAGAAGCGCGGGGCCGGGTCAAAGTAACTGTTCCTAGAGTTTGCGCGTGCATGCAACGGGGAGGGGGTGTACAGTCCAGGCATGTCGGCTGGATAGCGCGACGTGGTCTCCATGCGGAGTTGAGGCTGCCTTCGGCTTTGGCCAGAGACGACTAGCGAAAGGATGATGTCAGGATTGCTGCACAGATGGTTCTTGATAACCTAGAAAGCCGCGGAGCTTCCAGACGTATGGTGCGACAGCTAGAGATGCATGGTGTATAGAATGTGCGGTGTGGTCGGGTTGCGGACTGGTGAGGAGCTACGTGAGAGTGCCGGCACCCAATGTTTGGGTTCAGCCGTCGCACTGGGAACCATAACCTTGGCGGCGATCACCACGATAACGCCACCATTGGACGTTCCTGGAGAGATTCTCGCATGCTTCTTTCGTGATACGCAATAAGTTGCATTCAACAGAGGCCGTAGTAACAGCCAGATCTATGCTAGAAGAACCACGTCTCCAAGCCTGGGGTATACCGAAATGTCAACACCGAAGCAAAACAGCATGTCCAATCTCATCCTCTTGCGATCCAACCATTATGCACCAGGTATTCGAACAACTGTGCCGACTTGTTCGCATCAATCTTGCAAATTTCTTTCGCAGTCTTCTTCTTAAGTGTACCGCCGTTGTTGAGAGCTGCTCGCAGTAGCGTCTCTTTGAGTGCCAAAAATGGTTTCGGCATGATTCGTAGCGTGCTACATATGTCTTTCTCTTCCTCGCTCAATAGCTGAAAGTCCGCCTTGGCGTCTTTTCCAAACTTCAACGGCACCGTATTGGGCAATTGTTTTGGTACAAACTTCGTCCTAGACTGCTGTGGGGTGAGGACGCCGTTGGTGCCGTTGGTGCCGTTGGCAGCGTTAGCGTGGTCTGGGGGCGGTGTCGAGAGCCCGCTCTTTTGCTTGATATGCAAGGGCAGCTCTTGTCCAAGCAGCGCAGTTGCTGCAGAGGGCTGCTCAAAGGGTGGCGTAGGCTTTCCGATTCTACTGGAAGCCAGGCGATCAAATTGACCGATTGGAGGTCCCCGGGACTGACGTTGTTGCTTCTCGGTCTCATACTTCTCCCCAGCTCGAAGGTTCGTGATCTGCATGTTTCTCCATTCCTGTAATTGCGAGATGGCCTGTCGTAGGTTGTGTTCATACTCCAGGCCTTTGCAAAACTCCTCGTGATCCCCATGCAACATCATCCGGGCAAAAGGCTTCGCCTTGTTCATCAGGTCCTTTTCCTCTTTCGTCCGCTTTTTGTCCGCTAACTGGTTCTTCCGATACTCTAGCAGCTGATGCTCAAAGATAATCTTTTTGCGTTCCACTCGAGCATCGAGCTTGGAATTGTATATCTCCATGACAATCATCTTCAGCTCCATTTCCGGCTCCATCTCGCCCGTCCTTGGATTGATGCCATCACCTGGCTCGAACTGCATGTGTTGTACAGCCTCCTCAGCTTCGTTGAAGTATTCTGTCTCGAACTCGAGCCGACCCGGCATGTATCCTTGGACTTCATGGCAAGCTGGAACACTAGCTGTGGGCTTTTGCTTTGGTGTGGCTGGTGCCGCATTTGCAGCTTTGTCTTTCTTGTCTTCTATCCTCTGCTTCTTGCGAGCCTGGAACTGGTTGCGAGGTATCCGGGTGCTAAGAGCGGTATCGTCCTTGCTGCAGTGTTCAGGTAGTGGGAATCTGGAGCTGTTGACGTAGGTACTGATGTAGTGTTCCCGTACTTCGTCTTTCTCCCGGTAGCCACCAATGTGGTCCGCAATGTCTGCCCATGATCCTAGTCCATAGGTTTCTGCACCTTCCAACAACGCCAGTTCCTCATCAGCGCCCCAGTCCTCGGTATAGATGGGTATGGAGTGCTGCTCTATGACCTGGAAGGTGTGTGTTGCAGGTTTATGGTCTCGCGAGAACTTGCCGTCGGAGAAGCAAGGCACGCAGAGGTCATACTCGTGGCAGACGTCGTTCTCGGCGCAGCGTATGCGAACCTGGAGAGCCGATTAGCCTCATATGCAGAGGGGTTCTATGTCTTGGCGGGGCATACCGTTGATGTGATATCAGACGAACAGACATCGCAGACATACTTGATGCCACCTTCAGTACCTCGTGTACCCGTCTTCTTCTTGATCACGCCCATTCTGCCCCGCTATAGATGCAGTAGGTGAAAGACAGTCGCCACACGTGCCTGCAGGTGAGACAACGGGGCTGTGGCTGTGCAGTGCAAACGCGCGTGCCGGAGCGCGCAGAGACCAGCTGTGTCAAGTGGGCGGACCGCACCGCACTGAGATTATAAAGTAGGGGAGAAAGGCGCGTCGTGTCAGAGTCGTCTTTGTGTTGCGTAGATCGCAATGTTGAGGTTCACGCACGAGAGGTCGGGGGAGACGGAAGTTGCAGCCGAGGCTGGAGAGACAGAGGCAAAGGCAAAGTTACAGGCTGTCGCATCCCCCGAGCAGCAGCATCATCAGCGCCCGAAAATAGACAAATGGCGCATTCACTCCTCGTGGGGCTCCTAACACTGGAAATGAGAGCAGTGCAGATTGGCGAGTCGGTGCGGCAGCGAAACACTGAGCCTGGTCACCGCCGAGATTAAGGCTAGCGACAGTGACCCCTCAAACGTGAGACCCTACCTGCGCATCTCAGAAGCGCATTGAAGGGCTTGGGCACTTGGACTAAGCGTTGCCACCGTTGCTCCCTATATCCTTCACCTCCCTTCCAGAGTCCCTTCTCTACTTCTCGTTGCACTGCCGGACACACATCCCCTCTCCTGCTGTGCCCCATCCCGCCACTCTCTCCCGCGTCTCCACCTGCTCACAGTCGGCCTGCACTCTCCTGCACTCGACGACCGTTGAGCCGCCGCCGCCATGTCTTGGAAGCTCACTAAGAGTGTGTATTTGTGCAGACTGCAATGGGACTACTCTAACAGGTCATGTAGAGCTCAAGGAGACGCACCTTGCTCCGCTTGCCAACACATTCAGTCGCTCCTCGTCAACCTCGACGATAACCGGTGACCAGACGCCGAAGACGTCCAGCTCGGCCAGCAGCGCAACGACCCTTGCAGACCCAAAAGACCCCAATGGCATCGGTATGTTGACACACTGCGCACACTGCAATATTGCTGACCCTTCCAGCCGCCTCAGAAGCGAACGCAGCCCCGCCTCCACCGCCTCTCCGCCCAGGTATCCTGATAGTCACACTCCACGAAGGCCAGAAGTTTTCACTGCCACCAGGAGCTGAGCAGGCCTTTACTACAAGCCATCATCAGGGCTCCTTGTCGCAGGGTGGTGGCTTCTCAGTCGCAGGGTCCATGCGACCTGGCTCGTCATCACGAAACCCTGTTGCCGGCTCTTATGCCAATCGACCGCAGTCTGCCGCTGGCAGCATCAATGCAGCACCCACTATCCACGGCCGCTACTCCTCAAAACACCTGCCCTATGCTTTGGTAGATTTTGACAAGCAGCAAGTCTTCATCAATGCAGTATCGGGCACTCCCGAGAACCCGCTCTGGGCGGGAGGAAATACACAGTACAAGTTCGATGTCTCACGCGTCACTGAGCTCTCTGTATCGCTGTATATTCGAAATCCTACAGCGCCTCCCAATGCGGGTCGAAGCGAAGACATCTTCATCGGAACACTGAAGATCCACCCGCGATTCGAGGAGCAACGGACAGACGAAAAGTCGCGCAAAGGAGAGAATACACAAGGCCAAGCTGGTGCTGAGTGGATACCGGTGCAGTTTGGCAGTGGCCAGATGAGAGTCGGCGTCAACTTTGTGGAGAATCGACAAGATCGTCTTGCAATTGACGACTTTGATCTTCTGAAAGTCGTTGGCAAGGGAAGCTTTGGGAAGGTCATGCAGGTGCAGTACGTACGAATGCGCCTTGTTGAATTATGCGTGTGCTTACAATCTACAGGAAAAAGGACACACACCGAATCTATGCCCTCAAGACCATCCGCAAAGCCCACATCATCTCGCGATCTGAAGTTGCACATACCCTTGCAGAGCGATCAGTCCTCGCCCAAATCAACAATCCTTTCATTGTGCCACTCAAGTTCTCTTTCCAGTCACCAGAGAAGCTTTACCTAGTTCTAGCCTTCGTCAACGGCGGGGAGCTTTTCCATCATTTGCAGAAGGAGCAGCGGTTTGATATTAATCGAGCACGATTCTATGCCGCCGAACTTCTTTGCGCTCTCGAATGTCTACACGGATTCAATGTCATCTACCGTGACTTGAAGCCTGAGAACATTCTACTGGATTACACTGGACATATTGCGCTGTGCGATTTCGGTCTCTGCAAATTAGATATGAAGGATGAAGACAGGACCAATAGTAAGTGCTTCTGCGATCGACGTTGTGTGATCTACACTAACAAAAGCCTAGCTTTCTGTGGAACACCAGAATACCTTGCTCCTGAACTTCTGACTGGCGCTGGCTACACCAAGTCAGTCGACTGGTGGACACTGGGTGTCCTACTCTACGAGATGTTGACTGGCCTCCCGCCATTCTACGATGAAAACACCAACGACATGTACCGGAAGATTCTTACCGAGCCGCTCCATTTTCCTGGACCAGAGATTGTACCCCCTGCCGCACGAGATCTTCTGACTCGCCTACTGGACCGCAACGCAGAGAAGCGATTGGGAGCAAAGGGCGCAGCAGAAATCAAGGCACACTACTTCTTCCACAGCATTGACTGGCGAAAGCTCCTCGAGAGGAAGTACGAGCCCAGCTTCAAGCCCAATGTAGTATGTTCAACCAATCCTTCAAAGCAAGAAATACTTACTGATGACTGTATAGGTCGATGCGAAAGACACTGCCAACTTTGACCGAGAATTCACTTCAGAGGCTCCTACAGATTCCTTCGTGGACGGCCCAATGCTTTCTCAGACGATGCAGCAACAATTCGCAGGATGGTCATACAACCGTCCAGTTGCTGGGCTCGGTGATGCTGGAGGTTCGGTGAAGGATCCCTCCTTCGAGGGCGTGGCAGAGAGATAGTGTTCCTCCGGTCTCAGCGTTCCGGCCTCGGAGAAGGGCGTTTGACCGAGCGCCTGACCATTGCTACGGCGATTGAGCCGACGCCAACTCAACACCCATCGGCTTTGGATCCACAGATAGATGATATAGTGATTGGTGGGATCTCTCAGCGCTTTTTGATGCTTTTCGGGCTTTTGGGCAACGGCATCGGCGCTTCAGGTAGCATTTGTGTGTGAGCAGCCCCCAACTAGGCAATTCAAGACGATATCCCACATAGCTAGGAGCCTCAACGTGCATCGAACACAGGCTAGCGTGCATATCCGTGGGCCTCCTGATAGGTGTATTAGTGAGCAGCTTTGTCGTCTTTAGTAACCAAACATAGCTGTGGATGGCACGCGTGGTGTGAGGAAGCTGCAGTCTGCCCTGCCCCTCCTTCCCCATTAGCCATTCAACGAGCTCTGACGCAAGCGGGGGGGTCTCGGCCGCGCCTTCTACTTTCTTCTACCCACCTCCGCCAAAACAAACCAGACTCTTCTGCTTCCATCTTCCCAACAATTTGTGCATTCAATTGCTTCTCTCATCTCCAATTGAACAAATTTGAAACGTTCGTGTACGCTCAATGCAATTTCTATAGAGCATACTGACCCCACCAGTTCTGTAGCACAACATGCCCGGCTTTGCGCAGGCCTCTGATCTCAATGCCTGGTCGGCTCTCCAGGACCACCACCAGAAGCTTGGAAAGGACATTGTATTGAAGGAATATTTCAAGAAGGATCCTCAGGTAAAATTTCCACACATACATCTGCTGGGCTCGACTAAATAGAGTAGCGCTTTGAGAAGTTCAGCCATATCTTCAAGAACGATGCCGAGGACTCCGAGATCTTGTTCGACTTCTCCAAGAACTTTGTCACCGAGGACACGATAAAGCTCCTCGTTGAGCTCGCCAAGGAGGCTGGTCTCGAGAAGCTCCGCGATGATATGTTCGCTGGCGAGAAGATCAACTTCACTGAGGACCGCGCAGTATACCATGTCGCCCTCCGTAACACTTCCAACCAGAAGATGGAAGTCAGCGGACAGAGCGTCGTTGAAGGCGTTAACGAGGTTCTGGAACACATCAAGGAGTTCACTGAGCAGGTTCGCAGCGGTGAATGGAAGGGCCACACCGGCAAGAAGATTGATACCATCATCAACATTGGTATCGGTGGCTCTGACCTGTACGTGAATTCTTAGCGTTGCCACTAAACTGCAAAGATTATACTGACACATTACAGTGGTCCAGTCATGGTCTCTGAAGCCCTCAAGCCCTACGCTGACCGCAGCCTCAAGCTCCACTTCGTTTCGAACATCGATGGCACCCACATTGCAGAGGCTCTCAAGGACTCCAATCCCGAGACAACTCTTTTCCTGATTGCCTCGAAGACTTTCACCACAGCTGAGACAGTGACCAACGCCAACTCGGCGAAGACATGGTTCTTGAAGAGCGCTAAGCAGGAGGATATCGCCAAGCACTTCGTGGCTTTGTCGACCAACGAGTCCGAGGTTACCAAGTTTGGAATCGACAAGAAGAACATGTTCGGTTTCTCGGACTGGGTTGGTGGACGTTACAGCGTCTGGAGTGCCATTGGTTTGAGCGTTGCTCTCTACATCGGCTATGACAACTTCCACCAATTCCTCGCTGGTGCCCATTCCATGGACAAGCACTTCAAGGAGACTCCTCTGGAGAAGAATATCCCTGTCATTGGTGGATTGTTGAGCGTGTGGTACTCGGATTTCTTTGGTGCTCAGACGCATCTTGTCTCTCCGTAAGTTTGAAACTCACAGTATCCGAGAGTTTATCTAATTGTTTTCAGCTTCGATCAGTACCTCCACAGGTTCCCCGCTTATCTCCAGCAATTGTCCATGGAGTCGAACGGAAAGGCCATCACCCGCAGCGGTGATTACGTCAAATACAC
The DNA here is from genome assembly GCA_020747015.1 of Pyrenochaeta sp. MPI-SDFR-AT-0127. Lineage (NCBI taxonomy): Eukaryota > Fungi > Ascomycota > Dothideomycetes > Pleosporales > Cucurbitariaceae > Pyrenochaeta > Pyrenochaeta sp. MPI-SDFR-AT-0127. Next base: position 377,324 of record JAGTJM010000024.1, on the reverse strand, counting down.
CACTGGCCCAATCCTGTTCGGTGAGCCTGCTACGAACGCCCAGCACTCTTTCTACCAGCTGCTCCACCAGGGCACCAAGCTTATTCCCACCGACTTCCTCATGGCAGCTCAGAGCCACAACCCTGTTGACAACAACAAGCACCAAAAGTATGTTTGACTCATTCTTATACTTGTATTACTGACTGACTTGCTTAGGATGCTTGCATCCAACTTCTTCGCCCAGGCTGAAGCCCTCATGGTCGGCAAGACCCCCGATGAGGTCAAGGCGGAGGGTGCACCCGATAACCTTGTCTCCCACAAGACTTTCTTGGGTAACCGACCCACTACCTCTATTTTGGCCGACAAGATTACGCCCGCTACCCTTGGAGCCTTGATCGTCTACTATGAGCACCTTACATTCACTGAGGGTGCCATCTGGAACATCAACAGCTTCGACCAGTGGGGTGTTGAGCTCGGCAAGTCTTTGGCCAAGAAGATTCAGGCTGAGCTTGATGATGACAAGGAGTCTACTTCCCACGATGCCAGCACAAGCGGCCTCATCAACGCATTCAAGAAGAAGGCTTCTTTGTAAACATAGCATAAGGAGCTGGTAATGGCTGAATGACTTTGGTTTCATGAAAGGAGGCAAAAGTATCTAGCAAGCATGTGAGGTATCTTTAGATGAAATTTGAAATACTATATGAATTGCTGCGATACCTATGATTGTGCTTGGACAAAGACAAGTTGCGGAGTTTGCGGAGGTGCGATGCGCACGGCCCTTTGAACTTCGTACTGGAAATGAGTTGAACACATTCACCTTTTGCGGATCTCTGCCAACCACGAAATGCCTAATTTCTAAGTTCGCTTAGTACTATAATTTCCCTTGCTCTTAAAACGACCATCACAATGGGTCCACTGACACGGTCTCCATGGCTTTCTTATTTCGCGCTTTGTTCGACATGGAGTTCAGTCGCAAGTGCACTAAGCGGACAGGAACCGCTCAAGAGCCTGGAAGACGCGAGAGGGTATAACCCAGGGGAACCCATTCCAGTGTCTTGTTTGAATAGGACGGTGTGAGGTGCCCAACATTGCGTAGTAATCGAGTTATCGCTAACTTGTGCTTAGAGAAACGGGTGAGCATGTACGTGCCTCAGTATTCCTTTCTACCACCCTCGATTCGGAGCGAATCAGACGAGGCCTTGGGGCTCCAGGAAACACATTCAGCAAATGAACATGTACTGACACGAAGGGCAGATTACAGATGCAACAGGCCAACTGCAATATATTCCCTTCCCCGTATGCAACGAAACCGGGCGGTCACTCGAATTGTTCTTTGGTGTAGAGAAAGACGTCAATTGCACGATTGACTTTGTGACGGACGAGTTCTTTCACTTGCTGGAATTCTACGTTCACAATGATGCCCCCCTCAGCTGCCGCATTCCCTCGAAACCCCTGCCTCCCAGCGTCCTCGAGAACGAATACCGTGTCTCTGACGAGAGCACGCAGGAAGGAGCGCTAGGCACACAGTCGACGCTCTATACGCCGTTGATCATTGCGCTGGCGGGTGTACTGCAGTTCAGCCATTTACACGTGGGACATTCCATCAACCTACTCGTACATGCCGCGCCCAAGAGTCAGAGCCCAGGGACAGTGGATGCAGCGACTGCATACTCTGTGAGTTCGCACACGAAGAATACCAGGATCTCGATTGGCGACCCGCTCCCGCTGTCCTTTTCTGTTCGGTGGTATCCCAGCACCACGCTGCCGCCGGGGTGGAGTGGGTACGGCGGCCACATCTACACGTCTACACTCATGTACTGCCTCTTAAGCGCTCTGGCTTCTGCAGCCATATGTGTAGTCTACTTCCGCGGCGTGGAGCTTCCGCGCCGATTAAAGCGATATGCGACAGACAGGATGAATGGCAGTGGTGGCAGATTTGGCGGTGGCGGTGGAAGTGGATATGGACTTCCGGTTTCCAACGGGCGAGGTGGTGGTAGTGGATATGGGCTTGGGGGCTACGGGTATGGTGGTGGAAGTGGAGTCGGAAAGAGGGATTGACTGTATATAATCAAGGAAGAGGAAGAGGAGGGGGACGTACATATTGGATGATTGTTCAGCAAATAAGCATAGCGAGTTTTGTATATTGTATAAAGGCTAATGAAAATGTATGAATATGCTACACTCATTGAATTTGAAATTCTCTTATTGATATGTTCAGTGGAGCTTGCAATATCTCCGCTATCTCATCAATGGCGACGTTTACCGTCGTGATGCTAGCTCAAGACTTTGTATGATACATGTGTCCACCAGACTCCCGAATCGTACATTTCCGTTTCTAATTAATGTGAAGTTTACCACCCCTTCCTGGTCAACTCGCTAACCCGTCCAGTAACCGCCTGAAAGCCCTTTTTGAACCTCGCCCTCCACCTCTCACTGTTCAGCCTCTTCCTTTTCAGTCCGCCTCTCTCGTGAAACCTTTGCTTGTTGAAATCACTCTTCACTTTATTTCTCGCCATCAGACTGCCCAGCATGCCAATGCCTCGCACGATATCTCGGCCGCGGGATGCATCGAGGTCAACGGTGCGTCCATATGTTGGGTTCAGACGGGGGTAGTTGGCGAAAGTCTCTTCCTGCTGAACGGCAAGGGAGCTGGCATCTGAGGGCTTGTTGGAGAGCGTAGGATTGAGTAGATCAGAGGGGAGGGCCATGGAGTCGAAGTTTAGACCTGGGGGCCGGCGTGAAGGGCGGGAGCGCGACGGCGAGCTGAATTCGGAACCGAAGACATGGCTTGCTCGTGCTGCGCGCAGCTCGTCGCTCGAGCTTGCATTTGTCGCTGTTCGGTTTGCGTATGCGGGCGATTTGGCCGTGGGGATGCCGCTGAAGAGCGAGTCGATTGCTTGAGAAGTTTCGTCTTGAGAGGTCTGGCGCGGTGAGGATCGCCGTGGCTGCTCTTTGGCTTCGTAGTTGTCGTCTTTCCGTTGCGGCTGTGCTGGTTTATTTGGGGCATTTGATATGGCCCGTTGAGCAGTCCATGATGGCGCTATATGTCTGATACTCTGCGTAGGTGATGTATGGGGTATCCGAGTGAAGGAAGACGGGCGGAGCAGGAGCTCGCCTAGTGAGCGGGAGGCCATTCTTGCGTTGCTGTACTATGAATTCGGCATTCGCATAGAGTAAATCGAGTTGGTTGGAGCGCACAATTGCTGTATTGATCCTGACGTGATGATCGAGGTGCATCTGGTCGCGATGGCCAAATTTGTCGGCAACTGCGCGGTCGCCGGTTGGTCAAAGCTTTTGACATCTCTCAAATCTCAACTTCACATTCAGCCTTTTACTATATACGCGACAATCTCCTTCTCCAACCAATTCGACCGCTGTAATCCGATCGCCTAAGAGTACTTGCACGACTGAGATCTGGGGAAGATGTACAATTATCCCGGTAGGTGTGGAGGGCTGTTTGATCCGGCTATAGTTAACATGTGCATAGGTGCTCCCGGTTACAATGGCCCGCCAGGCTTTGCAGGCGCTCCGCCTGGTATGGCGCCACCAGGAATGGGTGAGTGAAGCAGCGTCTGGACGATACCAAGCTATCTATTACTTGTGAATGTAGACTAATATAAGTAGCACCCCCAGGCAGTGCTGCCGCTCCCCCGGGTGTAGCTCCCCCAGGCGTCGCACATGCTCAAGGCCCTCCAGCATTGGGAGGACCACGCGCTCTACCGCCAAATTGGCAACCACCCACGAACATGCCAACCTTCAACTTCAATGCGCCAGTTATTCGCTTGGGGACTCAGGGTGGGCGCGCAGGAGCTTCAGATAGCCCTGCAGGAGGACGAAAGGACAATGCGTCAATGCCAGCTCGCCGTGGTCTTGGGATGGACAGGGACGGCGATCGCAGAGACGGTCCTCAGCAAGTCATACCTCCCAGTCGGGAAGATATCGCCCGAACCATCTTCGTTGGCAACATTCCAGACGGCGTTGGAGGCGACGAGGGCATGGAGCGCATCTTAGAGACGGCCGGAAAGCTGGTCCGCTGGACAAGAGCAACCGATGCCAACAACAAGGCTCAGACTTTCGGCTTCGCTGAATTTGCAGATGCGCAGAGCTTAGAAACAGCCGCTGAGATCTTCCAGGATGTTCGCGTTCCTACCAAGCGACAAAAACCCGGACAGGAGAAGAAGGAAGAGGACGAAGAGATAGAGACTACTAAGCTACAAGTCATGGTCGACGACGCTTCAATCAAGTACGCGGAAGAATGGAGTAAGACCCGGAACGAAGATGAAAACACTGTTCAATTCCGTCTCGACACCGCAAAGGAAGCGCTTTCCCAAGTCCTCGCAAGCTTTTTCAACCCACCACATATGCCGGCCATGGATTATGGCAACGACGCAATGATGCAGGATGCGCCAGCACAGGATGGTGACGATATTGAGGTCGCCTTCGTCAATCTCACAACCGGCGAAGATGAGCTCGCAGACATTCCCGCAGACATGCGTGAGATCGTCGCCGCCGAAATCGCTGCCTTCCGCGATCGCTCGAATCAACGCGACCGAGAACGACTTCGACGAGAAGAGGAACTCGAGGCCGAAGAACGCCGTCGTAGCGGCAGACGCACATCACCGCCTCCTTCAGCGCCAACTGGACCTGGCGGTGCAAATGGGGTTCCACTTGGTCCCCGGGCAGATCGTGGCATCCACGGTGCGCCTAGTGGACCCAAGGGATCACAATTCCCAAGGGACTATCAGGGCGGTGTCAACTTCGTCAATGGAGGTGCCGTGAATGGAGGCGTCTACATCGACCGCGAGGATGATGATGATTCTGCTAGCGACTCAGAAATTGAGCGACGACGCAAGAAGAAGCGGGATGAAGAGCTTGACGATGCGTACAAGAAACAACTGGCTCGATGGCTCAAACATGAGAGTCGCACTGTTGCAGGCCTCGAGCGAACCAGCGATCGCGTGAAGAATGAGCAGGCCGAGAAGCAAGCAGCTCGTGACGCACAAGCTAAGCAATTGAAAGAGTTTGATGATGACCAGGAGGCGGCCGCGAAGCGACATCTCTACTACCGAGATCATGGCGAATACATGCGCGAGCGTGAGAAGATTCGCGAGCGGGAAGCCAAGGAAGACGCCGTGGACCGTTCCCAGGAGCAACGCGAACTTGCCTCTCAGCAGCGGCAAAAGGACCATGCTCGGGGCCAGGCCGATGCATTCCTCGACCAGCAAGCCGAGGAGCTCATGCGCTCCCAAGAACAGCGCGAGCCAGCCCACTTCAAGATCTCCCTTGGCGCCGCCGCGAAGAAACTCGAGCAGACTGCTGCCCCCCGGCGAACCGCTGCCGACGTTGAAAACCTACTCGAGGATGAAGAAATCACCGATCAGCCTGGCACCAAGAAGCGAACCCTCATTCCTATCAATTTCGACGCTGCCGTTCGTGCCAACCTTACCCAGGAAGAAATCGAGGAAGCACAGCGACAGCTGGCACGCGATATTCCCAATGATAAGGAAGGTCTATGGAAATGGCCTGTATCGTGGGAGCATCTGCCTGAGAAGAATATCGATAAAGATATCAAAGACTGGGCCGCAAACAAGGTCCTGGAACTTATGGGTCTGCAGGAGGATATGCTTGTTGATGCGATTGTGGAGCATTTGAGAAACAAGGGTGGGCCGCAGGCCCTGGTGGAGAACTTAGAAGTGGTATGTATTCGACCCAAAATTTTGATATTGTTGCTAACATTGTTCGTAGGCTCTCGATGATGAAGCCGAGTCCCTGGTCAAGAAACTTTGGCGGATGGTCATTTACTACAGCGAAACGGAGAAGAGAGGCATCAAATAAGCTTGCTCCGAAAAGAAAGGGAAAGAAGGCAAAGGAGTAGAGCCAAAGCTTTGGCTAATTGGAAGCTCCACAAGGTCGCATAATGATGTCAACTGCATTTCTATCCGTTTGGGCGAGTGAGTAGCTGGATAGACCCCTTTGTTGGGCGGAGATTGACGTGCTGTAGGGTCTTTTGATCTTGCAACACGCCCTCATGGTGTATTTAATATGCGTATCGCAGGAATGGAGAATCACATGAGGTGTGTTTGTTCAAGCTATATCTTAACTACTAATACACAGATTGACGCATCCTTGTCTGTAACCACTCCGAACTTGGCGTTATTCTCTTGTCACAGTCTTTGTTGATATATATCTCGTAAGGTTTGTTGCATCGCTTGTCCTCGACACTAACGGCCAGACTATACCATCAGTTGTACAGTAGGCCTCAACTCAAAGTGTCTTCACAGTTGGCTCGATATCCGAGTTTTCCGCTTCCACATTCCCATTTGACCCTAGACCCAGGCATTGGTCCCCGCGGCCGGATGCGGCTACATGCCATGGTCGCTGGAGTACCCCAGGAGTTATAGATGGCGGTCTCCACACCGATGCAGCGGGCCTCTATACTACAACACAACTTTGACATCAACTACCTTTCGATATGTAGTCAATTGACTGAGTGTCGTCAAGCTCAAGCTTTTCGCCTATGGGCGAAGCCTTCGGAGGCTCATCTCCAACCCATGTTCCCATGGTGTTGTGCAGGGGTACATTGAGCTTGTACACCTCACGTGGTGAGTGAATAAATTGCCGACTACCGCATCTGGCGGTCGTGAATGCCCCGATATCCAGCCGCAACAAGTGGCGCTTTAGACTGCGGAAGAGATTTCTCCACGAATAACGAGGGTTAGGTGGGGGTTAGTCAGGGATCCACTCACGATAGTTGGGAGCATGGCTGAGGTTCGTTCGCATGGGGATTATTTAGTTATATAAGGGTCTAGAAGTTCTTTCGCATCGTAAAATAATTGACTCAGCTTACATCTCTCTCCCCCATTAGACTCTACGTCTCAACCTTCAAAAATCCTTTTCACACGTTTTAATTAGCATAAGTGACACTCTGCGGGGTATATCACGCTTGATTCGGAATTTTCGGAACGCTTGTAGCAACACCACATCAACAACATCAAAATGGTCACAATCACAGGTACTGAGACGAGAGATGTGCGGTTTCCGGTATGCCAATCTTCAGACTGTTGAATAGCTGCTGGAGCCATTGACTTACGATACCACGTGTAGACATCTCTCGATAAAACGGGTTCCGATGCCATGAACGCTGCAGGAGACTACTCATCTGCATACTGCATTCTGCACACAGACTCTGAGTTCAAGGGCCATGGAATGGTGAGTAGAATTTTCTTCTGTTCACATGCGAGGCTTGGAATTGGGTCTTGTGATTTCACCTTGCTGTCTAACACCCTCGCTGTCTTGTTTGCTTCCCCGCCTTTTCCGGCATTTCCGACTGTGAGAATGAATACCAAGAGCTACAAGTCTCGTTCACAAGCCTTTTTGATTGGCGTCGGTCCGTTCGGGACGAAAAGTAAATGTCTGAACTAACCTTCTCTAGACCTTCACAATTGGCCGGGGCAACGAGATCGTGTGCACCGCCATTGCCCACTTGGCAGACCGCATCAAGGGCCGGACTCTGGAGTCGTTGGTCGAGAACTGGGGAAAGACATGGCGCCATCTCGTCAATGACTCGCAACTGCGCTGGATTGGCCCTGAGAAGGGTGTCATCCATCTCGCTCTCGGTGCTGTAGTGAACGCAATCTGGGATCTCTGGGCCAAGACCCTTGGAAAGCCCGTATGGCGAATCGTTGCCGACATGACACCGCAACAAATCGTTGACTTGATCGACTTCCGATACATCACTGATGCCATTACGCCTGAGGAGGCCTTGGAGATTCTTACCAAATCCGAGGCAGGCAAGAAGGAGCGTCTCCAAGAAGCTCTCGAAAGCCAGGCTGTTCCCGCATATACTACCTCCGCCGGCTGGCTCGGCTATGGCGAGGATAAGATGCGCGGCCTTCTCAAAGAGACCCTGGGTAAAGGTTATAGGCATTTCAAGCTCAAGGTTGGCAGTGACTTGGCGCAGGATAAGCAGCGTCTGGGCATTGCAAGAGAGATTATTGGATTCGACAAGGGCAATGTGCTCATGGTGGATGCCAATCAGGTCTGGAGCGTTCCAGAGGCTATTGAGTACATGAAAGCTCTGAAGGAGTTCAAGCCATGGTTCATTGAAGAGCCTACAAGTCCCGATGATGGTACGTTCCTATTCTCTTGACCACCCCTATCTACTTAATCGATCCTAATAACGTACAGTTCTCGGCCACAAAGCCATCCGCGAAGCCCTAAAGCCTTACGGCATTGGCGTAGCTACGGGCGAAATGTGCCAAAATCGCGTCATGTTCAAGCAGTTCCTCGCCTCGGGTGCAATCGACATCTGCCAAATTGACGCCTGCCGTCTCGGTGGCGTAAACGAAGTCATTGCTGTCTTACTCATGGCCGCTAAATTCGGTGTTCCCATTGTCCCCCACTCCGGCGGTGTCGGTCTCCCCGAATATACCCAGCATCTCTCCACCATCGACTATGTCGTCGTGTCAGGCAAGAAGAGCGTGTTGGAATATGTTGACCATTTACATGAGCACTTCTTCCACCCCAGCAGGATTGAGGGCGGCTACTATGTGACACCCATGGATCCTGGCTATTCGGTGGAAATGAAGCCGGAAAGTATGGATAAGTACAGCTATCCTGGCAAGGAGGGAAGTTGGTGGAGAAGTGAGGAGGCGAGGAGTATCTTGGAGGGTGAGAGAATCTAAGTTGGTGATCTGTTGTGGTGCTTAAAAGGCACAACCTTGTTACTCAAAAATATACCTCCAACGTTGTTTGCAAACATCTCGCACCAAGGCCAATTGACATGCCAGTTGATCGTAAAATTCGCAGTGGCTAGGTCTTCCTAGGTAATTTCTTCAAGAACTTGGAAGCCCAGTCAAGACTCTGTATAACAAACTTTGCCGGTACGCGCAATTCCCATGACGAGTGAATATTTTTGAGCTCTTCCCGAAGACGTCTCCAATCATCTGTCGATATTAATTCGTCTCCTAGGCGACGAACGACGGCGTTAGAATTCAGCTCGGACAAGTCCAATTCATCGGACCAGATTTTCGAGACTATGGTTGCGGAGTATCTCCCTCTGAGTCCCAGGTAAGACTCAGATCTGAGCAAAACATGTGAGAAATCCTCTCCATATGCGATTGTGCTTTTGGTAACTTTTGTACAAAAGTATGCATCGTAAGGAAACTTTCCCTTGAAAACGTTGTTGCAATGTCGACATTTTTCTGGCGAGTAGCTCCAACGAAGTCGACTCCGGAAGAAGGCGCGCGAGAGAGGAATTGTGAGTGACGCGCATAATGGATTCTCCAGTGTCGCCATCAGAGCTGGTACGGACAATTTTAAAGTGTATCTCAGCTCCTCCATACAACCAACACTGGACCATGCCTGAAAGTGTTGACCTGCTCTCCAGAATAGTTCCTCGGCACTGTCACGATATGACACACGGAAGCTAGCGCCGTCATGCACCAAAGCCAGTAGTCCAAATATGCGATCTCCAATGATGGCGCACTCGGCCTCGCCTCGCCAAATGAGGAGGTCCCAGATACTCCAAGATGCGAATGGGGACTTACGTTCCTCCTGGTTAACGTCCATGTGAACATTTCTCCACTCGCAGAAGAAAAGATGCGGTGTCTGGGCCCCAAGGAAAGCTAATTTTTGGAACAAGGTCCATTCGATGCTGTAAGTGCTGTATAAAACGCGAATAGAAGTCGCTACCAAAATTTCTTGCGTAATCCACGCCCGATTCCAGTACGGGTGCTGCAGAAAAGCGCGTTTGGTGCTTTCCATGCGTCCTGGGGCGTGGTTGCCAAACTTGCCTTGGCCGGAGTTCATCCACTCGAAGAACAAGAATAAATCGTTGTCATTCCCTAGCCAGACTAGGACTTCTTTGGCTCTATGAAAAATCAAGCCCATCTTTACAATCTGCTTTGCTTTCTCGTCGTCATCATCTTGATTAATACATAGAACATCGACCCATATCTTCTCGTCACACAATGACTTCGCTGCTTGCTCCAGGAATTCGTACAGATTTCGCCGCACTCTAAACGGATGTCCACCCAATGATATTTCCTGTGTGTCGTCTGGCGGGCCCCAGGTATAGGATAGGCAGCGGTAGCTACCAGGAAGGCTAGCATGGCTCATCGAAGCGTGACATAGCTCAATTTGGATCCGAGTATCAGGTTGGTACGGAAGAACGGACATGAGACGAAATTCATCCAAAGAATCATTCAAAGGACTGTACATAAAGCTTGGGCGCACAGCAACTGGCGCTCGTATAGGGACTTTGTCATCAGCCATGTCTCCAGCGAGAGTAGAAAATTGCCACAATGATTAGCCACTCGAGCGTAGTGTAGGCATACTGTAGAATCCTGAAGTCATAGCCATTGAAGATCCGGTTTAGCGAGAACCAAAGACGGTGTGCAGCGAGATGTTGAGCTTTGAAGTAGATTGGCCCTGTGATGTTGTCGCAGGCTTGCAGTTATTTCAACAGTCAATCGAAGCGAGAGATGATTATCTGTAAATTCTCTAGTGCGTTGCCGCTTTGGTGCAGAGAAGATAGAGTTCGTGATGATGAATGCAAGAAGGAAGATTGTAATGACATGTTCATTGCTGACTCTAATCCTTGGCTTTGCACGTGCGAGCTGTGTGAGGCTAAACCGGCCACGCCGAAGCTGATTTGTTGCTCGAGTACGCTTGCCAAGTCGCGGCTCTCAGTCACCAAAATAGTGATAAACATAACGATAATAGGCGTAAGAGCAATTAAGAATTGTTAAAGCGACTGAATGAAGCCTATTTCGCAAAGTTGCTGTCTTTTCAGACGTTGGTCATCGCAGCACCATGTATCAGATGTAAAGCGTATGATAGGCCAAAACAAGTGCGTCATCATCATGTAATACGACAGTCCGCTTCTGCTTATTGTCTTCGTGTTTTGAGTACAAGCAGCATAGGCAGTGTTAAAAGATAAAGACCTTTTTGGGAACCTGGGTCGATGAGGCCAATTTGCAATGTATGTCGCATTGTGAGCTTGAAATGATTGATATATTAACACTATTCTAACTTGAACGATAGGCGTCACAGAGCCTACTCCGGCGTTTTTATCGTGAAGACAAACAGGATCCAGAAGCAAGTATTTGATGAGTACACTGAAAGATGGAGTGTATCTACGCACGTGAGAAAGCGAACCCATCGCCTTGGGGGTTCTTGCTTCGAGTAGCGTGATAGCACTACACATTGCGAAGGTTCCCAGTCAACTTTTTTCCTGGCTTTGAGAAGCTTCCAGTGTTACTACATTAGATGTATATCATCTTCTCTCTTCCTGTACAATGCTTCGTCTTTGGACGGATCGCAACAGCAACCTGCCACTACATGCCGTCGCCGTTGCAATAATATTACTGGTTTATCAGAGATTCGATGCCCTTATCCTTCCAAGAACGCCATGCCTGTTTCATTCGTAAGTGTCCAAGGAATCGGACAAATACATTTTGCTCTTCCAAAGTCTCTACAATTTCGCCTGACTAGGCGATCTGCCAAGAATCGTAAGTTTGTTGGCAATGATAAAGCTCTCGTCGCTACCTTGCATCAGGGTGTGCTCTGCCCTGACCACGGCGTGGAGAACATTTCTTTTCAGCGGCTACTACACTCCGTAGCTTTTGGAAACGAGATTGACAAGCCTCGATAGAAAGTGTTCAAACTCCGCTTAGTGTGCTTTTTGTTCTTGCCGCGAACCCTGTGCGTAGACCGAGTAATATCTTTTAGGAACAACGATACGTTGAGTCCAGTGCTTCGTTCTTATCCCAGCATTCTCGCTATGCCTCCCATACTCACGCTCAGGCTCAAACTGAGCTTGATGCCTTTGGCTTGCTTCGTGAACTCTTGGGTATGTTCACCCCATTCCTTTTTCAGTTGTGCTCGCTGCTGAAGTGCACTCGGTCTTCGCTGCATAGCTTCCTTCTTATTGCTTTCTTTTATTGCGAGCGACTGTCGTTCCATTTCTTTCGTATCCCGCATGATCGGACCAACCATTGCCTGAATGCCGGGCAACGCGTGTGGTGGCAAGTTTTCATAGATAACTGAGCCATTCATGGATTGTGTGACAAAGGTCTGAAATCGATATGGGTGTAAGACTATGTTGTGAATCTCAGAGATGCCCCTCTGTTGAGTACGAGAATATTCCAGCAAATTCGAAGCCGTCCTATAGTTGCCCAAGTTCCAGACCGCGGCGTGCTTCTCCGTCACCAAAAGAAAGTCTTCATTAGCGCCAAGCGCTACAAAACGCGGCCGATCGATCCAATTCCCATCTTTGGTTCTTGACTGCAAACTAGAAAGCAATTGTCCTGGGATGTTCATCCATACGTATGATGAGCCATCATGGACGAAGAAGGATGAGTTGTATGGTCCCAAAGTGCATCGTATGTGGGTGATATCTCGCATTAGACGACGCTGTGGGTTGCGAGCGTACAGGAAGCTGACCAACTCAGGAGGAAGCCCTGACGACTCAATATGGTCGTTACCGTGATGGTCACGCCACGTGAGCAAGAAGCTGTCTTGAAACCCGAGGGCCACATGGTGGACGTGCTTCAACTGTGAAGAGGTAAGGAAGTTTATTAGCTTCCTTGGAAGACGTGCACTGCAAATCAATCAGAACTTCTATAAGACTGTATCACTTGGGGCGCAAAGGCGTACTGTTCTCGTCGTGTTGGGCATTGGAAGAAATGACTGCCGCGCTGGCCGAAGGCGAGGATTGTGTCGCACATTGCCAGAACCTCGGCTTCGCTTCATGAAACATTTGCTGTGAAATTATGAATACAACCAGGAGTGTAAGAGTATAGCCAGACCTCCCTCGTAGAGTTGTGAGGGGACAACAGCATCGAGATCGGGAGATTGCTGAAGTGAATCGCCTCGCCAAGCCGATCGGCTTCCAGGATACAAACAAGAAAGCAACAGCCTTGGACACGCTCACATGGTTGCTACGAAAGGTCAGAGGCCTCAGAGTATCAACAAACAACTCAAACAGATCAAGATGACTCTATAAACCCAATGGAGCTCGATTGCTGATAGTCGGAAGGTTTCTTCGAAGTCGCACAACTTGTCAAAGTCCGGGTGCGAATGACGTCATATCAGCAACCAACCAATAACATATCAGCATGAGCGGTACAATGAGCAGCACCTCTTTCTTCTCTTTCGGGACGGACGACAGCTTTGTATCTAAGAGTTTTGCAGGATTAAAATTGTACGTGGTCGTTGCGCTCAGCTTCGAGTAGTTGCTCACCGCTCCCAGTCACAACCTTCCTCCTACACTCCAACATGTGCTTCTAGGAAGCACTGTGTCAACAGTGCATTGGGCAACCCTAGGAACTGTGAGAGATTCCTGGATTCTCAGCTTCAAAGATGCATCGGGGAAAAACAGCCTCCGTTGGGGCACAGCTATTCCACAGCGTTTACAGTCCGTCCTGACTAAGACATGGCATTCGCCGCATCTCCGAGTCTTTCTTGGACCAGATGACTCCTTCATTATCTGGCATCCTGAGCTTATTCGTTGGGCAAACCTGCCACCAAGCCTGGAAGATGCCATTCAGTCATGGCTCACGCCCTCAGGGTGGCGAGCTGGGCCACCAAGGATGGTGACTTGGGGTCCTGACGGCGCGTTCTTTGCGATGAGCGAGTACGGCGATGTAGTTTACCGGCTAGGCGACGGGGATTACTGGGAAATATATAAAGAGACCATCGAAGAATGGAAAGCAGAAAAAGGCTTTTTGTGGAGCGATTTAGCGTTCATTGCCCTCGATCCCACAAGTTCGGATCAGTTCATCGCAATTCGAAATGATGGAACATGGGCTGGATCGATCGACGATGTGAACGAAGACGCTCTGGAGACTTTTGCTTTAAACTTCTTTGCAAGAGCAAAGGCTAAGACAAAGACAAAGCCTAGCACCAACCAGGAAAACGGGCAGGTTCCAAATGGTACCTCCAGGCCCATGGATACTAAACCAGACGCTGCAACACAAGCTCTCTATGAAAAGTGGTCGAAAGATGCAGCCACCATGTTCGCATCTGCATCCGCCGCTACCGGTGGCTCGAAGCCGAGAACACCTCGGAAACTTCAAGTACGCTCACAGTCTGGCTCCCAGTCTTCCTCGTCCATCCCAACTTTAGCCTCAACATCTACATCACCCAAGCTCATGACTTCTTTCCCCTACTTTCCCACTACGATCACGATCTGCAAGCTTACAGCCTGCACTATCCTGAAGTCGGAGCCCGATAGTATATACGCCTGCCAGCATGATGTGGAGAGGCTATTGAGGGCAAGCGGATTGTATAGCTATGAATGGTTGAGGCAAGAGAGATTGAGATGGCATCCAGATCGGTTTGGAAGGTTATGTGAGGAGAGTTGGAGAGAAACGGGGAAGAAGATGGCAGGAGAAATGTTCAAACTTATGAGTTTGTTGATGGAGGAGATCAGAGCGGCGGATGGCATGGAAAGAAGTACTGCATAACAGAAAAGTTGAATACATGAACATGCCATATTTTGAAGTTGAGATAGTATTGTTGGAATCGGAACATAACCTGGCGAAGCAGTTGCGGCCTGTGCTATTGCGCAGAAATTAACATCGGAACGCGCTTGCAGCTTAGCCTGAAATGATAAATAATATGAAGGAAATCGTAGTCTAAGTGAGAGAATCAGAAAAGCGTGAAACGCATGAAATTGATCAAAGCTATGCGTACCACTAGCCAACTACTAGCAGCGGTGCAAATGACCAAGAAGTAAGTATCCACTAGCAAAATAGTGAATAGCAAAAGCACATACCAAGCCCCTCAATGCTCACAAATCTCACTCTTCTCGTAGCACAGCTCGACAACCTGGTAGGGACTATGGTAGAAACACCTCTTCTTTTCGCCATATATGAAATGACAATTGCAGTCCCACTATGTTGTCTTCAGTCAAGGAAACCGAACGCTAGAGGAAAGCATAAGTCACACAAATCTGCTTCAGAGCAGGTCTTACACTCCTCTTCGTCGAAGTCAAAATGTAGTGGACATTTGTCGGAGTCGGGTAATCGTACTTGAATCCATGATATTCGCGATTGTCATGCTTAGCACCAGGGTAGTTGAGATTCCCCATGTTTGGGCGGAGTATGTTTAAGAGGGCCTCTTTTCGAGTCGTCGTGGTTAGAAAGCACATAGCTATGTTCGTTATTCTTAGGAGGGCCATAGTTTGGCTCTTCGTATTTGGGTACTTCGTAGTTGGGCTCGTCACCAATCCGACATAATGGCGAGACTGCAGTACCGAGAGTTTTGATAGAGACTTTGATAGTCTTATTTGTGGTGTCGAAAGAGCGCCTGGGGAGTATGTCGACACATGTGATTGGGTGTTGGCAAGAGCATTCCTGTAGAATAGGAAGCCGTTAGCACCTGTAGCATGAGAATGAGTCAAATCGCACCTTAGATACGTACCCTGCACTGATTAGGATGGTCCTTGCATGCCGCACATCCCGACTCTGTGAATAAAGTGCTGTTGGATACGATCAAGGCCGCGGCGCTTGTTGGGGCAGCATGTGTCTGGTAGTAAGAGCAATGATCATGCTTGTCGCAACCAATCTTCCAGTAGCTATCTCCACCATTCACACGCGGTGGATAAGCTTTGACGGGAGCTGTAGAAGGAGTCTGCGTGTGCGTCTGGCCAGTTGGTGAGGTAGCAACAAATGCGACAAGTCCAGTGAGAATGCTGAGGTTAAGCTGCATGGTGGGGAAATTTTCTGAACGTTATTGAGCTACTTATCATAGTTGCTTTGGGTCAGAATGAGTATGAGCATAATTATTTGCTGGATGGATGAGTTTGTGGGAGGAACGGGTCATGTACGAAAGACACAACTCGGTATGCATAACATCAAATACATACGGTCGACCAATATAGCACTATCATTGCTACTGCCATGCTATGGTCCTCAGGTACCTCAACACCCTATCGTAATCGAAGTAGTGGCGGCCTTGTCAAAGTAAGAACTCCAGTGGCACTATTGCACCTACCACTAAAGATAGAAACCTCTAAGTCCATATCTCATAATCAGGAAAGTACTTTTTATGAATCCTTGTTGCGTATTTAATCACCACCGGGAACTCCGATTTGACCAAACCTCTGCTTTTCGGGCCAGCGTCACTCACCAACGCACTGATCACGAAACCATATACTGTAGCATCAGCTTCGGTATGCTCAGATCCGCCCAATACCCAAAAGCACTCATCTCCCTTTGCTTTCCTATAACTGTTCTCTTGGATGCCGATGACTCCTCTCCATATCTCTTCGCGGAAAGAATGAATCTCCTCATCCGAGAAACGGCCCGTCCCTTGATCTTGAAGCCTCCTTACGATGACCCGGTAAGCCAAGTACCCAAATAGATAGCGCTGTGGAAATGGTACTTTCGCCATAGAGTAGTCGCGCATGGTGTAGTAATTGTTGATCCATCGTTCGTGCATATTGTAGAAGTAGAGCTTTTCTTCCAGTATGGCGCGGATTGCAAGATCGTGTCCAGCGTCTTTGCCGCTCAACGCAGTGTTGACGTCGAGCAGGAAACGTCTGTTGATGAAATCTTTGGTAATCAGAAAAGAATCTGCAACCACTTCAGAGGGACTATCAGGAGTAGAAATCTCGATGTAGGGTATCTTTCCTCGAGGGCCTTGGAGTGGTCCGCTGGTACCATTCTCATAGGAGAGTTTGCCCAAACGAAAGCGAAACTCGACCTTTGTGACGAATGGAGACCACGAATACTGGCCAGGTCGATCTGTGCCCCGGGCAATGACGAGTTTGCATTTGAGTTGGTTGTCCATTTGGGAAGAGAAGGCCCAATTCTAAAGTCGCCCAGATATGCGGATTCATCACTATGGGACAGAATTAAGTACCGCAGTGTTCTATCATGTCGACGGTGCGCCTAGAGTACGAGACATTGTACGGCGTTTCGTACAAAATGGTTCCTGGTATGACTTGCAACTAAATGCTGACCAATTCACCAAATCACTATTCCTAACGGTTTTGTGGGGCTTGAAGATCAGGATATGTGCTTACTCGGCGCTGATTAACTTTTAAGTCCGGAGACTGAATAATACAATAGCTCCTCCACTACAACCGATCGACAATTGCAGACCACATAGGTATCTAGACGTCATTGGCCTTTTATAGCGTCCTCAGGCTAACGTGTGGATGCGGTTTGTACCACACCTTCTATATATGCAGGGAATTTGCTTAGTAAGTACGAGCAACTGCTCACCTGCCTATGTTTTGAGTATGAGACTACAACTATTCCGTCTAGATAGGAGAACGTAGACCAAATGAACAGTGTTTTACTAGGAGCTGCACTTTTCGCATCGGTGTGTTAAGATATAAGGGAAAATGGAATAACTTGGGGCAAGTACACTACAATACATTATCTGTTATAAGAAATTATCAGATGAAAACTAATTTTCAAAGTTGCAAGAGCTACCAGAAAAGGGAAAAGCTTCTTGTCTCGAACCCCTGGTGCCTTGAATGTAAACTAAATTGCGGCTGAGATGCAGCGCCACGTTGAAGCCTTCAGCACCCCAACTACTTGCAAACGGCGCGCCAAGTTGCCAATACTTCTTCAACTTCCTCATCACTTCGTCGCTTCAACTACAGTCAGCAATTCTGTTCGTACCCCACTGGCAGCCCGTATATAACCTTGGAGATGTACAAATTTTCGCCGTTACCAGGTCCTGAGCATATCCGGCTAGTCACAATTCAACCCCGGCGCGCTTCTGAAATTTTCATCTGTGGCACACCCGTGATTGACTTCTCCCTTGTGACGGTTGCCTTGGCCGACGCTCCTGATTTTGATGCTCTATCGTATACCTGGGGTACCCCTTTCAAGAAGGATGTTGTCTCTTGGGCACCTAAAGCCGGTGGGGATGACGTGGACGATGAGTACGATCCGAAGACCAACAAGTGGCCTGTGAGCATAAATGGCAAACTTCTTCTGGTGACTAAAAACCTGTATGAGGGGTTGCGGAGACTCCAGGTTGGCGTTACAATTCAGTCTACTCGGACAGCGCAGATGACTGAGGGGTTAGATAGGCAGAAGGGTGGTGAAGAAGCCCTGCGGTATGCGGCTGACACGGGTAAAATTGGGGAGGTCAGGCATCTGATAAGGAAGAGAATCGACGTCACCGCTAAGGATGATTTCGGGAAGACGGCTCTCCACTATGCTGCGGAGAATGGTTTCTATGAGACTAGCAAGTTATTGATCAATGCCGGGTCTGATGCGAGTTGCCGGGACGAAAGTGGTCGGACGCCCAGGGATTATGCTACTGAACATCAAAGAGGAGATTGGGAACAGGCCTCTGAGCTCTTGGAGGCAGCAGAAGGAAACAGCCGGATTATTGTCCCCGGAACACAGAAGCCCTTGTGGGTGGACGCTATATGTATCAACCAGGACGATGCTGTGGAGCGGAGCGCCCAGGTCGCCATCATGTCGCACATATACAGCGCAGCAAAGGAAGTCTGGGTCTGGCTTGGCGTCGAGGACGATTTCACATTACCTGCGATCAAAACCTTGCGGTTGATGAACAGTATGCCTCCAGATGCACCAGAATGGTATTGGACGGCCAATCAACATCTTAATCTGCCTCAAGATAAAGTCGAAGACGAAGCCCAGGAACAGATTGCTAAACGTAATAATTGGATCACAAAGTCAATTTCAGGATTTGAGGCTCTTCTCGCTCTCTTGGATCGTGCTTGGTTCCAGCGTGTTTGGATCATGCAAGAGATCACCATGGCGATGCGTGTTACTCTGATGTGCGGCTCATACTCGTTGTCGTGGGACGACCTGTTCCGTGCTGTGCAGAGGCCGTACCATCCGTGCAACGACCCTGCTTGCAACCGTGGGAGGCTGCTATCTTACAAATTCTCGCCGGCTATCAAATTCAACTTGGGCAATCGAGGGAGTGAGGCTCAGATCCTTACCGAAGTACGCTTGCGAACGAGGACGGACATTGAAGAACGGCGGTACCTTTATGATCAAACTCAAAGTTTATTCGACGGCTCTAACAAAGCTCATTTTTCGATAATATGGGACAATAAGATTAGCCTTTCTCTACTGCTTGCATGCTCGTGGCACTTTAAGGCGCAAGACCCGAGGGACAAGGTGTTCGCTCTCCTTGGTATGTCAAGGCAGGAAGATAGGAACAAGATAGTTATCGACTACGAGCTGCCGGTGGAACAGCTTTACACATCTATCGCAGCCATGTTCCTCGCTGGCTCAGGCTCGGACGTCCTACAGGATTGGAAGAATGGTGACAGCGAAGGTCTTGAGCTGCTTGAGGGTCTATCGTTTATCCAGAGATCCTCAATTGACCAACCTAGTTGGCCAACGAGAACATCAAATTTACCCTCCTGGGTGCCAGACTTCAACCAACCGCTCATTTCATCGCGTATCTTTCGGCCGCGATTCCAAGCTGCAAGCAGCAACCTAGCAGGACGCTCTTCTTTTGAAGTCCAGGGCAATGTGCTCAAAGTCCAAGGATTCATCCTTGATCGTGTAGGTGCCGTGGCAGAAGAATCACACCAGAACCCTGGCACTAACTCACTTTTCTTCAACCTGGAAAGCTGGCTACGCATAACCCACTCACTTGAGCCAGTATATGCAGCTACCGGCCAGAACCGCGCCGAAGTACTCTGGCGCACGTTGATGCTTGACGAGACCGAGCCGGTTGGGCAAGAGCGAGCGAAGGAATCGTTTCGAGAATGGGTGGAAATGTTCTCGCTGGAGCTCTACCACTCCCAACGGTCCAGAAAACTGTACGACGACCTCAAAGCCACTGACGATTCAAATTCACTTATTGAATTGGGGCCGTTTGTGAATGAAGATGAGGGGAAGAGACTGGGAGTCAGGTCTGTGAATTATTCCCCAAGACATGACGGTAGCTTTTACTACCTGTGGGTCTCGGTGGATCTGACCAGGCGTCTGTTTACGACAAGAAATGGGTATATGGGCCTGGGACCTGGGATCGTGGAACCGGGTGATGTAGTAGTGCTGATTGCAGGCGCGAGGACTCCATACATCCTTCGGCCGTTGGTCGGGCAAGATTCTCCAACACGATACAGTTTTATTGGCGAGGCGTATGTACATGGGGTCATGAATGGCGAAGCCTTGGATGGGCGAGAAGATGTCTTTGAGGCCCTGGAGTTGATTTAGAAGGGGTGTAATGTGCGCTCAGCGGCCACTATAGGCATCTTTGTCTGCGGCATAGTTATTTCCGAATCAAGAGGGCGCTAAAGAAGTAGATATCAAGCTGCAATGAAAGTGATGAGGAGGCACCAAGCGTAGGAAGGGTTGTTGCTGAACATAGACCATAGCCAATAACAGGCAAGGCTGAGAGCCGGCAAGTCTACGCGAAACGTGGGGAAGGCGCGACCCAGAAGTTGATCGCGTTCTCCAGGCCCAACAGTTCGAAGATTCCATACAGTTGCTGTGCTTTGGTCATCATGGAGCCTCTTCCTTTCAAAGGGCGCCTTGATGCGCCCGAATGCTCTCCTTCACCTTCTTCGCCAGCCTTGCCAGCCAACTGGCGACAACACACGCGCAACCCCGCTCTGCCCTGCCAGGCAACAGACCTCACTTCAACGAGCTTCACCTGAGCCTTGCCTCAACCGCTGAAGCACAGGCCCAACCACCTCTGTCGCTTGGCTGGTGTTGTCTTTCCTGCCTTCTCAACCCACTGCGGCTCAACTTGAACCACTCAACCTCCTTACATTCGCTAACAATGGCCGACGACAAGGCTGCAACCACATGCCTCTTCACGAACCTCCCTTTGGAGGTACGACACGTCATCTTCGAGTATGCGGCTGTCCGTGACGTCAAGCCCAAAAAGCTGCTTCGCTACTGGTTCGAGAAAAAAGATGTCAAAGAACGTATCGCCCAACACGTTGCCGCAAACCCCAATGGCCCAACGCCGCAGGTCATTTACGAGGACAATGACTACGACGAGGACAGTGAGGCGACCGAGGATGAGAGCGAGGAGCAAGATGAGAATAGCGCAGATGAAGACGAGGATACCCAAGAAGAGCAAGATAACAACGAGGAAGATGACGAGATGGACCAGAATGACGAAGAGCAAGAAGCTGAAATAGACGAGGACGAGGACGAGGACGAGGACGACGGTGAAGATGAAGAGGCCATGGAAGAGGACCAGGAGAATCAAATCACAACGTCAGCCCACCTACCCGTACCAGCACAGGCTCAAATCCAAGACACCATCGAATCTGATGCAGAGGAGCAGCCTGGGGCTGAAATGGATCATGACGAAGAAGAACCTCAAACTGGAGCGCAAGATGGCGGGGCTGAGTCACAAGACACCCAACAGGTGACTGAGTACGACAGCGACGAAACTATTGCTGAAGGCAACGGCGATGGAGACACCACAAATTCATCCACTCAGCCTCCACCTCCGCCTCCACCAGTACCAGTACCAATTTTTCGAGCTCACGGGAAGTGGCGACACATCCCCAATTTCATGCGTCTCACCCGCTGCCCTCCGCCTGTTGAGCTTCTCTTAACTTCAACTCAGCTGAACCAAGAGGTCAAGAACTGGTACTACGACGTCGCCGTCCTCCGAGTCGAGGCCACGGGCAGCTTCGCTCATACCTCTTTCTATGAGGAAGCCTTTAGCCAGATCACCGAGGCCGCCTTCTCTCCTATGGAGAATATCCGCAAGGTCGAGGTCACCTTTGTTTGGGACACGACTTGGATTCGCGCCGACACCACAGGCTGCGTAGAGGCCATTTTCCCTGCTCTGCTTCGCCAGCGCTCCAACTTTGTATACCAGATCTTAATGCAGGCTCCAGATCTCAGGGAAGTCGTCATTCACTGGCACGACTCTGCCCAGGATAACGAGAGCGCAAACCTTAGAATCGACATACTCGAGCCATTCGACAATCTACCTGCCGCTATCACGATTATCGAGCACTACATCGATGCCGACGCGAAGCCGCACAACGGAAGCATTGCTGGCAAGCGACGAGTAGAGTTTCAGAACATAGTCGACATGGGCCTAGATCGGCTCTTCTAGTCTCCAGACGTATTTCCTTCAAGCCTTTTTCTTTGTCCAAGGTCTTTATGCACTGTACGCGCTCAACGTCCTTCAAATGGCGTACACAGATTTTCTTAGATTTGCTCACTTCATGTCTACTTTCACACTACATGTTTAGAGAAATCTCATTTTCTTACTCACTTGGCGTTCAGAAATGATGAGAATGTAAAGGGTTTCTGCGCGTCGATTAGGATACACTAACAGGCGCCAGAATGGCGCTTCGGAGATGTAGATTCCAACCTCTAGGTAATCAATACACTAACGATTTCTCTCATTCTAGCTCACTCTTCATTCTCCTTTGTTCATTTGTAGTTGCTATACTCTCACATAATACTGATGATAGAAAGGGCCCATGTTTGAGTGCGCAAAAACACGCTACCCTCTTTGGGAGATGACATCAGCCTCGCGATCATGCGAACAATTGTTCACGCCACAACCTTGGCCTGTCAGCCATCAGCCTCAGATGTTCTGCAAATTACTTCTCGAAGAATAGCCAAGTCCGGCTCTGACAATGACAGGAACACAGTGCCCGTCTCATCTTTCACCATTTATAGGAAGCCCATTGAGTTAGCGGTCCAGACTCAGCCTCTTCAAAGGATTCTGTGCATGAACTGACCAGAATATTCTTGAGAGGCAATGATTCTTTCTGGTTAGAGAACGACAGATTCTCGATCAAATTCAGGCTCATTCAGCTGTCATCGCCTACTCAAACATGATAATGGTGGGCCTTTACATCGTAATCATAAGGTATAAATAATGACTGCAGCGCCGTTTGCTGTACAGTTGCAACCTTGTATCATCCACCTGCCTACATTCTACCCATTCCTCTAATTTAAGCCATTCGATCCCTAAGCATGCCCTCCCTCGTCAACGGCCGTCCTCGGCCCGAACCTAGTAACGGAGCCACCATGCGCGCAGCCATATGGTCCGGTGTCCCGTATCAAGTTACTATCAAATCTGTCCCCAAGCCCCAACTCCTCACATCTGAAGACGTCATTGTCCGTCTGACTTCCGCCGCCATTTGCGGCTCAGACCTCCACATATACCGCGGAGTTGTGGGCAGCACCAATCCACCCTGGGTACTGGGTCATGAAGGTGTCGGCATTGTCCAGGAGGTGGGTGAGGCGGTGCAGAATGTCAAGCCAGGAGACCGAGTCGTTGTGCCTTGTATACCAGATGATGGCGTGCTGAAGCTGGAGGATGTGCCGAATCTGGCAACGTTTGGGTTTGGCGAAGATTTTGGATTGAGGAATGATGGAATGCAGGGTATGTTTGTCACAGTTTGAAGTTACTTTGTTTTGCTTTGCTTCTGTCTGTCAAAACGTGCTGACGACAGCACTCAGCGGAGTACGTGCGTGTCCCTCAAGCCGACACCTCCCTAATCCCCATCCCGCACTACCCCTCCTACGAGCTTTCCTATCTCATGACTAGCGATATCTGGGCTACAGCATGGAAGTGTCTTGACCTCTCTGGATTTCAGCCTGGCGAGTCAGTAGCCGTCTTCGGCGCGGGTCCTGTCGGTCTGCTCTGTGCCTACTCAGCCCTCTTCCGTGGCGCATCTCGGGTCTACGTTGTCGATTACGTTAAGAGCCGTCTTGAAAAAGCTAGGGAGCTTGGTGCGATACCAATAGATTTCACCAAAGGCAATGCAGCGACCCAGATCTTGAAGAAGGAAGGCAATGGACTAGGCGTGGACAGGAGTTGCGATTGCTGTGGCTACGAGTGTGTGAATGAGCAACTCAAGCCTCAGCAAAACGCCATCATCAACGATATGATCAACGTCACCATCCCCGGTGGTGGCATCGGCATTGTGGGTGTCTACATTGCACAGACCAGTGCCCCCGGCCGTCCCGAAGCGTCCAAAATCTCACCAACGCTTGAATTCCCCATGACTGCTTTTTGGAGCAAGGGCCTATCCATCAAAGCCGGGATTGTAAACCCAATGGCCCTAGCGCCGCAGTTAGTCGAACTGATCAAGAGTGGGCGAGCAAATCCGGGCTCGGTTGTCAGCAGTGTCATCGATATTGAGAAGGTGCCAGAAGGCTATGAGCGGTTCGAAAAGCATCTTGAGACGAAAGTAGTCATTCGGTTTAGGTGGGAGGATGATGAGTGGAAAGTGGGGAATGGAGCTGCGAAGGAAGTGGGAAATGAGGAAGTAGAGAAGAATGGAACGTGGACGAGTAAGGCGAGCTGGAAATCTTTGGAAGATATTGAGGCCGAGCTTTGAATTCGGAAAACTTAGCGAGTTTCCAATCTTTGTTGAATCAATTGAATATGACTAGTACCATCCAAAATGCGAAGAATGAGAGGATCTCAAATAAAGCTCATCTTGAATTCGCTTCTATCCACAAGAATTTTATATTGTTTCTAGAACTTCATCGATTGAGAGTCTTTTACAGTTTGCTTCTACAACAGCTATCCAAGTCTTAGGCCTTCACCTAAGCATTGTTGCACATGTCCTGGCCACATCCATTCCTCGCCCACACACCCGTGTTGAAGCTGACGCAACTTCCAACCCCCGTCGCTCTACGGCGGCTGCAATTCGAATCACCACAGATAATCAATGGGCCGCAGGTACGGCTGCATGCTGCTTGGTCATGCGACACCCAGAGTGCGGAGAAGCCACCAGCCGGTCCTCTAGAGGGTTGTTAGAAACAGGCATCTACTGATCAGATCAAGTGAATTTGGGGTTGTTGTTGAAGGTACTATATGAAAAGATGAGGGAAACAGTGTAGAGGAGAGGACAATATACCCGATAGTTTGAAATGAGCCTGGGAATCTGCTTCCAATGTAGTTTTGACAGTTCGTATCGGAGTAAAAGTTGACCTGGCCGGCTGAAGCGACGGAGAGCAAGCTGGCCGTAGCTGCAACGAAGAGGGTGGAGAACTGCATTGTTGGTAGTGTTTTGCTGTTGAGACTTTGTAGAAGTTGCGGTACTGATATCGCCTTGATGAAATCAAAATCTATACCTCAAGCCATTATTTATATATGTTTTCCACTCCGACCCATTATCCTCATTCACTATATCGCTATCCAATGTCTCAACCCTAAATCAGCCAAGGTTGCACTTTAGACCCGTACGTCGGTCACGTTCAGACCAAACAACCAACGCAGGTAATCTAAATGCCAGCTTGGACTGCATCGTGCTGATTTTCTCGGAGCTCCAAGTTGCTCAGTCTATTTTCGCAAATGTTTAGTCAGTCCCAATGAGGCGAGTAATAGTCCACTTAGGTAATCAGTCAGCCTTGTGCGACGACCCGTTCGGGGATGAAAGTAATCCTCGGCACTACGAGGTGGGTCAGATGTCAAGGATCAGTACGAGATATGTCTTGTAATACCGAGATTGAGGCCGTGGTCATCCCGAGACGCCGAAGGACGGAGCGGAATAAGTTAGATTCAATTGGCTTCACAGATTGCGCTTTAAAGTATTTTCGCTGGTTGATGATGTAGTATGATGAATGAATTTTACAAATTAGCTAATGTCTTACTGTTTGTTCATGGAGTCGTAGCTGTTCCGCGAAGCTCAGACAAGATTATGTCCGCAGCCTTCTCGCCAATAACAAGTGCAGTATTATTAGTATTCGCACCGACATTCTCTGGTGGGATACTCAGATCTGCAACCTTCAAGCCCTTTACTCCGTACACATTCAAACTCTTGTCGACTACGCCGTCCTGATCCCTAGGCGCCATCTTACACGTGCCCAGAGAGTGCCAAGTCGTGTTAATATTTTCGCGGAGCCATTGCTCGATTGCGGCATCGTCTTCCTTGCTGTACACCAAGTCCTTCACATCGCTCAAGGGGCCATCTACAGTTTCAGCGACGGCGACAGCGGAACCAGCAGGGAACTTCGGGTGCCCTGCAGCCAATTCACCGCGGTAAAAATTCGCGCGCCGCAGGATTTCGCGTTGCTTTTTGTAAGCCCAGATCTGCTTCTTGATGTCGATGTCGTCTTTGTCGTTGAAATAGCCAACGTCGAAGTCCAGAGGCGAGTCGTGTTGCGCGCCAGTAATGTGCATGTGGCCACGCGAGTATGGGTAAGCAGTATAGTCTAGAAGTAAGGGAAACGACGTTAGTATATGTTTCATGCGACAAATCACAATTGAGTAACTTACTTCCTACTGACACGTATTGGCCAGCGGGGATGGAGGTCGGGTCGCCCAAAAAGCAAGACACCAGGCCACATAGCATGAGTGGTCGATTCGGCTCGTTCTTGAAATCACGATCCCACGCTGCCTTGAACTCTGGGCCAAGTGCGGTCACCTCGTCTTCTGTCGGACGCAATTTCGACGAGATATCAATGCCATTCCAGCCCAGCTTCTTATCGTTATTCTTGACCAGCTCAGCAGCATCGACACGACCGCTGAGGATATCATCGATGGTCTGCGATGGCTCAAGACTTGTCTTGTATGGGTAAAGCACCAAATGATGATCTTGATAGTCCTTGCCAACACCGGGGAGTTCCTCCACTAAGGGCACACCAGCACGTTCGAGAATTGACTTGTCGCCAACACCAGAGCGTTCAAGAACTGGTGGAGTGCCGCATGCACCGCATGTGACAACGACGAGTTTCCGTGCTTTCACAGCTTTGACGGGATGTTGCGTGAGGCCGATCTCGGCCTGTAATTCTGGATTCGGTGTGTACTCCACACCTGTGGCTTTTTTGTTCTCGTCGAATAAAACGCGCACAACCTTCGACTCAACGAGGACATGTAGGTTTGGATACTTGTCGCCTTCCAATTTCGGATGAATGTACCGATGAGCGGTATCCTGGCGTTTACCATCAGGTGAGACGTATCGTTGCCATCGCTGGATACCGTTGTTGTTCTCAAGATTTTGCAAATCCTCGATCTCGGGAAACCCAACTTTCTCTGCAGCCTGAATGAAATCATCTTGTGAGGTCTTCGCAACGTAGCCGCCGTCGGAGACATTGATGGGGCCATCCGAGCCGTGGTGCTCCTTATTTCCTGGGCCATGGTACGTCTCCAACTTCTTCAGGAAAGGCCACATCTCATTTGCGCTCCATCCTTCAGTCTTCCATGAATCGAAATCGCTGCGCTGCGCTCTGGTATACATCATGAAGTTGATGGACGAGCCCCCCCCTAAGGTTCCACCACATGGGACGATTGGTTCTCGATCCGCTAGCTGCTTCGCCTTATTGCCCTTGTAGAAAAGGGCGGTCTTGGTGGTGGGAAGTAAGTTCTGAAGGTAGAAGACGGGATGAACAATGCTGGCAACATCTTTGTTGTTTGCGCCCCCTTCAATCACAAGAATGGAGAGGTCGGGGTCGGCTTCAGCAAGGCGACCTGCGATAATGCAGCCTGCGGTGCCACCTTGAAGGAATTAGAATCTCCATGGGAGTGCGATCTTGAGGAACGATGATGGGATGGGAATATATACCTCCAGCGATGATAATGTCGACCTCATTGATATTGTCGGCTAGCTTGTTGTAGATACCCATGGCGGGGTTTGATTTGTCTAATCTGTCTTTGAGATCCAATGTGTAACAGTCTACCGACAAGAAAGAGCGGGCCAAAAGAAATTCGCGAGGCGCATAGCCATGCACCTTAAGTAGCCAAATGCTGCTTCGGCGCGATGGAAGGTGGATCTCCTGTTTGGGCCCTGTAACCTTCTAGGTAACCTGCGGGCCTAGACTTCCCCGCATTGTGTGCTCCCATAAGACCACTAGTACATTGAAGTACCATTTCCGGTACTAAATGTGGTCAAGTGTTGGTGTTGGGTGGCGGAGGCATTCCGCGATAGTGTGGTGCGCTAGCGGTACGTCCAGCCACTGCCAACTGTTCAAGGCTGTTCGAAATTCCATCTAGTAATGTTAGTGTATGACAGGGTGTGGTGCCCCTCACTTCACCCTTTTGAGAGCGTGGGCGATCCCAAAGCTCTCATCCGAAAAACTCAACTTAGGCGACTCGAAGTTCTTTGAACCGGGAACAAGTTTCTGGGCTAGCCGTTTGGATACAGATCCGTACTCCTCGCCGTCCTTCTTCGGTGCTTCTTAGCACTTTTGATGACACTTCCAATGCTCACTACATACAAACCCTTCCCATCTTCTCCTACTCTTCATACCAGTTGCTCCCTGACCCCAGTTTTAAGAATTGCTTTATCTCATTGACTTACACCACTTTCTTGCCCGATATTGGTCCCCATGTATTAAAAAGTTTGATGATGTGAAAGGTGGTTAGTGGCGCTAACGACGGCCGGTTTGTAGCGTGCATTGTGACCATTTGCACGATTTACGCCTGACTGCACATCGTATCCTAAGGGTGACTATTAGCTCTTGCAAACATGGGTTGTTTTGCTAAGTTCGCCAAAACTTCATCGGGACTAATCCGCGGCCATCATGATGGTGCACGCTGAATGCGTTGTGTAAAGTGTGACAAGCTTCGTCGTGGACAATGTGATGCATTGGTTCAGAAGAATATTGACTTAGCCGTAGCTAAGTTTAATAGACGGCTTTGGTCCGCCTTTGAACTCAGTCATTTTTTAGTCTTCGGGGATAAGCTGGAGGCCTAGAGTTCGGATTGAGTTTAGCTGTGTTGCTTCGATGCACGAGGTTGATTGCAAGAAGCTGTCGGAGTCTATCAGTTCCTATGGAAAAACACCTATGGCCAAAGCATTACAGGTCTTTGAATTTGAATCATGAATTCCTGCTAAGACGATTCCAGGCTCCAAAAAAGGGAGCGATAGATCACGTGATACCCAGAGAAATGCTTCCATTGTGCTCATGTGGTGGATTCCGTCACTTGGTCCTCCGACAGCAGTTTATATGTACAAAAGATGATAGTGGTAACACACACTATTTGGCGTAATTACAAGCGCAATTGGTCCAGGCGTTATTACAATCATGAGCGGAATATACCTGTCTCTTGTCAAATCGAAAACTCTTTTACTGTACCAGTAACAGGAATACTTACTAGTCCAGCAGCTATACATGTGGCTTCGCATTGCTGCTTTGTAGGACAGGTCCAGGGACCCCACGTCTGGCGGCGTTCAACAGCGGCGCCCATGCCAAAAGTGGCTAGGGCAAGAACAACAAGAGGAGTAAAGGCTTTCATCTTAGAGACAGTAAGGAAGAATGAATAGTGCTGTGTGTGCTTGGTAGTGTGAGAAGAAGTTTGTAAGTTCAGGATGGTAGAGTTCTTTTCTTGCGAACACCCTTAAGTTATATCGCGCTCAAACCTGACAGGTACCGTGCTCTCTCTGTTACAGGTATGTCCCGGAGAAATGCCGAGGTCGTGGTAGAGTGCCAAGGCCCACGCAGTATATTCCCACCCTTATCCCTGAATGATTTGTCTCATCTTATAGCATGATAACCCCTTTTGTCTTCTCTTATTGCCTACGTGCCTACAGTGCCTCCATTTTGGCATAGGGTCCCACAATACCGGGATCACATTACCGAAGATTACCCGCACCGTGCCCCTACACTCGACGCGCGGATTCATTTAATGTGAGGGGAATCCCATATTAATGTGCCGATGCACAAGATGTTTATCTTAGATACTACCTTAGCACAAATGTGATTGAACTGAACGCAGCTAACGAGGCTTAGTTAGTTTACTGCCTTTGCACAGTGACTTCAAACAGGTCCGAGGAACAAGCGGCACGGCAGTTAGTCTCGAGGACGGAGAAAATAGATAGCGGAATCATAACTCTACTTACTTATCATTTCTTAGACGATGACAATGTATCCTTACTTTAATTGTGCAGGTCTCTAGTTAAAGGGTGCTTCTAGTCTCAATCTTCGTACTCTGTACAGTGGAAATCATACTGGAAAAGATGTCACAAATGACATCACCTTAGAGGAGGTAGTGCTCAGAGTGAAGTAGCTGCTAAAATTCCTTGTCAATCTTGGAGTCGCGATCCGTCAAGCGGGCACTGCTTCGCGGTTAAGCAATGCTGATCGAACTTTTGATAAGAACAAAGACCACTATCTGGAAAGTTGAGGAGCAATTGATAATGGGCTCAGTTCCGAAGATAATTGTCACCCCAGACCCAACTAAGGTAGGAATTGGTGGGCTTAACTCGCTTTCACATAATGACGCTTCGGGACAGATTAGCACAGATCATGGAAGGGAGCGATGACATATATTGGGTCCCTGAATGGCTGCGATGGCCAGTTCCCGTAACTCCTTCGAAAAGGAATCCTTCAAATGGTCGGACTATATCATAGGCAGCGACGCTTGTTGAATCTTACCGTTGATCTGTTGGACTCGTGCTCAACATCAAAATACTTATTTAATGACACTGGCCAAGATTGCCGCAGATTTTCTAGATTGATGCTACCAACTTTCTATTCTCCCTGTCGATACATGTGAGTGAACTCTCCCGCAATTCGGCAAATTTGATTATAGCTTGCCAAGCATGGTTAGTCCATGAGTGTTGGAATCAGGTATAGTCCACTTTCTCGACGGGCTAGTTTCGTATCTATCAGATCCGTCAGTAATGCTACATGTTGCCAAACTTCTGGAGGAAAGAATTTCTGAGGGTCCGGACTGGAATCGTGGTTTGCATCCGTACATTGGCCCCTTTATGATTTATTTGTGGCTCAGGGCGATGCAATAGCAGGGCAGAGTAGCTCTCATGTTGTTTCCTATCCCAAACGGACAAAGACGTCGCCATCTTCTTTTTGGTTGTCAAGATCGACAAGATATCCTATCATGACCTTGTATTTATGGTATGCTTATGGTATTATCTTGGAGGGTTGTAATCTTTCGCCTCATGCGCTCTGATAGAAGACTGGTTGGTGTCGTATGGGAGACAAGCATTCTAGGACCAGCCTTGCAATGAACATATCTCATAGACCGCGACGTATTTTCCATTACCCTTACGGTCCCCGTCTGCGACTGGAACCATTTCATCCATTTTGCCGTGCATAACATGCCGTACAACTCTTCGTTAATCCTTAGCTCGCGGCCCATCGTCCGAGAGGGTCATGTGGACCAACGAGATCAACTACTTGAGAAAGTGCAAACGTGGGCAATCTCCGATAGCCCGCCTACTGTCCACCAGAACGCAAACAAGTCATGGTTGTCTGATATTCGAGGTTCGAGGAAACAGAGAATTGCATAGGTACCACTAGACTTTCAATATCTATACCGATGGCCGATGCCAGCCAGCGTGTCTCTGGAACGCAATACGCGGAAGGCTAGATAGCAAGCCACATGCGAGCTCTAGGCAACGGTCTGTTAAATACACTCAAGCTAAGAGAATAGGTTTATTGCTGCATCCCACATCCCACCTTCAAAACGTCAAAGCCACCGGGGCCCCGCATTGTTTCATTGGACACGATTGAGAGAAACCTCGGTTGCCCAGCCATATCCACGCCAAGACTGGGGCTTTATCCGCGAACCACCATGCCACTCCCTGCAAATGGCATATTCGCGAAATCCGGGATGCAGTTGTTATGAGGAGTGCAGCTCAAATCCTAAAATAATGTCTTCCTATCATGAAACCAGGCTACATGTTCCATAGCCTCGAAACATCATCGTCTCCCAGTCAGCCGTCGACACTACCGCTCCAATGCCAGCCTGCAACGAGTGCGGAACCACTTTTGTGCGACAGGAACACCTCACACGTCACCGCGCTGCCATCCATGACCGCTCCACCTGCTTCACGTGTGAGAATTGTCATCGAAGCTTTACGCGGTCCGATAGCTTCCGTCGTCACTGTCGCGCCCATGGCATAGTCAGACCAGTACGCAGACGCGCTGCAGCCCAGTCATCTCATCAGCGAGGCCAGCGCGCATGTCAGGCCTGCTTGTGTGTACGCGCAAAGTGCTCTGGCGGCATCCCTTGCTCTCGCTGCAGCGCTCGTGGCCTGCCTTGCCTTTTACACACCGTAACTGATCCTGGCTGCCAGCACAGTGAGCCAAACACCAACCATGGCGAGCACCCGCCCAATGAAAGTGAAGCCATGCCAGATGTCCGCGCTCAACTTTCACCCGCCTCACCGTCTTCGGTGCCCGTGTCTAGGCTGCCATCATCATCAACGCCTGAGTCTTGCCTTACAAATGGTCATAGTCAACAGCTTCATGGCACTATAGATGCACCGTTTTCCCCTGGAGAGCACTCACCCTTCTCAAGTTTTCCTGGCCCGTCGCCGGCACTCATGCTTACTGTGCCCGTTGGTATTAATGTCTCTTCGACGGCACTTGAGAGCGTGGGCGACTTTCTCTATGATACATTTGATTCTTTATCCAACGGCAGGAATTGGCTACCCCAGAATCCAGCTGTTCTGAATTCAATTCTGGTAGATGCTGGCATCTCTTGCCAACAAGCCATTCTGCACAACCGTTTGACCAGCTGCGACCTTGATTCGTCAACGCGCAGCAATGCGCCTGCATATCCTGTACCCGCGAGCGGTACAGCGGAGAGCGACGTTGAGCCTACGCCTGCCCAGACTCGCAGTGAGTACAGCGCAGTGTCAGAGGAGCCAGGGGACACTCCCAGTACTGGTCTGTATATTGACGGCAATGGGTCCCGTGTATCATACCCACGGCACCCTGCATTGCCTCGGCTGCGCCCGGAAGGAAGCACTCTCTTGCCCCAATGGAGCATACGACCGGCTGCCAGCAGCATGGTATTTGGGTTTCCAACAACTACCAACACTACGCACAGCGCAATCACATATTCCTCAGATAGTGTTCGACTTGCCTCGTCAACCTATCTGGAGCTACTGCATATGTTCGAAACCCTTGCTTGCCAGGATTCTTTCTTGTATTCAGCGTTTGGTACAAGCACTTTTCCGTCTCTGCATTTTGTCGAAGAATGCTTGAACCTCTTCGTCGAAGGGCCGGCACAAGATATTCCGATTATACATGTGTCCATATGGCACAATGCTCAAGTATCCTGGCTTCTGAGCCTTGCCGCTGCGGCTGTTGGGTCTCTGTTCCACCCAACCGAGGTTGATAATCGAGTAGCGATCACGTTCCAGGAGCTTACGCGAAGAGCTATACGCTACACCATTGAAAAACTTCCTCTGACTGACAACTGTGTTCTCCGGCAAGTTTGCTTACTCAATGCCTGTCTTGCAGGCCAGGTGTGGGACAGTTCAAGTTTATCGATCCAGGATGCGCTCACAGAATTGATGCTTGCAGATCAAAGGTCTCATAATTTTGCGCAGCCGTGTCGAGAGCCACAGGATGACAGCGATTCTGCATTCCAAGAGTGGCAAACATGGATTGCTCAAGAGACTAGAAGAAGATTGGATTACTTCTCGTGGCAAACCCGCTTCCTTACGTCGATTTCCACATTCGTCGAAAGCTTTGACAAGCTGGATTTGAATGCTCTACCTCTGCCATGCCCGCAAGCTCTATGGGAGTTCACTACGGCGGACGAGTTTCACAAGGGATTGGAAACTTTCACCCAGCCTTCCACTATGCATGATGCCTTGCAATCGCTCTATCTGAAACGACGAATACCACAATCTTGTAGCGGTCGTGGCCTCATACCAATGATCTACGGTGTCGTAAAGAGGACCATTGAAGTCAGTCAGCAATTGCGACAACCTTTGAAACAATGGATGCCCGTTTCACAGCTTCAGGTGGATCCAGTGACCGAGCCGCTCCCCTCTCAAGTGACCTGGCTCCCTGCAAACGCCACATACGCGGCGTGGAGGAACAGTGGGTGCGATTGTTTGGATTTGCTTCATTGGCAGACTCATGTAGAGATCGCTTCTGCCATAGGTCTTGAAGGACCTCAAGTCACTCATCTGCATCTGGCTCGACTGCTTCTCTTGACACCTTTCAATGATATGGTCTCATTGGCTCGCAATGCTAGCCTTGAGAGCACGTCCGAAAAATCACACCTTACTCTCCACCTAAACAGCACGATGGGATCGACCTTGTCCGAATCACCTGTCAAAAATGCAATTATGAGATGGATTACATTGGATGACCATAAAGGGCGCCTGAGTCTAATCCACTCTGGAGCTATCTTCTGGCACGTTCGTCGTTACGCACGCGGCAATTTCTACGAGCCATTCGCCGTTTTCCTTGCTACCCTAGTACTATGGGTGTACGGACACTATGAGCCTCAATTCAAAGCGACATTGCTAGCGAACAAAGCCGCTGTTTCTCGCTACCAAAGCACTATGGGACAAGGCACCAGAAGAAGCAGAGAGCCAATCGTAGAGAGTAGCGTCGATGCCGATGACACTCCTCAACCTATTATACTAGATCGACCATGTGATGACGAGATTGTTCAGCTCTTCATCCGTGAAGGTCATATGATGGTTCCTCAGATGTTTCGCGGCGTGAGAATCTGCTCTGCTGAAGGATCGAGAAAGGTATTGGACGAGGGCATAAAGCTTTTGTCTCGGTGCCAACGCAGCAGCAGCGCGAAAGCAGGCGAATATGCAGAGATACTAATTAAGTTGATTGCTATCATACCCGCAGCATGATACACAGTCTTACTCTACCCATTACGTATGGTTTCAATTATCTGTAGACAACTAGCATACTGAGATTACCCGTGGGTATTCATTGCAATGTACTAAAGCGATTAACATTGAATAAGGTAGAATTACTATCTTAAGACTGTGTTTCCGAGTTGCGACCTTGTATGCAGAGTTAAGAACAAGCGCAAGCTGAGATCATTTCTGCATTGCCTATCTTGAGGCGCACAACCCCAGAGCTTCGTGCAACTGTGACCTCTGTTCCATTTCAGTTCACACGAACAAACACAGGCATTTCCTCAATTGGACAATCGACCTCAACCTCCTGCTGACCGTCCCAAGTGACTGCTCCATCCCACGACCGCCATCTCGAGCCAGCCGGAAGGTAAACAGATCTTCGTTTCAGCCCAGCCTCCAGGACTGGTGCGACAAGATACGTTGGCCCGAACATATATTGATGTTCAACTTCCCATGCTTTCTTGTCCTGCGGGAACTCGTAACACATCATTCGTATAACTGGCGATCCTTTCTCGTGAGCCTCCTTCATCAAGGTTCGTATGTAATCCCGTAATTGTTCCCGGATCCCAATATACTTCGTGCACACTTTATATACCTCCTCCCCGTAGCTCCAGACCTCATTCGCAGCTCCAGAAGCGGTCGGATTCCCAGGCGGTTTTGGCTCTCGATCGCCATGGAGCCTCATTACCGGACAGAACGTCCCCCATTGGAACCATCTGGTGAACAACTCACGAAACTTTGGATCGTCTGGGCATCCACCATGGAAACCACCAATATCCGTTGTCCACCAGGGAATACCTGCCATACCCATATTCAGACCGGCGGCGAGTTGATTGCGAAATGAGTCCCATGACGAAGCGATATCACCACTCCAGACAAGCGCACCGTACTTTTGGCTGCCAGCCCACGCGCACCTCAGAAGATTCACGATATTTTCTTGTCCTTCATTCTGCATGCCCTCAAAGAAAGCGCGTGCATACTCCTTAGGATATGTGTTGCCGATCTGCATGTTACTGCCAGCATGATATCGATAGATGTCGAAATCGTAAATTGAGTATTCTGGCTCGGCTTCATCAAGCCAGAATACCTTGATACCATAATCATAATAATTCTTCTTTGCCTTGCTCCAGATAAACTTGCGGCTGGCAGGATTTGTTGCATCAAAGTTAGTAGAGTCACCCCCACATTGCATTGCAACGCGGACGCCTCGATCGTGACGAATTAGTAGGCCCTTCTCAAGCATTTCGTCCCAGTTCTCCGATGTCGGGGCGACGGTTGGCCAAATGGATACCATCAATTCGATTTTCAAATCCTTGAGCTCCTTGACCATGGCAGCTGGGTCTGGCCAGTATTCAGGATCAAAGCTCCAGTCACCCTGCGACTTCCAATGGAAAAAGTCTATCACAATAAGATCAAGCGGAATGTTACGCTTTCTATACTCTCTCGCAACAGAAAGAAGCTGGTCCTGGGTCTCATAGCGTAACTTGCATTGCCAGAATCCGAGTCCATACTCCGGCATCATAGGGACGTGTCCTGTGACCTGCGCGTAGGCTTGAACAATGTCTGCTGGCTTGTCCCCTGCAACTATCCAGTAGTCAATGACCTTGGCGGAATAGCTCTCGAAGCTCATCACATTCTTCCCTAGGACAGCACGGCCGATTGCGGGGTTGTTCCAGAGAAAACCATAGTCCAACGAGGATACCATAAAAGGCACGCTGGCCTGGGAGTTGCGATGCGCTAATTCGACGTCTGTACCTTTCAAGTTCAAGTAAGGTTGCTGGTACTGGCCCATTCCGTACAGCTTCTCGTTGGCGTCAAGAGACTCTAACCTGAGTGTAGCATGAAAGTCTCCGCCTCCAGGAATTCCTTGGAGCTGGCGTGCTTCAATCTCTAACGCGCTGCATTTCGGGTCCGACAGATCCAAGCGATTGCGTGCATACTCCTCTAGGAGCTTTTTTCCAGAGGAATTGAACATCGTGATTTTGCCCCGCTGAGATACTGTTGCGGTAATATTGCCGTTGCTAATGGTCGCTGCATCTCGTGGAGGCGTTTGGATTGAGACTGCTGTAGTATTGGACTTCAATGGCTCAGAGAGTGCCCAATCGTTGGTGGGCATGGATGAAAGCTTAGTGGCTCGGACGCGAAGAGCATTTTCACCCCATGGTTCAAGCCACACGATATGATCATCGTATTGAAATACGAGTTTGTTGTCCTCCGTAGCCAACATAGTGTCCAGTGTGAGGAAGCCAGCCCTTTGATCCTGTGGTGGTAAGGCAAAGCAAAGAAAGAGCAATGAGTGCAGGAAACGTAAAACGCATCGTAGGCATGGGCCCATTTAATAATCTATACGCCATGACAGCTGTCTGTGGCATATCACCCCCTGAATCTTTACTAGCTCATGATGAGCACCACTAGGACCTGGAAAATACATCCCACCAATGCTCCGTTGGACAACACCCATGGGCCGGAAACCAAGCTGAACCAAGCTGGGGCCATACTTTTGAACAGGACACGGGGCCCATTCGAGTCAAGGATTTTTCACATGCAGCTTTACCTCACCAAGAAGTATGACGCGTTTGTCGTGTTAGACATTAGCAAGGGTGGGATGTGGGATGTGGGATGCTAGTTTCTCTGAAAAAGGGACCCAGGGGTACCCCGCGGCACGCTAAGTGGTGCAAGTCAGAATGGGATGCAAGCATGGCAGCGCTTGTCGCAGAATGGGTTAGGTTCCCGAGGCGATGTTCTGAGCGAACAAGGAGGACCTTCTGAACCCAACATTGTTCTCTGGGTTGCCTAGCAGCCGTTCTGTTCATGTTGCTAGCATACTACCCAGCCTTAGTCATCCTTGGACCTCGTCATTTGTTGCATCATCTCTAGGCGCGACTGCGTCTACTACTAGAGTTCCTAGTAATATTGAGCGCAACTGACCATCCACGACTTCCTTAGTTAGTCAGCAGAGTCTTTCGTGGGATACTTGCCCTGTAAACCTCTCTGTAATCTTGCTTTCTGTAGGAACGCTCCTATGTCTCTCTTTTCTGGAAAGATAACAAAACTTCAAGAAGATTCTATTTGACAAACTACTTCGACTCTTAGGGAGAACCTGCATATACCATTAATGTGGCGCGGAGCACGCCATGATCACAACAATCTTGCTAAAAGCTAGACCTAGGGTTGCATGGAGTCTAGGTCGGTATCACAGAACATGCTACACGGACGCTTAGCAAGTTCGGGTCATTATGAAATAGCGAACGAATGGCCGATAAAAGGCTTCATGGCGGAAGTATGTTCATGGTTTCTACGATTATCTACATCCTGACCGCCAAATCTTTAGAGAACTAAATAGTAATTTACTCCCAGCGTGATATACGTCAAATACTATAATATAAAAGAACCAGGAAAATATAGTTGGTGTCGTCAATACTTCTTGAGATGTTGAATCTGAACCCTGTATTGCTAGTGGTGATAGATGCGGAACAGTTATGAGCAAGGCCAGGTGGTGGCAAACGTGCTCCACATCTCCACGGCAGATTAGATACTAACATCTCTAACAGTATTGGACGGTGGTGCAAACCGTGACGACATAGTAGGCGCTACCATTTGTATGTCATTCGCTGGAGCTGAGGTGCTCAACCACGGTCGCAGAAAGTTAACAGAAGACAACGAGCTATTTGCTTGCTACTTCTTGGACTACCCCCAACTATAAATTGCTATGGAAGACTTGTCAGCTCAGAACTCAAGAGAGGACTTCAAACGTACTCTGAGGAGCATCGTAGAAAGGTGTGTGGTTTTAACGTTGGTGAGCCTGGGCCGTCGATGATGGGTTGGTCAGGCTACAACCTTACGCAAACCAGTTTCTCGGTCCTCTAGTTTCCACTGACAGCAGTAACACTTCAGATGTGCAAAATTCTCAGTAAGCAGATCCATGTTTACAAAAGTTGTAATACTGTGGAATGAGGATGATGATGAGTAGGGAACTTGAGAAAGGCCGAGAAAAGTAGAAAACCTGGAATCAACACGAATGATGACTTGTAGGTTCGAGAGCCAGGCTAAAGGGTTGTCAAAAAAGTGTATATAATTTTCTTGTGCTGGCGACTACAGTGTTAAGTAGGTTCGAGTTCAGCTCTGTGGCCCTTGCACACCTAATTCTGGGGTCGGCCGCAAAACGAGCTTGGCCGTAAGCGGCATCCGGGCTGTGCAAGAACCTGATCAGTTTCACCCACCCACTGTGCCTCTCGCTCAAGCGCTGAAATTTAGCATATTATAAGCCTTTTCCGGTAGTGATGTGCATTAGTTAAGCCTCCCAAACCTTCTGCCTTTTTCTTGGCCCCATTATTCAATTCTGCATAGCCCCAGAATAACGCGGCCGCGACTGCGGTGCGCCGCTTTCGATGAGGCTCAACATACGCGTCATTTCTCGCACGCCATCTTGTGTTTATACTAAGAGGACACATCTTGATAAGTTTGCGACGGGTGGGCGCTGTTGTAGCCATGGCGTGTTGAACCGCCGTTTCCGATAAAAATTCTGGCCCCATAAGGAACAAGGCAGAACAATGTCGTTAGTGTACAACCAGATCCCCAGTGTCCCAAACAGAGCAATCGTTTGCCTTTAGTACTGTTTTGTGGATCATCAATAATTTGATAAATTTCTTACACGCGCTACAAAGACAAATGCTTTTGAGATATTGCGAGGTTGCTGTTCAACCCTACCAGGCTACAATATAACGAGTGTCTAAAAATCGCCGAGACCGAAGCCAAAAGAAAAAATAAGCTTATATAGGTGACCTGAAGGGCATAAATACTAAAGTTGAAGTGCAACATATCCGTTCTTCCATCAACACTTGGCGATATACGAGAAAGAAACCAGTTTATTCCTCATGAGGAGACGCTCCAGCAGACAATTTAGCCTTTTGCATGTCATGTCCTCTACTAATTCCAAGCAATATTCCCAAAAAGGTATCAACAGTTAAATCAATCAAGTACAGACTATGCGATATTCGATCCCAACCTCACTCCACTAAGCTGGGAGCGGAAACACAAACAACAAATCAAACAAATTTGAATCAACTGAGCTAGCACAACTGCCTTAAGAGATTTCCTCAAGATTGGGTTTTATTACCGACTTCTTGTTAATGTTCAAGGAAATGCCACACTAAGTGGTGCCGGGATGTACTCATCCTGAATCAACAGCTACTGCAGCGTCTCGGCAACTACGTGGCACAATCTGCACTCAACTTCACAACAGAATCAAGCCTGCTATCTCTGTCGCGTTCACTGCTACTGCTCTCTTTCCTTAGTCCCGCAGTTTTCACCAACCCCTGGAAACAACACTGTCCTTAGAATGCATCTATCCGCACTGCCAGCATATCGCAACACTATGTATCGCAACACTATGCAAAATCATCAGATATAGATCTCAAGTACGCTATCGATCTACTTTACATACCTTGAAGGGATCCGTAGAAAGGAGTGTGATTTCTGCACAGGTATACATGAGCTATGATTATAAGCACGTCCATTGCACTGCTCGGAGTCGCCTATCAACAGCCACTACCCTACAAAAGTCAATTTCTCGGCCCGAAGTGTGATTGGATAGAGTGACATGGGGCTATTCAGATTGGATGCATGCTGTAGGCAGGAGTCAGTTTGTGGTAGAGGGTGATGCTGGTTCAACAGGTACATATGGCGGGATTGTATGACGCTGCTGAAGATTTGGCGATGCCGTATCAGGGTGCGAATAAGTTGATTATAGGGTTCGATAGTATGGCCTACTGTTTCTCGTTTTAGCAAAGTAGTATGAACCTTTGTCTGCGTCAATAGATGGATAACCAGCTCGTGCGCAGTAGTAGAGCTAGATGGGCAAACCTTGATGTTATCAAAATTGCAGAAGATGCTTGCAGTGCTCATGGGCTTCCGAATACGGAGGCGCTGAAGGGAAACCACACAGTGTAAAATGGAGGAAGTCAGAACACTCATCACCAGTAAAACAGGCGATCTAAATAAATTGCGCAACTGTACTATTGCCTCTCTAACATTTATCTGCCACAATAACAGCGACATACATAACTCACAGAAATTCACCAATTCACCATCGTCCTTTTCACCCTTCCAGCCATCACTTATAACACCATTACGTATCGTCCATTCCTTTGTCCAATAATACTCCATGCCGTCACTGGAGAACTAAAGGCAGAGGGGAAGGGCCGTTTAATATTTTAGGAAGGCTGCTGTCAATGATACGGTTGTAAAACATGAATGTTGACTCTGGACGGTAAGAGATCAGAACAAAGGGAAGCGAATTGCGGCCTCATATGCTCCTGGGTCCATGGCGCTAACAAGGCAAAGTCAGCTTCGAGCCCTGTCGACTGCGCACAGATACGAACTGCAGGATGTCAGATGCCAAGGGACTATTCCAGGTGGGAGTGCTGACTGGCTGAGTTGAGGTCCTGCAACAGCAGTTCCGCAGCAAGTGGAGGCTGTGCCATGGTTCGCTAAGTGGGGCATCCCACATATAGTTTTAGCTGCTGCAGTGCCTCAGTCGAGCCTCACAGCCAGTCTCTCTCAGTCTAGCCAATGGCCATCCCATCCTACGTGAAACACACCATCACAAGGGCAACACTTACATATTACATGCTACGGTATGAGAAAAGGGTAGTACTGCGCAACAACCCACCTGCACTAGACCAATACAGCGGTTGCCTGCTACCTGAGCTTGAATTTTTTTGTGAATAATCATCTTGTGTAACGCAAAAATGACTTCCGAGTAGTTCTCATCAGTTGGCTAACATCTAAGGAGTACAGAGATTGAAAATTCTGCGAAACTAGTATGCTTCTGTCAACCCAACCGTAGACACTGCCATGTGCGAACTAAATCCACGTTAGGGTCGATCTCATACGTTCCGTATGCGACGCGTTCCCAGTGGCTTCCCATGCTCCGAACAATCAGGACATGTTGGCTTACCACCACTGCTGCGCGTAATTCTGCTGCCGTCAGATTCCGCCTCTGGTGGCTTCCAGAGGCTGTGCGGTAAAAATGAATCGCAAGGAATGTGTCTAGTGGCTTGAAATTGTGTTCTGTAGTCCTTTTCGCTAGTAGGGTGATGGACTGCCCGTCTTCGTCGTGAACGCTCAAGCTCATGCTGTAATTCCCACCATCATGTGAATATACTGCTGGAGTCGTATATGCCTCAAGGTAGACGATACCACTCAGCTGGTCACGATCGAGAAGGTCACGGTAGCGCGTTTGAAAACTTTCCCAACTGACTCTGGTATCGTCGCGAAGCCCTACTGATACTCGAATCGCATTTTCGTTTACCTTTGGATCTCGCGGGCGTTCCATTCTGCGAGGGGTCCGACCAAGACGGTTAGAGCCCGTGTATTCGGGCGGCCATTCGATCGTTCCGAACCAGCCTGTCCACGACCAACTTGGAAATCCTTCGCGGCGCTTTGAGGGGACTTCTAAGGTCCATCGAAGGCTCTCCGAGAATGTAGGCAACACGCGCTTAGAACCAGCCTCTGATGTTGATTTGTTTGGCGAGGACAAAGCCATCTTGGGAAATGGGGTGCCATATAAGTGATGCAAACCGGAACGTTTCTCTCCCCTCTCGAAAGCTCGGAATATACCAAGCATTCCCCGGAGGATATCGTTTGGGAACGTCAACGATCTTTTCGAGTACTCATTGATCCGCTTATAGATATCCCATGGATCCACGCCACAGCCATCGAGTGGGAATATTCCCATGTGTGGAGCTATACGATAAAGAGAATGTAGGTATGGCTTTTCACGGTGGTGCATTTTCTCCCACAATTCCATCGGTATGTCAAGCATCTCAATGCAATAGAAACCTTGGCACTCGAAGTACAACTGGTCATCGGTAAAAACTAGCCGCCTTGTCGAGAGTAATCCCTCTTGAAATGTCCACGCCCTTGAAGTCCACTTGTATTCATCAGAATAAAGGTCAGGCGTGCCACGTATAGCTGATAAGGACTGCTGATGAACCTTTACTGAAAGATTCGGCGGACGAAAGCGTTTAGTAACGCCTGGAAGGCCATAATCTGCATCTGTCCCTGCAGCTGCAATAAGAGTGACCACAGCCTGTTGATATATAGCGTCCATTTGCTGCAGCTGCTTGTTGCACTCAAGCTGGTCTTCCTGATCTATACAATACTTGTCGACCCACAGCCGGGTATATCCCAAGTTTTGGGTGACTGTGATTGCATCTAGTATAGTTTGTGGGTATACCGAAGATTGTTGCCTCAAAGCGTCGCCACGACCCCATACATAACTAAGAGCAACGTAAACGTCAGTTGCTTTGGCCTTGGTCACCTCTCCCGTTCTGCAGTCGATCAGCCTGAGACCAGCTATATCATTGTGTTGATCCCGGCTGCAGTGGCCAGCGTGTAGTTGAGTGCATTTACGTAACCACTCTTTCGGTTGTTCAAAATCAATGAGTGGGCCGATTTCTCGCAACCAGAATGGTGGTTTTGTGGGATGGACGGCGATAAACGGTACGCCATTGGGTGGAGGGCCGTGCTCAGAGTGTGATAATACTATGATCCTGGGCTCTAGAATCTGAAGTAATCGCATGGACGCTCTCCTAGTTTTCATAGAGTAAAGATAATACGATCGAGAAGACTGTTTCTCGGACTTCGCGTTCTTCTTGTGTTGTTCGTGACGGTGGGTCCCTATAATTGGCGACAGAACGTCACCAAGAAACTTGCAAAACACACATGATTCGAGATTCCAATCTGCAACACTGCCCAGGGCAATCTTTGGGCCAGTAGATGACCACAGCTGATTGATATCAAGGTCCGCGCAACGGGAACATAGCGGGACAGGCTTTCCATCAAATAAACGCCGCTCTTGTATGCCATCCAGTTCCAGGCAAGCGCTACCGGCCATCGCTTACACTTTTTCGCGCGGTCTTATACTATCTCTTTCGCAAACAATCGTTGGTTGTCGTTAGATCCTGATGCTAGTAGTAGCCACTAGGTTAGGCCGCTTAGTGACACTGGAACGTCAGTTATTTCAACCGCCGTTCACCGTGATGTATGCGGGAATGCTGAAGCAGAATAGTTGGAAAGGTCGCAGTAGCGTTCGAGGTTGTAGACACAAGTGCGAATTCTGAGTGGTGGGAGGCTGTGATGAGGAATCGCCCCGCCTTTTCTGCATGCTTTCGGCTGACACACAGGTGAGGCTTGTATTTTGGTGCAAGCGATCCCCACTTGGTATGCTCGTTGTACAACAAAAACTTCCGTGGTAACAAACTCTGTGATCAAGTGGAAGATGGGCGGTAGTGAGGCGCCGATATGTAATATGCATCTGCGACAAAGATGTCTCTTTGCAGTTGCCGGCATATAAGTGGGTCAATAAGGGAGTCAGCTTCCTTAAAGCTGGGGAAAAGGTGGGTTCATATCTATGGTACCTGGCAGGGCAGCGGACCAGATTTAGGTCACCCTGAGGTATGGTCGGCCCTATTATTGGGCAACCCCTTGTACACTTGGCTACTAAGATGAGTTTAGCATTGCA
Source organism: Pyrenochaeta sp. MPI-SDFR-AT-0127 (assembly GCA_020747015.1). Classification (NCBI taxonomy): domain Eukaryota; kingdom Fungi; phylum Ascomycota; class Dothideomycetes; order Pleosporales; family Cucurbitariaceae; genus Pyrenochaeta; species Pyrenochaeta sp. MPI-SDFR-AT-0127. The sequence goes on along the minus strand of JAGTJM010000024.1, from coordinate 333,321 downwards.
ATTCGACATGTTCATGTTCGCTTAGTCACATGTTAATCTGAGGTGACAAGCTGCCCAGGTTCAATCGTGGTAGCTGTTGTTCGCAGAGGAAGGTTTAATACCCTGCGGTTACTTTACCCTTCAACAAATCGCACAAAAGCGAATTAAGTGTAGTATTTCAGGCGTCAATTATATAGGTACGTTAAAACCCATCAAATTATTGGCTGACAACTCTGCTTTTAGTATACAAACTTGAACGCACGTCCACCTCAAGAATCGACGGGAAAGAGCAGGAAGCATAGACTGGTTTCAGCTACAGTGATACATAGTGGTGCAAGTAAATACTTCTTCAACATCCTTTCCAATCGAAAATGCTACATATGCCGCGAAAGCGTTTATGCAGGTTTCAGTGACCAGTCATTCCTTGTCTTCAGGTTTACCAGTAGCACCTCCCTCGTAAGCGTCAACATCTGCTCCCTTAAACGCACGAGTTGGAGTGCGTCTCAAGAACAAAAGATCAAGCTCTTCGTACGTGCGATCCTTCATTTCAGGAAGCCTGAAAAATGTCCAAATGAAGAAGACAAATGCACATGCGCCCCAGAAAAATCCCGTCTTACCCTTCCAGTTACCAGCGGTTGGGTTTAGCATAAACGGATTCACGGCATTCGTGATGATTTGTGCAATGTAGTAGGCGATCCTGGACAAGCTCACGCTCTTGCTTCTTAGGCGGGTAGACGAAGTTTCGGAAATAATGGCGTAGCAAATCGGTCCCACGGTCATGTAGTAGATCAGGAGCCAAAGCAACATCATGGCTGCTTGAGCAAAGTTACCGCCCGTGGAATGGCTGGCGCCAACCGAAATAAAGCCTACGATACAGAGCAGCGCGGCTAGGGATCCGAGGCCCCAGAGGTATAATGTGCGGCGGCCGAAGGAGTGCATGAGTTTCCACGAGATGATGGTGCCGAACGCAGCCAGGCCCAGGCCACCAACGGACATCTTGAAGGAGACAGATGTTGGGAGTCCGGCTTGGAGGAAGAAATATGTTGGTGTACCGCCCATGGCACTGCCGCAGAAGGGCTGAGCGGCAAAGACCTGAGTGTGTATTAGCTAAAGGCCATGTTCAACGCATCCTACCAAGTACGTACCATGCACACGATTTCAGTCCGCCTCCGATCAATATTCTTGAAGCAATCAAAGTACGATGTACCAGCATCAATATCCTTTTCGAGATTGTTCGTATGCACCATCATGGCAACAACCTTTTTACAATCAGCCTCATCTGGGCCCGACATAAGACGAGCAACCGATTTCTCAGCTGCGGCGAGATCGCCAGTACGGACGAGGTACCATGGCGATTCTGGTGCAAAGTAGACCAGAAGAGCAATAGGTACCGGCCATGCCCATTGGATTGCGAAAGGGATCCGATAAGCCCACTGAGTAGTTCCATCAGAGAAGGCCGACATGACGCCCGCTGCGACTAGTTGACCAAAGGCCCAGGTGAGGTTGACATAAACGGTTAGATATCCACGGAGAGCAGTGGGACAGACTTCAGATGCATATGCCGGCGCCGACGTTGCAAAGACACCCCACGGCACACCGCACAGAATTTGACCCACCAGCAGGACCGGGATGGACGGAGCGAAGAACGGGATGAAGATGAAGGCCACCAGGCTCATCAGAGAGGCGATGAGTACTTTCTTGTGTCCGTATCTCTGGGTTAGAGAACCGTTCAAGAACGCTCCGACGATGGTGCCGATTCCGGTACCATTGGATAGGCCGGCCTGCCAGGGAGCACTGATCTGATAGTTGTCCGAGGCGGCATTGTAGGCACCATATTTCTTCGCGAAAGCCGGCTGCCCAAAGAGCGAAGAGATGAGGACGATGTCGTAGCCTTCCATGATGATAGAGCTGGAGATGGCGATTGACCAGAAGCATGCGTACGGGTGCTTCTTAACGGCTTGCCAGAGGGTGAGAGAATGTTCCTCTTGTGCAGCTTCGGCGGCAAGAGCAGTGCCATTGGGGTCGTGAAGCTGTGCGCTTGGTGTGGCATGTTCGACATGGTGTACGTCCACATCTGGCTTCTCGTTCAACGCCATCGTGGCCGGTCGAGGAAGGGTGACACTTTGAAATTCACAAAGGACGCAAGATTTTTGACGAGAAGTCAAATATCGTTGTCTTGTGAGAATCTGGGAGACCCGGAACCGTGGTATATGTATAGTGCGCAATGCACCATGTCCATACCGATGCTGGGATCCCCCGTAGGATCCGAGCAATGATGTGGTTGTGGAGTTCGGTCACAAGCACGAGTACGGGCACAAGTGCGAACAAAGTTGTGGGATGGCCGAACTGGAGGTGGTCTCATGGGTCACGTTTTGCGGCGAGTCCTAGGGCCCTGAGGATACCTGTTGTGATCTGACAAGTGTGGGATGCATGGATCATCCACGGTCGATGCGGGGAAGACAGGGGCGGTGTGGGATGGCTGAATAGGTTAGAATTAACTTGTGGGGTTTAGGGCGTGTGGGATGCATGGAGATCATCCTGTTTTGGGGAGGTCTGGTTATAGGACGGCAACACGAATCTCGGGGCATCGTATTGAAGCGCACTAGGTACAACGGGACATAGGATGAATAGTTGCGAAAGAGCATATATGGATGGCCACGGAACCGTGTCTTCTCATTTTGGCAGGCAAAGAACCATCAACTTCAGAGCCTTAACGGACAAAGACCATTCAGAAAAGAAAACACTTCAATCGCCATGAAGAACCCTACAAGCCTTGCGGCAGTGGCTTCGTTCCTGCTTTCGGCTAATGCAGCCACGCTTGCGCGCCGTGCAGTAGGGACCGCCACAGTCTCACTTGCAAGCCCTTCTGGAACGCCTTCGCAGCTGGCCTCTGGATTCATCTACGGCATTCCAGACAATGGCACTTCAGTCTCTACAGCCATTCCTGACAACTTCTACCGAGACTTTGGCTTCAAGGCTTGCCGTGCAGGCGGCGCGCAGTTGGGTGTTCCAAATCGTGGCTGGGCCTACGGCGAACAAGAGTACGTTGGCCGATGGGCATCGACTCTCTCGAATTACCGTACAAGCCGCAAATTTGGCGCCGAGTTCATCGTTCTGGTCCATGATCTTTGGGGTGCTGATGGCCTTGATGCTAATGGCCTGCCGTATCCCGGCGACAATGGAGACTGGAGCTTGTATGAACGCTTCACAGACCGTCTGATCTCGGATATGCAGAGCAACGGCATGATTGACGGAGTTATCCTCGACATCTGGAATGAGCCAGACGGCACGAATTTCTGGAACCGCCCATATACCCAGTATCTCGATTACTATGTTCGCGCGCACAACAAGTTCCGGTAGGCACTGTGACATGTTCATTTGCGCTGGAGCTTTCATACTAACATTAAGCAGCGCCCGACTATCTGGCATGCGGGTCAGTGGCCCATCGCTTGCAGGGCATCCTTCAACTACCAACCCGTTCTGGACGCAATGGTTTGCCAGGATCAGCCAGCAAAACACAATCCCCGACATCTACTCCTGGCACAGCCTTAGCAACGAGGCAGACCCTCAGCGGGATTTGGTAACATTCAACAACTTCCGCGCCCAATACAACACTCCAGTCAGGCCTATTGATATCAATGAGTACGGCACCCCGAGCGAGCAGAGTGCTGCAACGAGCGTGTGGTACATGGCTCGCTTCGAGCGGACCAACATTCGGGGCCTCCGCGCCAACTGGGCATCTGCAAGCGATCTTCACGACTACATGGCCAATGTTCTTGGCAAGAATGGCCAAACTTACTTCCCCAATGGCGACTACCAGGCTTACAAGTACTATGCCGCCATGAGTGGCACTCGAGTAGCGACTTCTGGCTCTGCAGACAACCTCTTTGATGTCTTCGCCACCAAAGGTACTGGAATTGGGTCAGTTAAGATCCTTGCTGGCAACAGGCGCAACTTGAACACTTATGATATTACCATTACTGGACTTACTAGCGTGGGCCTTCCGGCCTCTGGAACGGTGAAGATCCGCACAAGACGCTTCAACTGGACTGGCCAGTACCAGCCGGTTACAACGGTGTCTGATCTCGGTATTGTTGAGCACAGCTACACGAACAATGCTGTATGTATTCCAGTCGTATCCTTTTATCTTGTCAAGTAAGTTAACGCAGTACAGGTCACCTTCTGGGTCACACCCGACACCATCGAAACCGCATATGCCTTCGAATTCGTCCAGTGAAAAGGACGTCTCTCAAGCAGTATCTGGCGCCAAAAAAGATGTGTCTAGAATACAGCTTTTGACGCTGACTGGTCTCTTTGTTCATCGTGACATTGGTCTATTGGTGGTTCGACGGAAGTTGCTGGGAAAGTCGAAGGACACTCTTTGCTTTGAACTAGGAATGCGTTGAATGAAAGTGTAAATAACTTATATACATGTCTATATTTCTCTCGTACATGACATTAAATTTTGTCTATCTATTGATCTTACTACAGTGTATGCATAACCATTGTACTTTAAACGAAGCCAAAAGGGAAAATCTTACTTCGTAAATCAAACCTGTTAGGAGCTCATGGCCAAGATCATGCAAATTATTCTGAGGAGTGGCATGGTACAGATTCTGGATTCTTGGTTCATGGTGTGCTGGGTCAGTTGGAGGAGTTCACATGTATTCGGCATTGAGAGATCTGCTGACAAAGATTGAGTCGACTAAAAACATCAGCCATCACGTGTGCAAGGACAGATGCATGTGGTAGGTGCTAAAGACGAAACTGAGAAAAAAAAGATCGGGATGATGCACTATAACAGAGTAGAAAGGTCATATTGGATATCTCGAATAGATTCTGACTTGGTATCAAGAGCGGTATTCGCAATCGCACGGTCTTGGAGGTTACATTGCATCCCGCTCTGTAGACCCAGACGCCAGACTCACAAAAGTGGAGGAATTGTTTTCGGGAATGAGGTTAGTAGCCATGATCATCGTGGTCCATGTCGTCTTCAAAGTCCAGCACCATGTCCACCCAGTTTCCTCCGCCATACTGACACTTGCTCGGTCCGACATTTTCGAAGCCTGCCTTCTCGTAGAACTTGACCAAGCGTTCTCTGCAGATGAGTGCGATCCTTTTGCCCACGCCCGAGTCTTTGATCCTCTGCACGTAGCTCTTCAGTAGCACCTGGCCTAGTCCCTTGCCAACGAAATTTGGATGCACACATAACGAATGGACGCAGATTGTGTCGCCGTCTTCGTTGTGGCCTATGCTAGGGGTGAGTTGGTAGTTTGTCCGCCAGTCTTTGGGGTAGTCCATGGAGTCATCGGTGACGACTTGCGACTTGGACTTTGTGGCGATGATGTGGCCCAGGAGTATCCGCTTTCGATCAGAGTCTGCCGAGTCTATTGGTTGGAATGTTCGCGTCTTGATGATATCTCCCAGGGGACCGGACGAGGTGGCATAGGCGGAGGAGAAGAGCCCGGAACAGAGTTCACCACATGTCCGTAGACGGTATTCGATCTGGACTTGGTTAGTTGAGATAGACGAGTCGAAGGAGGGCCAATGCTTGTACTGAGGTGTGAGTCGAAATGCGGGCTAGCGCGGAAGGAGCATGTTGCACATGCAACCGCAAAGGGAAAGGGCGAGGAACACGACATGCATTCGTGGATCAAACAATCAAAACATCGAAACGACAGCAAGCAAGCTAGGGAGGGAAGGAGGCTTGGGAAGATGCTTGGAAGGGACGAAGAAGCAGGCAGGGTGTTTGGAGGCGCAGAGATGTGGAGGCATGCAAAGGCGTTGATCGAGGTAACATGAGATAGGGGAAATGAGGCTTGGACGGGTGCCTGACGAGCCCAATCGTGATACAATGGCGAATCTCGACGAAAAGACCGTGGAAGATACAATGAACAATGGTGGAGAAGAAGCCTACCTTTTCCCGGGTGGCGGCCTCGATGGAGTCGAATGCTGCATGCTCGAGCCAGTCGCAGTCATCCAAATCCTCCGAGTTGAGCAATTGGACAAACGGGTGAATGTTGGCCATCCTCTTCTTGAAGCGCGCCTCCTTTACAGTAGTTGGAGTAAAGAGAAACGCTGAACTCGGCTCTTCACGCGGAGGACTGGTGGCCGCTTCTCTCGCCAGTTGGGGCATGTCGTCCAGCGTCGTCTTGTCGGCCAGCAGGTCCCGGGGCATCTTGGCCGTGTTTGCTATGCAGGCTGCTTGGGCAGGATATCAGGAGGGCGGGCGAGGGCAGAGCTGGGCGAATGCAAGCGGCCGTCAGTGGTGAGTTGGGTTGGATGCGTGGTTCCTGGAGCGCTCACGAGACTCTGCAACACCCCGCGGTTCGCTTCGCTTGCCGTTGCAGATCCTGGGCTAGGGCAGGCAATAGGGCCAGACGAGACGAGCGTGTAGTGGGGCAGTGTTTACTTTTCCCATGGTTCCCACTACCGTCTCATCATCCAAGTCCCCCCCGTTCGAATCCTTCCCGTGGAATTGGCCACGATGTTTTGACTAGACTCGCTGCAGATGAAGGCTAATGGCCAGCGAGCGCACGACTTGCTTGCCTGCCTGCTGCCTGCCTCTGCTCACATGTGATGACACGTCGCAACTGCGGCAGAGAACGCGACACTGCCAATGCCTCTGGTTGCGTGCAATCATGCTGCCACGGCCAGACGATTGACCCTCCTGCAGGATGCATCCTGATGCTGTGCACCCGCCCAGTCCCCGTCGCTATGCTGTCACTACGGCACGCTGTCCCTGGTAGCTGGACGGGAGTGGATGCTCGAGGCAGGACTGCCCGCCCGCGGCAGCCATGCGTGGTGGCTGATATCAGATTGCAAGGAGCGCGACAGGATCTAGGATTGCGTCTGCTCAGCCTGAAATTGGGACCATGGTTCCCAGCGCTGCAGACGCCGCTGATTCGCGTCCTGGTGAGAGGATTCTGAGGCTGCTCGGCCTCTTGTGGCCCCCCCCCCTCCCCGGCCCTTGCTCGCGGCAGGGCTACACCGCCAACCATCGTGCCCAAAGGTCGTTTCAGTGTTTCCAGGCACTACTCCTACGCAAGTGTGTGTCTGTGTGTGCGCGCGCTGCCTACGGCCCAACCTCGTCGAGCGGTCTTGCTGCTATATTACGCAGACTGGCCGCCTCGCCGACCTGTGCCTGACTTTCACAAACATGTCGCCGCCGTCCCCCGTCCGCCGCTGATTATTAACCTACATTGGAGCCTGCACAGCGAGGGGCCCACCAGTCTTCCATAGCCTTCTAGCAGACACAAAAGCCGCCGCCCGTGTACACGCGCACTCAACCACGAGAACCGCCCGGCTCGCGTGTTCCCTGATTAGCATTTCACTGGGCGTACTCGGCCACTTTCTGGGAGGAACCTGCGCCGAACCACAGTCTCAGAACCACCCCGCCATACCCCCCAGAGCCAACAGTTCCTCGCAACTCACACGCCGCTCAGCACACGGTACCACGCTCTCTTTGCTGCTTTTAGACGCGCCTGCATACTACGCAAGGACGCTGCCCTCCCGCTCCGAGCAAAACATGTACGTTCACGCCGAAACCGTTGCTGTACCACCCGCCAAAACAGACGGCTAACCTTCCCTCTCCCAGGCCTCGCGTCACCATATCCATTACCGCGCCTGGCACGCAGTCGGACAATGACCTGCTGACTCTCGAGCTGCCCCCCGGCAGCACTGTCAAGGACCTCAAGGGCTTCATCGAGGCCGAAACCACCCTCCCTTCGGCTTCACAGAGCCTCTACCTGAACGGCCAGCCGGTGCTCAACGAGACACAAACACTAGAGCATGCCGGAATAAGCGATGGTGAGATGCTGGGTGTCGTAATCCGGCGAAACCCAGCACCTCGACCAAACGGGCCACAAGCCTCTGCCCGGCCAGGGCAGCCAGACCCCGAGGGTGTGCGACAGCAGCTCCTTATGAACCCCCAGGCACAGAACGATCTCCGCCAGCGTGATCCCGAGCTTGCCGCTGCTTTGAGTGACCCCACCCGCTGGAGAGATACTTTCGCCATGAGACAGCGCCAGGCTGACGAAGCGGAGCGAGAGCGCCAAAACCAGATCGCCCTACTTAATGAAGATCCTTTTAATGTAGAGGCCCAGCGCAAGATTGAGGAGCTCATTCGCCAGGACCGTGTAGTCGAAAACCTGCAGGAAGCATACGAACGGAACCCTGAAGGTACGCATTGTTTACTTTAAAGAATGCGACTACCCAAGCATTTCTAACACGTGCGCTTGTTTTTATGATTATATTCTAATGCAATCCAGTATTTGTACGTGTTCACATGCTGTACGTCAATACCGAGGTCAACGGTGTGCCCGTCAAGGCTTTTGTCGACTCTGGCGCCCAAGCCACCATCATGTCTCCCGACTGCGCCGAGAGGTGTGGCATTATGCGCTTAATGGATGTCCGCTATGCTGGAATGGCTCGAGGCGTTGGCACAGCGAAGATTCTTGGTCGCGTGCACAACGCCGAAATCAAAATTGGCGGCGCCGTCATGCCCTGTGCCTTCACGGTCATGGAAGGCAAGGATGTGGATCTTTTGTTCGGGCTGGACATGCTCAAACGATACAGAGCCAAAATTGACCTGGAGAAGAATGCACTCTGTCTCGAGGGCATTGAGGTACCCTTCTTGCACGAGTCAGAGATCCCGAAGAGCTTCGAGGAGGCGGAAATGAACGAACCCACAGTTGCAGGCCCTGATGGGACGGAGATTGGCGCTCGATCAGGTGCTGTGCGACCAAAGGGTGCTACCGCGGCTGGCGAGCATTCGGTAGCCGCAGGTCCATCTAGCGGTCCGTCTACAGCACAGCCAGCCGCCCCCAAGGCACCGGCACCAGCACCTGCAGCAGCCGCATCAGCCAGCGCGAGCCCCCAGGAACAGAAGATTCAGCAGCTCATCAGTATCGTCGGCTGCTCAAGACAGGAGGCTATACATCTCCTCGAAATGAGCGGAGGCGACGTGCAAACAGCCGCAGGTTTCTATTTTCCATAGAGTGGAGACAGCATAGCATCCCAGTCCCAGTTTAAGACCAACCAAATGACGGTTATCGCCGCAAAAGCCATGGCTGGTGTGGAGAGACTACCATCCTAGAAAGAAATGATTCATTTTCTTTTCTGCCACAGAGCTTCATCTCAACTTTTTTTCTTCCTCTAGATGACGCGATATGAGTTCATGAGCTCACGACGATTGAGTTTTTCTTTCCCCACACCATGTATTTCTACGAACACGCGCAAAAAAGAAGCAAGACACGGGCATTTTTCCAGGGAGAATTAGTCAAACGGGGTATCTAGATTTTTTGGTAGACTGAGCCCCGCCCTGTCGGCATTTAGAATGGAGACATGGAAACTGCTTGCACAATTTTACAGTGCGTTTTTGCAACATGACGTGAAATGGGTGATGTGTTCCAGAGGTAAGAGCCCCGTTCCCTTATCTGATTTTATACAAACATGGCTTCAACACCGTCTTTTCCTTTTCATCACCGCCCTCGCCTTCAGCGTCGTCCTTGACAATGCCAAATTTCTTCCCTTTGATGCCCATCTTCAGCCCTCCGCCTGGTCGCGCGACTGCACCGGCTTTTTGATCCTCCCTTGCATTCTTGCCTTTGCTCGGATGCGCTGCTTTCACAAACTGCATCTTGACAAACATCTTGTTGCTTAGGTCAATAGCATCATTGGGTTTCTCGGGGAGCGCATCGAGGACGAAGCCACGCTTTCGTAGCACCTCGACAAATGCAGTAACGTCTGTGCCTTCCTTTGCATCAATGCCGTCGACTTGCACGGCGAGTTCGGTTTCGTCGGCCGAGTCTTGCGGGCCTTCTTCTTCTGGTTTAGAGGCCTGGTTCTTCTTAGACTTTGGGGGTTTTTTGTCCATGTTCTTCTTAAGGGAGCCGATTGAATTGATGGGTACTTTGCCTTTCTTCTTGTCGACGCGGCCGAAGCGGCTCTTGATCTCCGAGACCCAGAGTTCGCCGCGCCAGCGCAGGATCCGGTATGCTTCGTCGATGAAGTCGAGCCAGTTGGTGCCCATGAGCGCGAGGCAGAAGATGGCTACATCGACGGAGTTATCTGGAAGTGGCAGGGAGGAGATGTCTGCTACTGTGACAAGGGGGCCAGAGGGACCTGATGGTTTTGAAAGGTCGAATGAATGGAAGGTGAGGTTGAGGGGTTTTAGTTGCGACTGCAGACGATAAGAGAGCGATGCAGTACCGCAGCCCAAGTCTGCGATTGTGCAATGGCCCTTGATGTTTCGTGGGAGTGGCTTCGCATCGCCTCGTGCGCGCACTACCGCTGATTCTGGCTGTTCTATTTCAGGTACATCACCCTTGCCCTTCTTTGCCTGACGTTTCTTGTCTTTCCAAGGATCTTTCGTGCTTATCTTCCCTCTAGCCATAATGCTATTCACATATCCATCCACAGGGTTTTCAGGCCAGACTTCAACTTGTTGTGCAAAGCCGCGATGGTAGTCTTCGAACATGGACGGGTCGTCCTTGAATATATCAAGCGACTCTGCGGACGGCTTGGTGTAGAGAGATTCGTTGAGGTGGCGAAAGCGTGCGCTTGCGAGCTTGCTGCGCATAGATCGTTGTAAAGGTGTGAGGCCTTTGGGCTCGGGTATCAGAGATTCTAGGGCGACGGGTTTCGAGAGTTCAGGGACGGCGGTTCCACTGTCCTGGTCTTGGGACTTATTGGCGGCCTTTTGCTCTTTCTTGCGCTTCTTCTTGTCGCGCTTAGACTCGCCATCTGGAGTTGTTGTTGGCTTTTCCGCTGAAGTTTCCGGAGCGCCAGATTCCTCCTGTGCATCCGCAGGTACGTTTGCCTCTGCCTTTGAAGCACCATTCTCGCCCTCTCTCTTATCCTTGCCTCCAGCTTTCCCTCTCTTCCTCTTCTTCCCTCGCTTCTCCTGTGCACCATCGCCCGCAGCTTCTACACCATTCTGCGCTACTTCAGACTGCGCGGTCGACTTCGAGTCTGCGACCTCAGCAACCTTATCCCAGTACTCTCCAATGTTCTCTGTGTTGATCTTGACCTCTTGCTTCTCTTTCCTCTTCAATGCCTTCTTGCCTAATTTATTCGGGTCTTTGGGCTTTGGCGTCTCGACTTGGGCTTTTATGGGTGCGGAAACATTCCATCCAGGTACGGCGAACATTTTGCCGGGCGATATACCGTTGGTAGAGCGTCGACGTGGAAAGTTTGAAACTGGATAAATTGTTAGGTAGTGAGCTCAAAATTTCTGGGACCGGCGGAAGGTTTTGCCGAGCAAAGTGGGGCTTCAGCGCGGAGTTGTGGCGGGTCGACCGTAGAAAGTCTGGCGAAAATGCGAAGACTATAACTTAGAAAACTAAAATCATGTTTTCTTTCTTAAATATAATTTGAATATAGAACTATAGCAATCTTTCTATGTCCTTAGTCCCGAGGGCCTAGGGAATTCTGCAAGTACTTAGACTACGTTCAGAACGCGTTTTGAACATGTTTGGAACATATTTGAGGAAGAAAATAGGATTTTAAGTTCTAAGGACTACCTTAAATAGCTACTGTATTTGACCTGACCATGGAGGGGGGTTATTCGACCTGGGTTTTAGGTGACCTGACCATGGCCTAGCTGATTTAAGCTAGACCCATGGTCAGATGAGCTGCTGGCTTGGCGCGGAGTTCACTCGAACTTCATGTCGCTGATAATTTCACCTGCCAGCATCAGCACTCATTCCTCAACCATGTTCTGTGGTTAATCATGTTCAGCCAATCTTATAGCGAGTGCTCATGATGCCGAAAGTGACATGATCTTTCAAAACTCCAGTGCATTCTGTTTTATAGACTCACAGCTACAACAATCATAGGTCTCATTATGACCAAAAGTGAATTCATTTGCTTGTGGGACCGACTCCTCATTCCTAGTCAACCTCGAAAATACTTCTTGCGGTATTCTGCCACCATAGATTAAAGGATACAGGTCCCTCAAACATAGGAGGAGTAATTGATAGCAATAGCAGTTTACTCACCTTTTTGGCAAAGGCATTCAGCTAACTTGGCAGATTAGTCTGTGCTTTCAATCGTGACTCCAGTTGTTGGAGACAACTATGCAACCTGAATACCGACACGGAGAATTAAGTCAGCAGAGTTCCGGGCGCGCATGGCTCAGAGAACCGGAGGCGCATTGCCACTGACCATGCGTGATTCATAACGAAAGTGTCATTAATCACAAACCTCGCATTCAAAAAAGCTCCGTTCTGTACACTATGTTCCTTGCTCTCCAAAACACTGCCAAGTATTCGCGGTGGCCTCAATATTCGCAGGTCCTTGAATAAAAGCCAATCGCCCTGCCTTGGATATCTTCCGTGTCTCATCATCAAAATGTTCGTCTGCGAAGAATACACCGAAGACTACAAGGCCGCCGAACCCAAACCATACATGCATAACTTCCACAAAGGCATCCAAGAGCACAGAAATGCGTACATGAAGGCAAAAGAAGCAAAGGCGAGCAAAAAGGAGCTTGACAAGTTAGACATGCAAGGAGAAGCCTACAAAGCCGACTTCCTACAGAAAATGATAGAATACTGCTATAACAACAATATTCCAACGATTCCAGTGCACATTGAACTCCAACCAGACATTTGGTGGGCCGCTCACAATATCCTCATACAGCGAAGAAAAGCAGCGGGAATGAGGAATCCAAGCGAAGCCCTCCAGAGACTACGGAATGAAGAGGAAGAACAAAAGTTCGAAATGAATGATGGTTCGCACGAGTGCCAATACACATTCCGTGGCAGGAAAACGTATTGGGTTCAGTGTGGTCCGCTTAGATGTGGAAAGGTCTTGGAAAATGGCAATTGTCCTCACGGATTGATTGTTCTACTCGATCATCCACCTCCGGGCTGGGTCGATGGAGCGGGTTGGAAGGACGGGCTGAATTACTTTCAAATTGCTAATGAGGGCTTGTGGGCAAATCCTCGTTATGGAAGGGACAAAAAGGACATTCGGCATGGCCCGTGGATTAAAGGACCGGCTCCGTGGGAAGTGTAGGTGCGAGTGGATCAAATGCAAAGGATCTTGGAGTAATGTGTTTAGTACGAGATGCTGCACATGTAGACACTTCATAGTTGAAGAACCTTGATAGAAATAGGATGTTTACTATTAGCAACTGCTTTTGCTGGTTAAGCTTTGAAGCCTACGTATGGAAATTTTGTCATAGAAGCATTTTGTCTAGGATCCTTGCACTGCCTCAACCCTCACCTTCCCTGTCCTTTTCTATCTGAAATCGTCAATCTTATTAAGGTGTGTATAACCACGGCTTCTCTCCACCCTCACTCCTCCACCTTTGTAAAACTTTCTTGTTATGCAGGATATACACCCCAACTTGGATGATTGCAAACACCATGCCAACAGCCACCATAATCGTTTGCGTTCTCAGCCCATTTCGATAAAATGGGACATCGTCGCCGCGATAATACTGCGTCCCGGCCATCAATCCACTAATCGCGCTCATAACCCACATTGCGATGCTGATACTTTTCTCCCTGGGGTCCTGGCAATTCAGCTGCACCCAGGAATTGTGCACAGGATGATAGCCAATGGCGAATGCGTTGACAGTCGTCCAAAGACCCCAGCGCGACCATTTGCCTACATGAGGGTGAATGGCGCGTATGATGATGAGTATGAGCAGGTAAAGGGACTGTGCGATGATGACAGACAGACCACGCTTGTTGGTCTTGTCGGATAGCCAGCCGAAGAAGATTACTACGCCGAGGGCGAGGAAGCCACCTACGCATGCTAAGGCATTTGCTTCTATTCTTTTGAATCCTAGAGCCATGATGATACTTGGGGTATAGGTAGTCAGGGATGACCAGGTGGAAAAGACGGCGAAGGTAGAAATGAAGTGTGGCCAGCGACGGTAGTGTTTTACGGTCTTCCAAACCAGGGAGAGAGGGATATGAAGGCCTTGGGAGCCGGGCACTCGTGAATCATCATCTGTCTGGAGTCGTCGCTGGAGCGCTTCACGGTCGTTGTCTTTGAAGCGAATGAGTCCTGGTGAGAGCAGGGGCTTGGGTTGGTCTGGGGAGCCCGGCAGGAGCAACAGCAGTGTAAGCGAGACAAACATTGTGAATATACCTTCCACTATTGGTTGCATATCAGTACTGTTTCATGATATATTTGAATGATCGTGGTGACTTACGCAAGAACAGCCACTGCCACCCTCTTAGGCCGCCGTGACCGCCTAGCTTCAAAATGCCACTTGCCAGCAATGGACTGATTGCATTACCGCCGAACATACCAAAGAAGAAGACAGCAACCCGCTTCCCTAGTTCGCGCTTGGTGTACCATGTCGACAGCGTGTAGATGCCGCCTGGAATATATCCCGCTTCACACAGGCCGAGAAACGAGCGCGAGACTAGGAAGCCGGTCTTGTTCTTCACAAAGACCTGCAGCGTCGCTACAAGGCCAAAGATGAAGACTTGAGCTGATATCCATTTCCGTGGCCCGATCTGTAAATGACGATCAGTGAGTGTGACCATAACACTGTGGAGATTACTTACACGTTGAAGAATGATATTCGACGGAATCTCCAAGACTACGATACCGAGGAACATCAATTGATTGCCCAAGTTGATTGTATTTTGATTTACGCCAATGTTTCGAGCAAAGCCGTCTGTTAGAGCACTGGCTAGGTTCATGCGGTCCAGCTGGAAGACTAAGAGGCCTAGGAAGAGGAGGGGCAGAACGGTCATGTCCACCCTGCATCTGGTCAGTTATGGTTGTATTGGACGTAACTCGACATCGTACTTTCGTCTTGCCCGCAATGCGGAGGCATCCTTCTCCAAGTCGATGATGTCGCCATCATTCGACCCAGAGCTATTGCTCTGTTGACCTTCAGGCTCAAAAATAGCCTTGTCTTCAAATGTAGCCATATTCTCTTGACACGTACCAAAGTATCGGGACGCAGAACAGAAACCATGTGGAAATCCATGCTGAATATACCTACGCATCTACAGGCTCGGTTTTCTTCCAAGCCCTATTTCGTGATGCCAGGTACCACTGGCGTTTCGCGGGCGCCCAGATCGGCATCCTCGACGCTTCCTTATCATGCCGAACGCCATGCCGATGCGGGCGGAGAGTAACCAAGATACCTTCCTCTCCGAAAGTACCACGGCCGTGTCTGGGCAGACACCAACCATCGTCGACATGTAACGGGCATCGTCGTGGTGAGTGGTGGACAGGGTGGGGCCCAAGGCTTGACGAGACAGGGATCACGTCAATTGCGCCATTGAACAAGTCCATGTCGCAAACACGGCGAATTCAAACTGGGCTTACGCAGAGGTGAATTCGGCATGGCTGCCATGCGATTAGAGCGGGGAGTATCTAGAGCGCCTATGCCGAGGATGGCCTACCCGTGGTCCAAAAGTCGCGTTGGTTCTCTCAAGGATTGCGCGACGCGACTTGCCTTTCCTCGCTGACGTTTTTACTTCCCTTCGTCCTTCTCATTACCTTTACTGTTCCGTCAGTCGGGGGTCTTGGGAAAGAGAGCGAGATGTCTGTCAAGCGTGTAGCGGTGATTGGGCTTGGTCCTGGGGGTGCAATTGCAATTGATGCTCTTGCTCAGGAAAAGACGTTTGACACGATTCGCGTCTTTGAGAGAAGAGAAGCCCCAGGCGGCTGCTGGGTCAGCGACAAAGTACCACCACCAAACTTGGATCCGTCGACTTTTGCTGCACTTGCCTCTCGCAATGCCGATCCGTCTGTCCAAACACCGTTGAAGCTGCCAGGACAAGCCCCAAGGTCAAACCAAGCCAGACACACAGAGTCGTCCGTCTACCCATATTTAGAAACGAATGTGGCAAACTTGCCCATGTCTTTCTCACAAGAACCTATTCCAGAGGAGCGCAGTCAACTTTCCATATCAAAGCATGGAGAAGACACGCCCTTTCGGCACCACACTGTGATCCAGAAATACCTTGCATCACTCGTGAACCGCAATGGCTACGACAAGCTGGTCTCCTACGACACTACTGTTGAGCTTGCCGAGAAGGTCGGAAATGAATGGAGGTTGGTGCTGCGCAAAAACGGAGATGTAAGAGGCGAGGACGAGTGGTGGGAAGAGCGTTTCGATGCCGTGGTCGTTGCAAGTGGACATTATAGTGTGCCATACATCCCCAAGATCGAAGGATTGGAGGAGTTTGAAAAAGCGAGGCCAGGGAGCGTAAAGCATACCAAAATGTTTCGGGGCCGGGACGCTCATCGAGGGAAGGTTAGAAGTCCAATATTTTTTGATTCATTCTTCACTGCTAACCGTTCATCAGAAAGTCGTCGTCGTCGGCGCATCTGTATCAGCAGCGGATATTGCATACGACCTCATCGGCATAGCCAAAGGTCCAGTGTACGCCGTGATCATCGGCCACAAAGCAAACGGCTACTTCGGCGACGTAGCCTTCCGGCACCCAGGCATCACCCCAAAGCCGTCTGTGTCACACATATCAGCGTCAAGCGGCGAGCGAACAGTCCATTTCGTCGACGGCACTTCAGTCGCCAATGTCGACGAAATCATCTTCGGCACAGGATACTCCTGGACCCTACCGTTCCTGCCATCCGTCGAGGTTCGAAACAATCGCATCCCCAACCTCTACCAACACGTCGTGTACCAACCAGACCCTACATTGCTCTTCGTCGGCGCCGTGGGCGCAGGCCTGACATTCAAAGTCTTCGAGTGGCAAGCCGTGCTCGCCGCACGCATCCTGTCCGGACGCGCCAGTCTACCTCCGCTAGCAGAGCAGCAGAAATGGGAGCAAGACCGCATTGCCAAGCGCGGCGATGGTCCTGCTTTTTCGCTGATTTTCCCAGACTTTGAAGACTATTTTGAGACGCTGAGGAAGCTTGCGGGAGAACCAGAGGAAGGGGTGCCGGGTCGCAGGTTGCCAAAGTTTGATAGCACGTGGTATAAGGTGTTTATGGCGGGGCATGAGAGAAGGAAGAAGTGGTGGAGAGAGGAGAATGCAAAGGCGGAGGAATTGCTGACGGATGTACCTCGTGCTAGGCTCTGACAAGGAAATATCTTTGATTTGCATGGTTGCTTATAGATTAGATGTCCATGGAGAACGCCAGGGACCTATTTGGAATCGAAGAGGTCGATTGACTTCGTTAACTTGTTCATCTGAGACTTTTGCCCTAAGTGACCTTTTTTTTCCCCACTCTGCATACTGAAATGTTCATTGCTTAATTGTCTTCACAGCTCTTGCTGTCATAGTCGTCCACGACCATCTAGTCATACAAACAGCCCCTTGACTAGCGCTTCAACTTTATTATACACATCTCCACTTTCCTGCCCCGTCGCCCTCTTCGTAATCACCGGGATCTGATCTGTATCCACCTTGTAGTTACGCAAGTCACTATCCAGGCCAAGGTCCTTTACAAGCTGGAGAATCCTATCGCCAACCTTCTCGGCATCCTTGGTCGTGTCACCAGACTTCGATTCTCCAATGAATGGCAGCACACGTGCAATTTGCTCCGCAGCAGATGGGTCTTGTGCTTTGAGCTTGACGACATGGCCAAGCGTGAGGCAGGAAGTGATACCGTGCGGGATACCATATGGCGATCCAAGGGCATAGCCCAGACCATGCGACAAGCCCAGGCCGCCTTTGATGTTGTACCCCAGGAATCCCAGGCTGGCAAACGCTGCAAGTTGCAACTTTGTAATTGTATCTTCATCCTTAGGATCACCCTTATACTTGGGTAGGTTCTCAAACAAACTCCCCGCGGCCTGTAGCGTCAGCCACCTCGTGGGCATCTCGGTTGCTGTGGGGTGATAGAGGAGCTCCACAGCGTGGTCCATGGCACGCATACCAGTGCTGAGCCAGAGCCGCGCGGGGGTATGCAGAGCGAAGCTTGAGTCAAGGAGTACAACGTGTGGGACGAGCTCTTTCCCTCTAATGCCCGTCTTCACGCCATTAGACTCGGTATAGCCGGCCATCATTGTGCATTCGCTGGCGGACAGAGTAGTGGGGATTGCGATGTGGTAGAGCCATTTTCCAGACTTTTCATGCAGACGGTGACTGATTGCTTTTGCAGAGTCAATCGGGCTGCCACCCCCAATAGAAATCACGGTATCTACGGAGCTGTCTCCCTCAAAGATCTCGGTAGCCTCGTCTAGCTGTGCTACCGGAGCGTGCTCGCCGATTTTACTAAACGTTCCGGCATGTCTATTGCCTAGGAGTTCTTCGACTTGCTTTACCAGCGGCGTCTTGGTAGCTAGTGAATTGCCCGTGATGATGAACGCCTTGCTCGATTCTTTTGGTAGACGTTCTATCAGATGCTTCTGAACAGATCCAGAGCCATAGTGTAGGCTTTGAAGCTGAGTTGGCTGCCAGAGGCCAGAGAGTGGATGGTTGGAGCTATCAGTCATGGTGGGTTTGGCCTTGGTGGACTTGTGACGAATAGAGTGATAAAATGGGGGATTACGGCAGTTCAAATATCGAGAAACAAAGTTTGGCCTCGCTGAAGCGTTGCTTTCAAATCGGTGCTTGTGTGGGGCTTCAAAGTCGCCCGAGACCCTCCGCCTACCGAATCCGCGTGCGAGAATGGGCCGTGGAGCCGTAAGCGTGTAGATAGTATGTCTAGCTAGCTTTTGCATAGATGTCGAGGCTACTATATAGTTTCGTTGCTGTTTCTCATCGACAATGCCGGCAGAGTGGATTCGCTGATGTTGATGGTTTTATGTGACGTAAGGGAAGACTAAACTTCTCCACAGACGTCCCGAGGTCTATTTGGAGGGGCAGTTTTCAACCCCACGATCGACTAGGTTTTGAATGGCGACAGTCACGGATTGATATAGTGCGCTAAAGCATGCAGGTAGGAGACTGTCACGATACTAATGATTCACCATGTCAACCACTTCTCACAATATAGACGAAGACACCAATGAAGTTTAAAAATGTTTTGTAGAGCGGAGAAGCAAACTCGTATTACCATCTCACATCTCTTTACTATAATAGTACACTCATCAGCTCTGCCTTGCGATTACACCGTCTGCCACAATTTCTTCTCGTATCCGCCAGGGGATATCTTTTCGTTACTCCGGTATAACCCAAAGATCGTATAAAGGGGTAGTACAAGGGTAGTTAAACAATCGCTAGTGTGGAGAAGAGAAATGGAAGAGGTATGATACAAAATGTACATGTCTAGAGTGACCCAACCCAGACCGATCGTTACTGGATGCAAGACGCCTGCTTTTGCCGTAAATGAAGAGACGAATTAAAAAGAGACGAAACCAAGATGAAGCGATCAAAGCATTTACTGCTTCTTCTCACCCTCACCCTCGGGTTGCTGCTGCTGTTGCTGCTCGCCCTGGTTTTGGCTCTCATTGCGGGCCTTGTGCATCTGGTCGAACAAGCTCAAAGAGGCGTTCTGGAGCTCATCGGTCTTCTCCTTGATCTCGGCAGCGGTGGCAGTGCCCTCGCCAGCCTGGCTCTGGGAGATGAACTCGCGCATGGTAGTGATCTTCTCCTTGATCTTCTCAGCCTCGGTCTTGTCTAGGCGGTCTTCGAACTCCTTCAAAGCCTTCTCGGTGTCATTGACAACGCTGTCGGCGCGGTTGGCGGCCTCGATGGCGTTCTTGCGCTCCTTGTCCTGTTCAGCATATTGCTCAGAGTCACGGACCATGTTCTCGATCTCGGTGTCAGAGAGACCTGATCCAGATGCAATGGTGATGGACTGATCCTTGTTGGTGGACTTGTCCTTTGCGTGAACGTGGACAATGGAATCAGCGTCGATGTCAAAGGTGACCTCAATTTGAGGAACACCACGGTGCGCAGGTGGAATGCCAACAAGCTGGAAGTTTCCTAGCATCTTGTTGTCACGGACAAGCTCACGCTCACCCTGGTAGACCTTGATCTCAACAGCGCTCTGGAAGTCAGCAGCGGTGGAGAAGACCTGCGACTTCTTGGTGGGGATGGTGGTGTTGCGGTTGATCAAACGGGTGAAGACACCACCGAGAGTCTCGATACCGAGAGACAAGGGGGTGACGTCGAGCAGTAGAAGGTCAGTGACCTCACCAGCAAGCACAGCACCCTGGATCGCAGCGCCAATGGCGACAGCCTCATCGGGGTTAACCGACTTGGCAGGGTCGCGGCCGAAGATGCTCTTGACGGACTCGATAACCTTGGGCATACGGGTCATACCACCAACGAGGATGACCTCGGAGATGTCCTTGGCCTGGAGGTTGGCGTCCTTCAATGCCTTGCGGACGGGCTCGACGGTTCGGCTGATGAGGGGGTCCATCATCTTCTCGAGCTGAGCGCGGGTGAGCTTGGTGTTGATGTGCTTGGGGCCGGAAGCGTCGGCGGTGATGAAGGGCAGGTTGATGTCGGTCTGGGAAGACGAGGACAACTCAATCTTGGCCTTCTCGGCAGCCTCACGGATACGCTGGATAGCCATGCGGTCGCTGTTTAGGTCGATGCCTTGCTCCTTCTTGAACTGCTGGACGAGGTGGCGGAGGAGGGTGATGTCGAAATCTTCACCACCGAGATGGGTGTCACCGTTGGTTGACTTGACCTCGAAAACACCAGCCTGGATTTCAAGAATGGAGATATCGAAAGTTCCACCACCGAGATCGTAGACGGCGACGACGTTGTCGGTGGCCTTGTCAAGACCGTAGGCAAGGGCGGCAGCGGTAGGCTCGTTTACAACACGGAGAACATTGAGACCGGCAATCTGACCAGCATCCTTGGTGGCTTGACGCTGGGAGTCGTTGAAGTAGGCGGGGACGGTGACGACGGCGTTCTTGACGTTCTTGCCCATGTAGGACTCGGCCGTCTCCTTCATCTTTCCGAGCACGAAGCCACCAACCTGCGAAGGCGAGTACTTCTGGCCCTGGGCCTCGAGCCAAGCATCGCCGTTGGAGTGCTGGACGATCTTGTAGGGAACCTGCTGGATATCGCGCTGGACCTCAGCATCAGAGAACTTGCGGCCGATAAGACGCTTGGTCGCGAAAAGTGTGTTCTCAGGGTTGACAACGGCCTGGCGCTTGGCGGCAATACCGACGAGGCGCTCGCCCTCCTTTGTGAAACCAACGACCGATGGTGTTGTTCGGCCACCTGTCAATCAGGGTTAGCTCAATGGCCTGGCGATGAAATTGATGGTGCAGGCGACCTACCCTCAGAGTTCTCAATGATACGTGGGACCTTGCCCTCCATGACGGCAACGGCCGAGTTGGTTGTGCCCAAATCGATACCGATGACAGAGCCCTTGACCTTCTCCTCGCCGCCCTCAGCATAGCCTCGCGAGAACATGGCCGGAGCCCTGAAGGCCGGGGCACGGCGCGCCGCCGAAGCCGCACGCGGCAAGAACTGTGGTGAGGTCAGTGGGCTGGCCGTGGGATTTGCAGCGTTTGCCCATTGCGCATCTACTTACAGTCCGTGATAATCTTGAGGACAGCATTGTGAATGTGTGTGTGAAGGCGCTGCTGGAGGAGATGCAAGCGGCAAGCGGATGGATGCAGAGCAAGATGGAGATTGGAGGGAGGATGGAATATATGATGGAGAGAGGTGAAGCTTTGACAGGAGCGGTAAAATTTTGGGAGAAGCTTCTAGCTCGATTTGGGACTAAAATCGCCGCCCGAGGTTCCGCAGCGCGTCTGTGCTTGCGAACAGCCGGGTGATCGTGGACGAGGCAGTTCAATGTTCAGACGTGAGACGGCTAGAGGGCAGTTGGTTTCTGCTCAGGGCGGTGCGTCTGCGGCCTGCTGGTGTTGCTGGCCACGGCGAGCTGAACATGGAATGTCGATGGTCCGCTTGGCGCATCTCGCTCGCGTGTGGGGAAGGATGCTTGATGGTGCCGCCGTGAGCATCACGACACTCCAACCTAGCATGCCCGCTTCCGGACCTACGCGCACCAGTCCCTAGGCTACCTTCTCACGCATCTTACGCAAGACAGCTTAATCGTTGGTAGCTGTTGGCGCACTTGACGCCCTGCACGTTCCCTTACTCGTACTCTTACTCTTTGGGCTCCGCAACTAAGCCATCGTGTGACGTAGAGCGCCGTCTACTTCTGAGCCTCGTTTGCTCGACAGCGACCAGAAAGACATGCAGCACCTGCCCACCTGACCGCAAACCATGGCCGTCGACGACTTCTTGTTGGTGCTCCTCTACGGCGCTCGGGACTAGCATGGGACTGACTGCAGCAGGAGTCGAGACACGGACGCCTTTGTGTTGCCCTCCAAAGCCTACTATCCCACCAAGATACCCATAGCGTGAGCCCTTGGCATTGCAGGGAGCCCACTGGACATGGACTGATAAGCGCAGACACTACCAGCTGCGGCATTTCATCAGCTGCCCCGAACCCGATCTCGTCTACTACGCAAGCGGTTTCGACATCTATTGCCTCAACGCCGCCACTCGAACGCAGGCGCACGTCACCACCCTCCCGTGGGAAGCGCGCTGTACTGCCGCAGGACACGGCTATGTATGCGTTGGAGGAGCCGACGACGGCAACTTTGCTGCTATCAAGGTGGCAGGCTTCCCGCCTCTGGGCCCTACCCAAGTCGACACCTCGTTGCCGCTAGACTTGGAAAACCGCTTGCCTCGGCCGCCACTACTCGCCGCTGCGTCGCGCGTGCGCCTCGAGAAGATTGGGGAGGATATTGTCAACTCTATATCAATACACAAGCTACCTTCTGCCGTCAACGGTGGCCAGGCTGATGTGGTGGCCGTCCTCACGAACAATGACAAGACCGTGCGCCTGTATTCACTGGTCCAGAACCTGGAGCTGGCAGTCTTGGACCTACCTTTTGCTATGAATCATGCCACAATATCTCCTGATGGAAGCTTGTTGGTGGCAGTTGGCGATGCGTCGATGGGGTTCTTCTTTGAGCGAATGTTGGTTAAAAACCCAAGCAGCGCAAAGGCGCCAGAATTTCACTTGCAGTCTATCTCGTCAAACTGGAACTTAATCGAGCAGGTCAGCCTGTACCGGCCAGCGAATTCACATGCTGATGGCTACTTTACAACAGCCTGGTCTCCCTCCGGACGCTTGTGTGCAGTAGGCTCTGAGTGTGGCTACATTACTCTCTTCGACGTGGAACTACTAAAGAACGTCGAGTACGGCGAAGATGCTATCGTGCAGCTGATCAGCTCAACAAGACCAGATATTGTCACCAGTGCTGGCGCAATACGTACCATGCATTTCTCGCCGTCGCCATGGGACTTACTTGTGTGGAGTGAGGATCAAGGCCGTGTATGTGTTGCTGATCTTCGAGCCGACTTGAAAGTGAGACAAGTCCTTACCTTGGACCCGCGAGAGGAGGGCATGGAGAAGCTCGATATAGCAGACTTCGACCTGACACTCAGTCCAGAGATGCATGAGCTACGCAGGGAAGCAGACTTTATCCGCCGATACCGTCGTGCCCTGGACTCTGAAGGTCCTGTAGCCGCCGTGAATGCCGCCACAGAATACTTAGAGGCCGACTCTGAGCGGCGCAGTCTTCATCGACGGCTTGGAGTGGTTGAGTCGGACAACGATCCTCATGGCCTGACCGCCCACGAAAGGCAAGTCCTGGAGGCGCTGCGGATGACGAGACAGCGTGAAGAAACTCGCGAGCAAGGTGTCACGCCCCGAAGCATCAACTACAACACTGGGGGGCTTCGTGATACAAACCAGTATGACCCCTCTGGCTGCCTGATAAGTATAGAATCTGACTATGGTAGGGAACCGACCCGCCGTGAGGTGACTGATGCTATGACCGAGTTCATGAATGAAAGCCTCCGTCGATCAAACCGCCCACCCCAAGAACGAGCTACTCCCCGTCGCCGGCCTTCAGTCTTCGTCTCCATCGACGAGGGAACAGTCAACGCTCCGCCTCAGACTCACACGCACATCACCGACTCGGCCCTGACACGGTCGCCAAATCCAGTGCCTGCACATGCCCGTCGCGTAAACAACGAGATTATCACCTCGACAGACGATGCCTGGCGTACTATCGAAGAAGCCCTTGCTGGCCAAGCACGAGCTGCAAACCGCAGCTCTACATCGAACCCAACCGCTACGACCAGCAACCCTACTGCTCCTGAGCTTCGCAGCGAACTGCGCCGTCTCCGACAACTAACACAGATGCGAGAACGTCTTCGCAATGCGCGCGCCAGCCAACCTTCGACTGAGACTTACGAGTTCAGTCTCGGGCTTAGGAGGCCGAGTCGCAGCACGCATGATCCCCATCAGGGTGTGCGGACGGCGGGGCTGGCCATGAGCCAGGATGGGCGGACGCTGTACTGTGGGACAGAGGAGGGGATATTTGAGTTTAAGATGAACCTCCATTCCAGGAAAGGGTGTCCTGCTATTTCGCCTAGGTGAAGGAACACTCCTCGCTACTAAAGGACGACAGCTACAGATTGGAGATTTTTTTTTTCATGACATTGAGTCTGTATTTTTTTTGTTTCTTGGTGGGGGCTTCTTCCTTTTTCTTGTATAATGGAGCATGGCCTGGAAACTCAACTTGATTCACTTTGGAGCGAGCGGGCATTGGCGTAATTCATACTGAGCTTAGCTTTGAATTCTGTGTAATCCTTTGGTGTGGGCTGGGACATTATCTATACCCATGGTATTTAGGTTATTTTAGGCATTCAAAAGTCAAATTTGAAGCCAGGCTTCGTCCATGCACCTGCTCGGGCTTCTCACGCCATTACTGTTTAGCATGGCGGAAGTAGGACAAGGCATTCAAAGTGGGTTCTTTTGCTCAATCTGGGGTAACGGCCCATGTTCGCCCATGTTCGCCCATGTTCGCCCGATGTTCGGAAGCAAGCACGAAAACTGCCGATTTGTTCTCGATGGCGCAATACCAGCGGTGACTCCCCACACGTCAGGACCAAACGTACCTTGCAGATGGCTTTGGCACATCCTCTGACTCTCCCCAATTCTTTTCCTATTACCTAGCAATCTCTACTCTACTCTTTGACATCCATTGCAGCGAACCGGTTTCGCCATCTACTGGTCTCGTTTCGTACATTGGATTTGCCTCAACGCGAATCTCCAATCACATCCGAAGCCCCGCTGCTCAGCTTTTACCCCAGCCCGACACCACCAACACACAATTACACAATGGCTGGAGAAAGCTCCAAGAGCAAGGCCAGCGGAGCAGGAAAGGCGCCTACGTCTCTCGATCTGGATGGACACAATCTGCCACCCTCGCCGGCACCAAGCACGCCCCGCAATGGCAGGAAATACGCCCTCATGACCGAGCTGGTCTACACGGAGAGCAGCGACCAGTACAATGCTAGCTCAGTGCCAATCTATCAGGTATGGCAAGACTTTCCACTACCGCCTCATACTCGCTTCATTACCGTTGGGAAAACATGCTGACCTCTCTAGTCTGCGACCTTCAAACAGGAATCTGCGACCGGTGGCGGAGGAGAATATGACTACACACGCTCCGGCAACCCCACACGAACACATCTCGAGCGTCATCTTGCAAAGATCATGGCCGCAAACCGCGCTCTTGTTGTCTCCTCTGGCATGGGTGCTCTTGATGTCATCACACGTCTGCTTCGACCCGGCGATGAAGTTGTGACCGGCGACGACTTATACGGCGGAACAAACAGGCTGCTCAAGTACCTTTCAACACACGGCGGTATCATCGTACATCACGTAGATACAACAACTCCCGAAAAGGTGCGCGAAGTCGTGAACAACAAAACGGCCATGGTGCTGCTCGAGACACCCACGAACCCTCTGATCAAAATTTGCGATATCCCGTCCATTGCCAGCATTGCACACGCCGCAAACCCTAGCGCAATTGTGGCAGTCGACAACACCATGATGTCGCCCATGCTGCTTAACCCACTCGATCTGGGCGCCGATGTTGTCTACGAATCCGGCACAAAGTACCTCTCTGGCCACCACGACCTCATGGCTGGTGTCATTGCCGTGAACGACTCTGCACTAGGAGATAGACTATACTTCACCATCAACGCCTCAGGCTGTGGCTTGTCACCCTTTGACTCGTGGCTCCTCCTCCGCGGTATCAAAACCTTAGGTGTGCGCATGGAGAAGCAGCAAGCAAACGCAATGCGCATTGCCACGTTCCTCGAATCCCACGGCTTCAAAGTCCGCTACCCCGGCCTGAAGTCACACCCACAGTACGATTTGCACTGGAGCATGGCACGCGGCGCAGGCGCTGTTCTCTCGTTTGAGACTGGCGATGTAAATGTTTCAGAGAGGATCGTGGAGAGTGCGCGCTTATGGGGAATTAGCGTGAGCTTCGGATGTGTAAACAGCCTTATTAGCATGCCCTGCCGTATGAGCCATGCTAGTATTGATGAAAAGACTCGCAAGGAGAGGAACATGCCTGAGGATATTATTCGATTGTGCGTGGGCATTGAGGATCCAGAGGATCTTCTGGATGATTTGAGCCGTGCTGTAAGTCTTTCTCCGCCTGGACGATGGAGTTTCCCTTACTAACGAGGTCCACAGCTTGTACAAGCCGGCGCTGTTAACATCACGTTGGAAGGCTTCCGTGCCCTGGCCGCTGAGGCTCCCTCCTCAACGGAAACTTTGGAGGCTGTTCCTGCTCCACCAGAGTCATAGACTCTGTCACCTTACCTAGTCACCGCTGTCCTGCTGGCCATAGCAGGTTAACGTGATATTCCCTATTCTCATTGTCAGGGATAGACGCTTCGCTTCGAATCACTCTCTCTGACCCAAGTCACCTCTGTCACTGTTCCGCAGTGTTAACGTGATATTTGTCCGATGGCTTGTATGTACATAGTGCGAGCGGGAGTTTTGTGGTTCTGCGCCAAAACATCTCCTATGCCGTCAATTGAAACTTTTCAACTTAACCAGTGCATTGTGAGTGTGTTCAGTCCCCGTCAACATCCGCGCATTACCACTTTCTGATGGCATCCGGATGGAGAAGTGTTATCTTAGCATCCCAAGCCTGAAAATGTCACTGTGCGGTGCCATAACGTTAGTTCTCATCATTAATATGACGCTTAACTCCGCTCCGACGATAGGAAAGGTAGGCGCGCGATGCGATGCGACGTCGGATCCGAGGTGTTTCCGGATAGACATGCCAAGCCTAACGACACTCAAGCCATGCTTATGATCGTCCGATCTCGCAACTATATGCTCAGGCCATTGTGTTGGTTCTTGCTTTTGGAATTGCCCTTCCCTTCTTCTACCTTCATCCACTCCTCTTTATCAATTCTTCGCAGTTCGGTTATCGTGATTGTGTATAAAGGCGAAGCGTAAAGTTCCTACCCGAGGTTGACGAAACTCATCTCGAACACGGCTGCACACTTGAAACACGAACGCCTGAGGCACGCGGCATTACGACCACAAGAGACAGAAAAAGAAACGCAGGTGCTGTACTTGCATATCCGTATATTTCCGGGTAAAAAAGATCCTGGACGCCTGAGGAGTTTGATTGCGACGTTTGTTTACCCGAGAAGGGGACTTTTTGGACCTTGTACTCCAACGACTAGTCCGATCCTACTAAAGTCGACAGATCACGTTTCGAGATCAAGATGCCACAGCTACTCGAACTCCCCCGCGAACTGCGCGACATGATATACTTGGAGGTGCTCATTGGCCAAAGACCAACGCCTACCATTTCAGACACAGTATCAGCATCTGGCTGGAATCGTCCCTGGGAGCCCAAGAGCGGGCTTGGAGACCATGGATGTGCCTTTTCTTCCAAGAGAGCGCCGAGCACATGTGCAAATTTCCTCGCGTGTAATAAGCAAGTCTTTGGGGAGATGATGCAGACCATTGACAGCGCACGACGAAAAGGTCTACTGGCGGCAAGAATGGACTGCATTGTCAAAGACGAAATGCACTACTTCACATGGCTGTCCATTCCACTTGTAAAGACGGGGCCGAGTCCGCATGAACAGAAGAGAAGCATCGTACCAAGCTGGGCTGTATATCTAACCACGCCTCACATCGCGCTAAGCAACCGAGGCCTGACGCAACGCAACGCTTCAACCGTCATCGACCAGCTGTGGATCGATATCCGCCTACTTGGGGATGCCTTGTCAAACAGAAGGGTGTTTGAAAGTCCACGTGATCGAACGTCATGGGCAATCTGCGCAGCGCTGAAACATGTCTTTGAGCATGATCCAGACATCATACCCACGCGTGATTGCCAGAACGATGTCACCATTGACGAAGTCGTCCTCAACGTCGTCTCTCCATCTACACCTGTCCCCAAAACTACAACGCACTACCTGGTCGCGCCGAACAACACTATGCTTGAAGTTGAAAAACCTAATATGACCCACCCTGAGAATGTGTCCAGGGAGCTCGTAGATGTGTGGAACAAGCTGTGGTCTGGTGATGAATTCAAGGCACGCTATTATAAAAACTTACTACAAAGAATCAAGAGAGTACGTGTTTGTGTGGATGGCGTGACGTTCAGAGTTAGGGAGCTCCGCGTGGAATTAGAAAGAGGGCAAGCTGAGGCACGAAGGATTGCTATGAGGATGAGGTAGACGATGCACGACGGCATGCAGATACAGAAGCCAAAAAAAACATACAACAGCGGGGATTCGCCAGTGGTCACCCACCTGACTACTAATCCGCCGGTATCCTGCTTAAGTACCGCTGAGCGAACGGGAAGCGCTGTTCACAAGATCCTATGGTCGTATGTGAAGGGAATATGATTTTTATGAGGTTATGAAGTTGGATTTGTGGCCAGGAAGTCATCGTCGATTCAATCAGCAGCCAATTTGACTGACTCCTTGTATCTGGCCCCAAGGCTTAATTTTCATTTGCTGGCAAGACACTAGAAAGACGCAAGTTTAATCATTCTTTATCATGCACTTTGTCGTTCTCTTACTTTTC
This sequence comes from Pyrenochaeta sp. MPI-SDFR-AT-0127, assembly GCA_020747015.1. Taxonomy (NCBI): domain Eukaryota; kingdom Fungi; phylum Ascomycota; class Dothideomycetes; order Pleosporales; family Cucurbitariaceae; genus Pyrenochaeta; species Pyrenochaeta sp. MPI-SDFR-AT-0127. The sequence goes on along the minus strand of JAGTJM010000024.1, from coordinate 304,527 downwards.
ACTCCTATGATTTTCTGCCTGGAAACTGCCTTGCGCAATTTAGCAGCGTTGATCACAATTGTCCTATCAGCCTCTTTGGCCCCCAACTATCATTGTAGGGCTGCGGACGTGGGCTCTCGTAAGAACGCCACGAGATCGTATGGGCTCGCTCGATATTGCAAAAGGGCAGATTATTAACCCTGACCTTGCAGCAAGCGTCGTCTTACCTACTTTATACATCCCCTAGGGCTTTATACTTGTGCTCTCGTGAGACAGCCATGGCGTCCTCTAGGGCAGAAATGTCATCTTCAAAGTTTGCAGTCCCGGGCAGCTTCCCGATCTGCGTTGAGATGTTGAATTTGCCACTGACGAGGCATCTGAAGAATACCATCGCCGGGGAACTCCCCATTCGCTGGGTTAGGCCAGGGGTAATCCCAATAGGCGCGGCTCGGCACGCACAAGTCGCCGCACGCCCTGCCCAACGTCAATCCGATTTTGTCTCGACCTCGCGATTTTCATCCGTCAAAACTCAACCGCACATTCCTGAGGCTCAACATGACAAGTCTTGCCGATCAGACTTCCTACCTTGCTTATGGGTGTTGGAATTTTCCCCCTCAACGGCCAGCCCTAAGCTGTGGCCATGCTCAAAGATAGAATGTTCCCAATCGATAACATGTTGCAGACAGGCGACTGATGAGGACAGTGGGCACAATCTGGGGGGCGAATAAAATTCACATGGGTGGGGCAATGCTGACTACAACCCATACAACACATTTCACGGCGTGCATTCAACGGCCTTGGCATGGCCAATGTACGTTTCATGAAACAGGGCTCCGCGTCATGCCCCTTGCTGCTTCAGGTCGCGCCCCTGCCGTCATTCGCTACAGTACCTGACGTACTCCACTCCACAATTGGCTGGACCCCGATGCCTCTCTCAGGGGCAGGAGGGGATGGACTAAACGGTGTGTACGCACAATGGCCCCTGCATACCAACATGTCCCGAATTTGCACGTCTGACGCCGAACGGGAGCCAGTCCCCGTGGGCGGGATGGGCGTTTACGGGCTTTTCCCTGGCAAGTCTTGGTGAGACGAGGAATTTTGTGCAGAACAGTGCGGAAGGGTACACGTGTGTGTTTTATATTTAAGACTGACTGGTGATCCTCCCTGAGTTTGAAGGTCTGTTCTTTCGATCTTGCTCCAGTTTTTTGCCGACCTTCTTTCTTTGCTCTTTCCAATCCTCTCTCTCTCTCTCTAATCCTGTATCTGTCCCCAATCTTTCTTGTTTCATTTTGTTACCCTATTCAGTTGGGGAACCATCAAAGCTCAATATCTCGACTGCTGGGCAGTTTTTACCGACTCTCTGACATCTTCAAAATCAAAAACTCATCTCAATCATGGCGAAGTCTACTACGTCCACGAATAAGACGCTTCGACCAAGTGAAATCGAGATTCCATCAACAAGCGGCACCAACAAGGATGAGGAAGGCCCCATCTCCCCGCGCTCATGGCGACACCGTACCGTCACCTACCAGCCGCCGTCGCGGAGGCAGACCAATGGCAGCTTGGATGCTGAGGACTACTTTGTACGCCACATGTTAACGTCCAATGTCTAGAATTTTGCTAACAGTACCAGGTCGGTCCCCGTGATATGTCCAAGCACTCCAAATGGCCTTTCTTTATGCGCATGCACGGCTCTGTTTTCCCAAAGATGATTCTTCCTCTTGGTGTTGTAACGATCTGGTCCACCGCCATCACCTGTATCTCGGAATTTGTGTACCCACTCGCAGTCAGTACTTTGCTGCTTACCGTCCTCGGTTTCGTTGTCGGTCTGGCCATCTCTTTCCGCACGAGCACCGCGTACGAGCGGTACACCGAGGGCAGGAAGTACTGGAGTCAGCTGATCTTCGTAAGCCAAAATCTCTCGAGGACGATCTGGCTCCACACTGCGGAACGCGAGGGTGATTTGGGCAAGGAGGATTTGCTGAACAAGCTGTCTGCTCTGAATCTGTTGAACGCATTTGCTTGCTCTGTTAAGCACAGGCTTCGCTTCGAGCCGGGTATCGACTATCCCGATCTCCGTGAGCGCGTCGATTTCCTGGATACTTTTGCCAAAGCTGCAGAAGTTGATATCCCAAAGCCATTGGAGAAGGGCAAGGTCAAGGCTGTTGGCGAGTACCTTGGTGTTACTTTCGCCGAGTCAAACCCTCGCAAGAGGATCAAGCGCTCCAAGAAGCCGCTCGGTAATCTTTCTCTTGAGATTCTGAACCATCTTTCGTGCTACGTTCACAGCATCATCGAAAATGAGACACTCAAGATTGGTCTCTACCAGAATCAAGCTAGTAGGTCTCCCGCATACCTACACTCCTACTGTAGACTAACATGTACATAGTCACCGGTATCGTCCAGCTCAACGAAGCCCTCACCGGCATGGACCGTGTTCTCCAGACCCCACTCCCAATCGCCTACAGCATCGCCATCTCGCAAATTACCTGGGTCTACGTCATGATGCTGCCATTCCAGCTCTGGGATGACCTCCGCTGGATCACCATTCCCGGATGCATTTTCGCCGCATACATCATCATTGGTCTCGCAGCCATCGGTCGCGAAATCGAGAATCCCTTCGGCAACGACGTCAACGATCTTCCTCTGGAGGCCTACTGCGAAGAACTAGAAATGGACATTGACACAATCACATCTCAGCCTGCACCAACCACGAGCGAGTTCATGCGCAGGGATGGAAACAAGCCGATCTGGCCCTTGAGCCATAAGAACTATGAGAGCTGGGCAGGGCGCAGTAAGCAGGATATCCGCGATGCGCTCATGACGAAGACCAAGGCCGACATGACCGTGAGGAAGAGCTTCGCGGCGCCGAGGCAGAGTGAGGCGGACGAGAAAAACCACGCTCCATTGCAGCAAGACTCGTAAATGTTGACGGAAAGCCATGTCGAATTGCTGTTGCGCTGCACGACTTGATACCAGATTGATAATTCGGTTCGGCGCTGGTAGGAGTCTTTACCTCAAGCCTCATTTTGTTTTTATTTCGGTGGTATTCTGCATAGCGAGGCTCCACGGTGTACATGTGTTTTTTTGCTCCTTTTCTCATCACTCCATGACCGACGTCTACTAGCAACGGTATGTTGCTAATTTCACACTAGAGTAGTGCTTATTCGGCCTACCAAGATACAGATAACTAAAAGCTAAGACAATTATCCTTTTCAACTAAGACTGTACTTTGCATATCGTCCAAGTGCATCTCGTGCAATAAGATCACCTCGCAGCATATACTAAAGTACTAATGAGCTACAGAACACACCGGATCTGAGCCAAGATTTACAGACCTTCTCCATGAAGCAACACGAATCTACGGTTAAAGTATGCCAAGAATACGTCCTAGGTATTGGATGGCCGAAACGGGAAGCTCGGAGAGTAAACCTTGCGGTGGTGCAAGACAACGCAATATCTCCATCCGAGAACAATGCTAGAATTGAGTACTGGCGTGCTTCCGAGTATCCTTATTCTGCTTTGATAGCGGAATAGCTGCCTTATTATGCGCAAGCTCCGGTTATCCGCATCTCGGATTCTGTGCCGATCGCTCTAGCAAACCTTGGTATAAAGTGATGAGAGTGACAATGAAGGCGTTCAAGACGTTGAGCTTCCTCACTCGCTTGGTCCCACTTACCTGTATCTAATTCAAGTCGCTCGCTTCGATATCAATTCCGACGGTGTCCAAGATGGCCGGTTCACGAATGCTCGCGCTCTTTACCGCCATCCTTCCCATTCTCGCTGCTCCAGTGCAGGAAAGCAACGTCGGAGCGAAGAAATACATCGTCGGACTGAAAGACAACCTCGACGTGGAAAGCCACATCCAATGGGTGTCCGATATCCACGCTAGGAGCCTATCTCGGCGTGACACTGCGGGCGTGGAGAAAACTCTCGAGATCGGCACCTTTCATGCCTACACCGGCGAGTTCGACCAGGATACGATTGCTCAGGTCAAGGAGAACCCAAATGTCGCGTTTGTGGAAGAGGATGAAGAGTTCCTCGCTGTTACGCTTCAGAACAGCGCCGTTGAGACTCGAGAAGCCTATGACAAACGCTTGGTGCATGAGAAGTGAGTTGGTCTTATGGCACTAATGGCAAAAGATTAGACAAAACTAACAGAATAGGCAAACACGGGCGATTGTGACCCAAAACGACGCACCATGGGGCATCGCTAGCTTGTCTGTTCCTTCTTTGCCAAATGGTAACACATTGGGTCAGAAATATACCTATGATTCGACAGCTGGAGCTGGTACCTTTGTCTATGTGTTTGACACAGGTAGGTGACCTCTTTGTCCTGCGACATGTATGGCAGTGACTAACAGCACTTTAAGGTGTTACAACCAACAACACTGAATTCGAGGGTCGTGCTATCAAAGGCTTCACGCCTTGGGTAGAGGAAGAGTTCATCGACTTTTTCGGCCACGGCACACATGTTGCTGGAATCATTGGTTCGAAAACATTCGGTGTCGCTAAAAAGGCTACGATTTATGATGTCAAGGTCGCCAGAGGAGTGGTAAGTAGACCTCTGAGAAACTTTGTTTTCTCCTTGCTGCTATTTGTTCGCGAAACTAAGTAGATATTCAATTCTAGGGTTATGCCACTGGAGGCAAAGTTCTCGAGGGCATCGAGTGGGCCGTGAAGAATGCTACTGGCACCCCAGGCCGCGCAGCAAAGTCTGTCATCAACGTCAGCCTGGCTCTTCCATTCTCCCAAGCTCTGAACCAGGGTTTTGCAGCTGCATACGCATCCGGCGTCCTCTCTATAGTTGGCGCCGCCAATGACGGGAAAGTAGCCTCAGGCAAATCCCCTGCCTCGGAACCTACAGCGATTACGGTTGGAGCCGTCGACTGGCAGAAGAATGCTGCCGAGTGGAGTAATTTTGGGCCTTTGGTCGATATCTTTGCACCAGGCGTGGATATCCCATCACTATGGAATACGGAGGGTCGCGTTGCGACGGTCTCGGGTACTTCTATGGCCAGCCCCCATGTTGCTGGATTGGCCGCGTATCTGCAGGGGAAAGAAGATCTAAACACACCGGCCAAGGCAACACAGAGGATCCTGGAGTTGGCGCGCAAGGGCGAGATTAAGACGAACAGACCCAATACGGCAAATGTTTTGGCGTATCATGGTGCGGGTGCTTGAAAGACTGGATAAATTTCGTAGGTGTAAGCCTACATCAATCACTAGGGCCACGCTCTTGTCATATGACATTTGTATATTTGCATACAAGTTGCCAATGATCAACCCAGAGTCCTGTGTACAAGACGATCTTGGAAGCCTCTAGCTTTACTAGTTTTGCATCATCTTTCCTGTCTCGTCATAATTTCAAGATTCGTAACTGTCAGTCAATGATATGGCAACCGTCATAAAATGTGTGTATAGCTAAATGAAGCTATTAGGTCGCTCACAGTATCATCGATGTGTACGTTCCGAAGTAATCCACGAAGACTCTACGATTGCCTTTCTATTTTGTGGATTGACTCCGCAATCCATAGGTCAAAGTACAGCAAGGTCATTGTGGTACTAGCAATATGTCAGCACTATGTGTACTTGTTGTGATGAGCGGCTAATATTTACCTAGACCCTACTGTATGCATGAAAAGGCAAAAGCTACATATCTGTGGTATCAAATAGCGAAAGTGAGTGAAACATCGAATAAACTCAGACAGGGAATTTCATGGTGTTGCCCTAAACTTCCTTCAACCACCAGTGAGATGAAAACCTTTGTTGAATGAATCCCTAGTATAAATAACCGTCATGGATTAGATAACAACCATTTGATGGTTGCTCGATATTATATTCCATCGTGAAGTCCATGGTTTTTGTGTAATCTCATGATCGACACTAAACGAGGTGTCTCGACACGGTTCAGCAAGGTTTAGGCCTTCACTCTTGTTAATCTAATTGCAACCGACGACGCTGACTGTCATTTAAGACAACCCTGTGATAGGATGATAGTATGTGGCACAGACTGTGGGGTCCAAAGTTGTGTGATTGGGTGTGATGTGCTATCGTGTTCCTGCATTAAAGCTGCGACATCAATGTTGCTGCACGCGTGCGGCACAGCCAGTTAACCGCCGGCCGGTGATCAAAAGCAAGAGAGTTGGGATGCGACGCGAAACAACGCTCTTTCTCTGGCGCTCTTTTCTTCTTCGTCTGATCACACTCTGTGATTCTTAATATTTGACATTTTTTGTTCTCCTAGAATGGCTTCCGTAGTGTCTCGCAATTGCTACTCCCGCAACGGGACCCTTATCACGGAAGCCGCTTACCAGCCATGTAATAGCGATACCTCGCGCGACTCGGTGTGTTGCGGCTTGAACCATCAAGGCGCGGGGAATACTCATGTCACAAACGATGTTTGCGAATCGAACGGTCTGTGCCAGAATTTCGAGGCATACGATGGTACAAATGCAGGAGCAAAATTGTGGTGGAGGCAGGGCTGTACAGATCCCACATGGCAGAGCGAGTTTTGTTTGGGGAGTGTTTGCAATTTTGCCATGGTATGAGCCTTGCAATGACAGCCAGGGAAATGAGATTGCTGACGAAGTATGCGAATGAACAGTGGCAGACCGAGAATGCAATGGTCCACAAATGTGGAGATAACAGCTGGTGTTGTGGTGAAAAGAGTTGCTGCAATATTTCCTCGAGCTTATTCACACTGGCGGCGACTGTTGGACAAGCTGTACCTTCGGGCTCAAGATCGGCATCCTCCTCTATTGCCGTGTCGACAAGCGCATCCAGTGCTGTACAATCGACAACATCGAATAGCGGCGTTCCTTCTCCGACTGCGAGCACATCCTCTTCAGCTTCTCCTGAGAGAGGAGGACTTAGCACTGGAGCGCGGGCTGGAATAGGTGTTGGCGTGGCAGTGGTGGTTATACTCCTGGGGGTTGTTGTCTTTTTGGGAATGAAATTGTGGAAAAGGAAGCGGACAGAAGCAAAGTATGCAAACGACGCACTAGGCTATGATGGTCTAGGGAAAGAGCAGAGCACTGCGCATACGGTTGGAAGTTCGCCCGCCGAAATGTACGGAGAGAGTCCCCCTGTGGAGATTGGTCAAGACAGCGCAGTCGAATTACCTGGGCACAACATCGACACTGCGCATAATAGGTCGCGAGCGGTAGATTGAAGTATCATTGTCCTCTGGAGTACTTCGATTACTGTAGCCTGACGCTCTTGTGATCAGAAGGCATGAGTTGCGCAGGAGGCAGATCCAGCAACCAGGGATCAAGTCCTGATGCTTGCATAGCCGGACAGGGTTTGATCAATCTGGAGACTTTGTCCGGCAGAGGAGTTCCAATGCACAGGAATCTGGCTTAGAGAAGCTCGCAGGGTGTTTTCTCACTGAGATGCTCGAGGTTAGATCGGATTCGGTATTCACAGTGCCACATCTTGGACATTGGGGATCGTATGTTCTAAGCGTCCTTACTAGCAGGCTTCTATGTCCAGGACGAATAGGAGTGAAGAATGCAGCGCTGTATAATGTTTCACTGGGAGTAATCAGCTGAGAGTGGGGGTGAGGAGTGAGTGAGTGACTGTGCGGTGTCGAGCCACATTGTAGGATAATACGACAGCTTACATAACGGGGAACAGTGTTCAAATACTGTTCTACAAATAAACCTTTCATGAGACACTCAGCAAGTAGGTTTCGTGATGCGTACGCACGTAGTCTCAGTGAGAGTCGCTGGCCTTTCCCGGCTGGGCTAGAGGAGCGACGGGGCGTGGTGCCAACCTATGACCACGAGTGTCATCCATGGAACATTTGCTCACATGCAGGCCAGTTCCACCATGGCAATTCCAAACGGGCCGTCACGCTCCACACTAATGCACCCCTCACCCACCGTGCAACCCATGCCTTCAAAACCGCATGCTGCAGTCCTTCACGGTCTCGGTCTCTACAGCTGAATTGCAGCTGTCCAGACCTTTTTGACACGGAATCGCAAACGAGCGCAACTTGTACCATGTCGGAGACACCGGGTGTGGCCGCTCCTGCGCATAGTGCCGCCTTGGAGCATACGATTCCCATTGTCATCGAGCCAGAAATGGACGCAGACGCAGAGGAACGGGGGCGCTTAAAGAGACGAAGACTGACTTCACACTCTCCCCGCCGCGCATCCTCGCCCTCACGCGGCCACGACCGCAAGAGCGGGTCTCGATATCAACAACATCACCGAAAACACCATCGCCCCTCTTCCCCTACATCATCTGTATCTCCACCGACTACGGCGCAGAAAAAGACTAGACGGCGTAGCGATGCAGAGCCCGACCACACCTTCCGAGGGCGAGCGCGAAACCGCAGTGGAAGTAGGCGCAGAACGCGGAGTCCGATACTCGAAGGCGAGAATGCTTACGAGGATGTCTTTGAGGAAGATGATGAGCGCGACCGTTTCAGGAAACGAAGTGCGCCGCCTAGTCGACCTAGAATGGATGGGACAGACCAGGGAACGGACATCAGGAGACAGAGGAGTTACCCCAACCTGTATAAAGAAGAAAGACGGGATTCAATGGGCGAAGACGGAAATGGTCTGCGTGAGGCAGGCGAGATCAGACGGAGCAATGCTATGTAGCACCACGGTCGGCCTACGAAGAAGTGCATTTCCAGGGCTGTGAGGAATGCGTATGTGAGAATTGGGATTGGACGTGTATAATTATCAAGGTTCACATTGGCGTTCTGGTTGTATACCCTTTCATGGCCTCTATCTTGAGAGCTTATCATCCGTTCATAGATGTATAATGTACATTATGAATCTTCCATGTTCCTCACGCGACAGCTGACCGACCCCGCTGACAAGTAATTGTGACGCGGGGCCATGCACTTGGGGAAGCAAACGCCGATCAAGACGTGGCCGGCTATGGCGATACTCCAACAATATGCAGCCTGATACTACGGCTGGTACTGCTAACAATCTTGACCTGCTTTGCTCCCGACGTACCCGTGCTGCTCACATCAGCATCCTCGTGCGCGTCTCGAAGATTCCACGCCCCGGCGCGCTCATAACGCTGCCCCACCCCGCGGCCGGGCTCCGTGCCAATCACCACAGCTTAACTCCGACGTCTCTTCCGCCTCGCCAACCTTCAACTGCCTCTCTCCCCCCTCTCCTGACGCTGTCACTTGTTTGGTCGCTATGCCTCCGGCGGGCAATGAGTACGCCGCCGAGCAGCTCAAAAACTCCGGGAACAAATGTTTCAAAAATGGCGACTACGAAGCGGCTGAAGGGCTGTACTCGCAGGCCATTCAAAAGAACTCGGCCAATCCGTTATTGTTCACGAATCGCGCAAATGCGAGACTGAAGCTGGAGAAATGGGAGGGTGTGATTGACGATTGTATACGGAGTATCGAGCTTTTGAAGGATAATATGAAAGCCTTCTTCTACCTGGGTATGCTCACCTCTCCGCGAATGCACCGCTGTGAATGCGCCTCGCTGCGCGAATGTGGAGGCTGTAGAGTGAGCTTGGAGACACGTAATGGAAGCTGAGATGATACAGCACAAGCACAACTCTCGATTAATCACCCAAACGAAGCCCTTTCGTCTGCGCTTATGGCCTATGAGCTCTGCACTTCCTCCGCGCAGCAAACCTCCAACGCAGCAACAATATCTGCGCTGGTTCTGAAGTGCAAAAAGGCAAAGTGGGACATCCGAGAGCGCGAGCGCGTAAGGCGGCGCGGCGACCTACTCTCTGATGTCGAAAACATGCTAGAAATACAGTACAAGAAGGACTACGACGAGATCGACGCGCGTATCGAATCCGGGGAGACGAGCAGAGTAGAAGGCCAAGAGGAGAAAGAGGAGAGGAAAATCGAGTTTGAGAAGAAGCGCAATGATCTCCGGACAGCGTTTGCGATCTCAGATCCAGAGCACCAGCAGAAGCGAGAAGTGCCAGATTACCTCGTAGACGGCATCACTTTTGAAATCATGCACGACCCCGTCGTCACCAAGAATGGGCGATCTTACGAGCGCGCAACGCTAATCGAACACCTCAAACGCAGTCCGACAGACCCGCTGACGAGGGAGACCCTGACAATTGCGGAATTGCGACCCAACATCGCGCTCAAGGAAGCTTGCACAGAGTTCATGGAGAGCAACAGTGGATGGGTGTATGATTGGTGAGTTGGCCGACTCATTGGCCCCAGCAATGTCTGTCAGGTATGTGGATGGATGGAGTCGAGGGCGCCAAAGGCTGAGACATGGGGACCGACGAGCACATTGCTAACATGACGCCTAGTGAGGATGGTGAAGTCGATCAAGATACACGGTGGGCGCATTTGTCGCATGTATAGGATTGTCTTTTATTTTCTTCATCTTTCTACTCTACTTACTTAGAATGTGCATTCGGTTTAGAGCATTTTGCATATAACGGGGGACTCCTTGGACAGACCCGTTCTCTTGGTGTTTTGGGTACTCCGGAGGCACGCTTGTTGAGCGTTGTTTTGAGCGAGCGTAGCTTTATACCCTCGAAATCTTTTCGCATCATTCCTTCAGATCCTCATCGTTTCGGTGCTTGTACACAACACTCGTCTATTGTGTCTTGGACACTTTACCATCGCAGCCATAACAGCTTTCCATGATGGCATTTTCGCATATCAATGATCCATCTCACGACTTGGATTTGATCTATTCTTGGGTAGGAACATTGCAAGCGTTCCGTCTTCAGGTGCACGACGCGAGGTGATACCATACAATTCTCTATGCCATTAAAATGTTAGTCTGCTATGTTAGGAAACGGTGCGATCTCGCCTTTCTCTACATAGTCAGAAATACTCCCTTCCTTCAATCAAAGCAGAAGCACGGAAAGAACTAAGAAGGGCCACGGGAAAGTGTCAAATGAAAGAGTTGGGCAGCGTGAACAGGATTATAGACAGCAGGACTTTTACAGCTTGTAATCAAAGTGCATAGGCTGGTTTCAACACTTAGTCTGTTCTTACGCATTCCCACTTAACTGCTGCACCCATCCGGCGGGACAAGTCCCTGTACAAGCCAGTCCACTATCAGTATTCATATTCGAGCAGAGAATTTTCGCCGCACCGCCATTCTTAGGCTTAATATCGATATTTTTGAACTTCAGGCCCGTGCAAGGTGCAGCCTTGCTGCAATATATCCCCACCGCGACATTGTACCGACTTGTACCCGTGATATTTTCCCACGTCACGTCACTAATCTTCAGCCTGGAGGAGTCGCAGTTTCTGTAACTGTAAATACAGGGCGAAACGTAGATGGGCTGGTTAACGTCCTGGAACTTTATATTGCGGAAGGTAATGTTGCGAACGTGGCCTTGGCCTGGGTACGTTTTTATCCACGCAGCGTTGGACGAGTGGATGGCGGTGATGTCTTCGAATAGGACGTTCTCGACGTATTCGGGGACGGTGGTCGGGTTGCCCATGGAGCCGATGCACATGGCGCCGGATTCGTAGCAGGTTACGTTTTTAACGTGGATGTTGCTGCTGTTGCCTTTGACGGAAATGCAATCCTGTGGTAGAAGTTAATGCTGGAGCTCTTCAATAAAGAAGTCATTATTGCTGTGAACTCCACGGGAAGCTTACGTCGCCACATGTCACGACCCAGTTCTTGATGACGATGTCCTTGGAGTTCCAGCTATCGAAGCCATCGGTGTTGACCGTGCTCCACTGCGACGAAGACGTTGCATTCATGTCGAGGTTTGTCATTGTGATGTTCTGCGAATGCGCAACGAATGTGTGCCTGTTTGAATTTCAGTCTCTCACACATTGTTGGACCCGTCTGCCTGTCAAGACTGTTTCCCACATTTTCTTCCGGTCTGGAGAGTAGGGCGTACCAGAATTGCGGCTGCCTCCATGTAATTCCATCAATCCACGCATTCTTGGCTTTCCAAAGTGTCAAGCTAATTGGTCTTCCGTTCTGGTTACCCTGGTCGCGATTCTGATCATACCACTTCTGCCCATTTCCAAAGAAGAGCGCTTGTCCGTGTCCGAGCAGCGTAAAGTTCTCGCCACCGAGTCGGAAGGCTGTACTGCGGGAAGCGTATGTTACACCAATACTGTTCTTGAGCCAGTATTGGATATCATCGTTCCAGGTGAGCTTGCCGCGGATCGAGATGTCGCAATTCTTGAGCGTGAGGACGTCCATTACTTTGGCAATGGTGTAGTCCCCACTTGCTATTTCGATTTGGCCATTTTGGCCGCACTGCTTGAATGCGTCCATGATCGAGGGGCTGTCATCCTTGCTACCAGAGGGCGTTACGGTGCAGAGTGTGCCAGTCTTGGTCATACCCGCAAGAACTTGGCCAATGGCGAGGAACCATAACTGGATGAGAATACCAAAAATCATGGTAGCTGAACGAAGGTCTGTGGAACTCTGTGTAGACAAGCATTTCTCTGATTGCTTCGAGCCTGACTATAAGCTCTTCGAACGCTTGAATTGTGGGACCGTGATACCCCGCAGAGACTTTGTTCGATCGCCTGCTCAAAAGCAATATATAAATTTGTAGAATTCGTTCAGGTGAGAATTGCGATTGGCGAGAACCTTTACTACTGTGATTCAGTGGCCACTTACATAGTTGTGCAGCCGGTTGCAGCTCGGCTACAGGCATCACAGTAATATAGCTAGATGAAATGACTGGGTATCAAAAAGCGGAGGCAAACGCAGCGTTCGGCAATAAACTGTAGCCTATGATAAGAGAAATTGAGATGATGGTGGGACTAGGTGGACAAGTGCATGAAGAACGATTTGTTTGAGAAGAGCCTAGTTCTAACAATGCACATGATCAGATTCATCTCATAGAGAGCCGTTGGAAGTGAAAGAACTCGCTTTGAATATGTATCTTGAATATGTACTAGTACATTAGACTCAGATGAAAGTGTAGTATGAATAGGGAGAGACTACTTCGAGAGAGTTGTAACGATTCAATCCTCTGATGAAGGCAAAGAAAGAACAAATTGAATGTTGGAGCAGATATTGGAACAAAGCAAAGGCTTTTGAGAGCAGTGATCTAACCAGTACTACAAATTTAGTTGTCATAAGTCAGTATTCAGTAAAAATAGCTGTTGACTAAGGACGGTGCGAGGAATGTGGTCGCAGAAGATCAATGTACCTGCCAAGCCGCCCCACGTCACCGACGTCGCCCTGCAAAGCAAGCTTCACCCGCAGCTTCATCTCTCAACAGCAATTGCGCCGCCATTGAGCGTCGTATGGGCTGTACACCACGCTCTCTACCATGAACACGGCCGCAAATATGCGCGTCTTACGCGTGCGACCGTCTATCGCGCGCTGCCGCCCCGCCCGCCGCCCGTTTCAACATCCCACGAGATTCACATCCACCGAAACTACAGCAGCCACGGTAAATGCAACAAACGTCCGTTCCGCGGGTACACGCACAAAAAACTTTGTATACGGCACTCTCCTGACCCTCGGCCTCTCCCTTGGTTATCTCTACGTCACCGACACGCGCGCCAGCATTCACGAATGGCTCATCGTCCCCGCACTGCGACAACTATATCCCGACGGCGAAGATGCACATAAGATTGGGACAAGCATCCTGAAGGCACTGCACAGCTTTGGCCTGAATCCGAGAGAACGCGGGACCGCAGATTCAGCGGGAGATTTGGCCGTCGAGGTTTTTGGACATACTCTGAGCAATCCCATCGGGACGTCTGCTGGCATTGACAAGGGCGCCGAGGTTCCCACACCTCTATTCGAGCTTGGAGCTGCCATTGTAGAGGTTGGCGCCGTCACACTGCTACCGCAAGAAGGCAACCCAAAGCCACGAGTATTCAGATTGCCCAGCCAGAATGCGCTGATCAATCGGTATGGCTTCAACTCCGAGGGCGCGGAATTAGTCGCCACAAGGCTGCGCCAACGTGTGCGAGAGTTTGCTTACCATGCCGGACTTGGTTTGGATGAAGAGGCTGAGCGCACGGTCCTCAATGGAGAAGCAGGTGTGCCGCCCGGGTCGCTGCTACCCGGACGACTCATGGCAGTCCAGGTCGCAAAGAACAAATCTACACCCGAGACCGATATTGACGCTGTTGTGCGCGACTATGCGACTGCTGTAGGTCATGTTGGCAAGTATGCTGACATACTTGTGGTAAATGTTTCCTCGCCAAACACTCCCGGATTACGCACCCTCCAGAATGTTGAGCCTCTCACGCGGCTGCTTTCAGGTGTTGTTCAAGCAGTGAAGAAAATCGACCGCAAGACAAAACCCGCCATCATGGTAAAAGTCAGCCCGGATGAAGATTCAGCGGAGCAGATATCTGGAATATGTGAAGCTATCTGGGACTCAGGCGTGGATGGTGTCATCGTTGGCAACACCACAAAGAAGCGGCCTGATCCACTGCCAAAGGGCTACCTTCTTCCGGAGGCGGAAGCGAAGATCCTACTCGAGCAAGGAGGGTACTCAGGGCCGCAAATGTTTGAGCGCACATTGGCGCTAGTAAGCAAGTACAGGAAGGCGCTCGATGAAGGGCCCAAACACATCTCTCTACCGGACAAGCCAGCCGCGGGCCAGACTACCGCCGACCAATCTACTACTAATGATACGGATAAAACCAAGTCCTCTTCGTCATCGTCATCTGCTTCCTCCTCATCGCAGACCACCACAACAGTCAAGCTCGACCAACCAGTAGCTCTCTCATCCAATGTAGATGACCTGTCCGAATCGGCTCCTGCACTAACTCTGCACTCGACACCTGTCACTGCACCCGCACCCAAGAATCCTCGCAAGGTCATATTTGCCACAGGGGGTATCACGAACGGCCGGCAAGCAAGAGAAATTCTCGATGCGGGTGCCAGCGTTGCGCAAGTGTACACTGCCATGATCTATGGTGGTGCAGGCACAATTTCAAGAATAAAGCAAGAGATGAGGGATGACGCGAAGAGGCAGACAACGATAACGAAACGATGATGCGGGCAGGGAAAGGCATGATTGTTGTATATGTACGTGACAGGAATAGAACATCTCTTATGTACTTCTTTAGCATCTTTGAGACGAAGAGATTCGACCTTCAATTTCAAATGTTCCCCAGTCTTGTACAATATGCCGTGTATGCTAGTGACAAGATGTAGGAGAAGCTTCATGTTAATGATCGAACGAACCTCTCTCGCAGTCTTCCTGTTCAACATCTCACTTTCAATAAATATTTCCCACTTCCAAGCAATTTACACGAAGATTTGTCCAGGATCTCTAGTCCAAACACACCCGGCTAATAAGCAATAATACCAATATCAATGCTTCTGGTGCACAAAGGGCCCGTGATGTAATGGCCGGATCGTACACTATTTTCGAATGTCAGGGCCCCTGAGAGGTTGTTCGAGTATGAAGTTTGGAAGACTGGAAAACGAAACTACAAAAAGGCAAAAGCTCTTTCAATAGTGGATGTCTACTCAATGACACAGCCGTATAGTTTTCGTATAGAACGGTTTTTCGTCATCGGAAACGGAATGAAGTTCCGGAATGATTGGCCAGATTATTGAACAATCTTTTCTTTGGTTTTTCTTATGCCATACATCATATGTGCTACTATTTCCAAACTTACTCGTTTTGTGTATGTGGTAGCATGCTGCTGGTCTCAAAGAAAACCAGACCCGCAGCTTCCTTTATTCAATCACCTTTGATCGAGACATGTATACTTCTTATCAAAAGGTTCAGATGAACTTTCTCACATGCAAATAGCGACTATACTTTCACAATCTTACTTCCAGCTCAGCAATTCCATGAGAATTTGTGCTAGCACTTTTCAATAAACCCCACAAACTCGAATCAGCGCACCGATCCTACTCAACTTTATCCATCCAAGAAGAAAAGACAGCATCCATTCCGCTCGCCAGTGGAACAACAACCCCATATCACGTTGTATATTGGTATCGTCTAGTAGAAACGTGGCTTAAGCCCCATATTTTAGCTCATGGGGTGACTTCCCAGTTCAAAATGCCAGTATATACTGGATAAATTTCCTCGTATTCTCAAATTGTGACCAAGATGTGTGACGAAAGGGGTGTATATTTGAAAAGATTGGGGAAATTTAGTACGTTCTCTAAGCATTTCGTGTCTATCTAGGAGAGAGTAATATTCTACGTCCATAAAGGACTGTAAGAAAAATTGTCCAGGTTTTTATAGGGATGAGTCAGCATGGAGTTTATTTCGATGAAATGACAACTAGCAGGTCCATACACTTTGATATCCATACCTCAGCAACAACAAACATTTTGGTACTAGATGTGGACCGGAAATAAAAGACGCCCAAAAGCATGACAAACACCCCCGCAACCCCCAATCTTGAACCGAGACTGTGCGCCCCAAAGAGCCAATATGCAGCACATGACAATCAATACACTGATGTTCAAGATCACCATTCCTCTCATTTCCGGCCGCCGCGTACACACATGTGTGATAAGCTTTTTGGTCAGCCCCCTCAAGCACACACACACCCATCGGCCCGATTGCTTGTCCCTTTGTATGCTGAGATTCACAGTTTATCTGCAGAGCACGCCTTCCGAGGAACACATGACAACATCTTATTGACTCGAACGGATTATGCGAGAATTAAAAGAAAAAGAAAGTGGCGCCCGCGTAAGGGTTTCAGGTACACGGGTTTATCGCATTGATAAGGATGGCAGTGTACGAGTACCGCCGGCTGGGTTTTGTCGAAGAATAAGATTGTAGGGGTCGAGAGGGAACTGGAGAGGAAACCTTGTCCGGCACCCTTCGGACAGTTGGGCCATGTTACTTTTCGGTCAATAGATGTATCGGATGACACCGGCTGTCTTGTTGAAGGCTTGAATGTGATTTTTCTTTCTGAATGCTTCATAACCGCCCTCTGGTGGGCGGATATGCCGTTGCTTGGCCAAGGTCCTGGATTTGAGCACCGTAATTTGCTAGTTTATCCTGTCGTTGTGGCGACATGTTCAACATGTTACTCCAGCGTAGACCGGAAGCTACACACACAGAAGAGGGTTGATCATCTTATTGCACATGTTCACGTAATCGTTGATCCCATATGCTGCGGTAAATGCAACCCATGTGAGTACACCAAAATAGCAGCAAGACTCGTTTTCCAATCTAGGGCATAGTCTTGAACGAGGTATTCGGGCTTGAGCACTTCATAACTCCGTCTCCGTCGGCTTTCACTAATGTACGAGCGGACACGCCTCGAAGCACATTCTATCTTGTATAGGGATTAATGCTTTATTGGCGAACACGAATCGGCCCATTGGCACGCCCTGCACTAGTCACCGGCCCACTAGGCTTCGCGTTGGCGAGAGACAGTTCGGTAAGATTATACCCGGTCTAGTCAGGCCATCGGGGCCGTGTCTGAAGGTGGCTCGCGCGGTGAGTAGTGCTGATCAACGAAGGAATAGGAACCAGGTTTTCACCGTCTTGGTCTTGATGTATCACTCAATGTTATGAGAAAGAAATGGAAGGGACGTTGGAGAATTGAAGTAATGTTTTCGGTCTCAACATGGACCTGCTCTATGAGACGCGCACTACGTTATCGTACATGTCTATCGTGTGCCGAATGCACGGGGTATCAAAGAAACGTAACTAAAGTCTATATGCTCGCTGAGTGACAAAAGAAGAACGCGGAAGCGATGTGAGACGTGGTAAATCATGACATCTCATTGTGGCAATCGCTCACTAATTCTGTGTCGTGTACATATGTAACTGTTCGTGCATCTGCGCGGGATTGCGGTAAGATTGTTGTGGTTGTTGCGCCATTGGGTATTGTTGGTGATGTTGTGGTATATGTTGTTGTTGTTGTTGATGTTGATGCTGGGGTGGGCGCATACTCATTGCGGCAACAGAGCCTTGAATTATGAAATCAGCACCCATATCTGAGGCGCCTTGGCTCATTTGAGATGAAGATCTCGAATGAGTGGAGTTGTTTCTTGAGGTGCCCAGCCGACTTCCGATCTTGTGCAATGGTTTCGATATTATCTGACCAAAAGATGGACGCTCATAGTACTGCGACTCCTCGAATTGAGGTGCAGCGTCGAAGTAGCTTGGGTAACACCAGCCCAGTGGGTTGGCGGGAGGCTTCTGTGGTTCGCCATAGTCATTGTTGTTGTGGAGGTGAGGCTGAGGCTCGTTATCCATAACTGGTGTGTGGGGTTGAGGCACGTTCACTGAGGATGTGTTCATTACGGATGGGAGGTCGGGTATAGCCGGCTGTGCTACATCTAGGAAGTCTCCAGGGTCCACATCCATGTAACTGATACGACGCCCTGTCGTGTCAACTGCTGGTGACTGTGGCTCAACGAACGGTGAAGATCCACAGTCATAGTCGGGCCCGTGCGATAACGAATTGCTGATCCGGAGGAGTGCGGCATTTATGGACGCAAGTCGTGTGTTTGAGAGTTGGATGTTGGAGTTTCCGATTAGGACGTGCATACGCTGCTCGCGGGTCAGTTTGTCGACATGTGGTACTGAGTCTCTGCTTGGGGTGACGAATCCAAGCGGGAGCTGCTGGTGTACAGGATCAAGCGGTATGTCAGAGCGCAGACTCAAGGCTGTAATGAGTACTTCTTCTCGACTTGGTCTCAAGTCACAGCATTGAAGCTTCTGTCGGAGGGTTCTCGAGTTGTCTGGGCACCAGCTGATTTGTGATCGACTTTCTCGTAACCTCTCATCCAGACAGTTGAGCAACTCTTTCCAGGTGTCATGCAAAGCTTCTTGCCGTATCAGGTTACGGATGACATTGGAATACTTCCACTGATCAAAAGTCGCACCGTTTTTCATGTGCTTTGCTACGTGGTCACATCGCTCATCCCAGCCAATGCTAACCTCTTTACATTTGGCAAACCCACAACCAAACACTCTTCTCGGTAGTAGGGTGATACCAATATCTGTGAGAGATGGCAGGGGTCGTCCGGAATGATAACGCTGATGATGTTTAATAAAGTCTTTCTGACGATCAAAGATGCGGTTGCAGCCATGCACTATGCACTGCCAGTCCTCTCCAGTTTCATGCATCCTCATTTCGTGCTTTTTCCAGTCGGATTTTGCTTTGAACGTCTTTTGCGTCTTTTGCTCAGCGCAGTAAGTGCAGAACATGTACGGTTCGCCGGATTGATTCTGTGATTTATCATCGGAGAACATGATGGGTGATGCAACGCTTATGTCGTCGGTTGGTGTGAAGCTTGGTTCAATCTTTAGGTCGAGCGGACTGCTAACTTCTGAGGAAGGAGTCAATACGGCAGGTACCGGGCGCGTTGGATCAAGACCGGCTGGATACGAACGCGGCTCAGCTCGCCTCATCCTTGACCGTGAAGAGGTCGATGAAGCGATGGAAGGCGCCATGTCACTGCTCCCCGTTGAACTCGAGAAAGTGGATGCAAGAGAAAGTCGAGATCTCCATGACGATCCCGAGGAAGACGTTGCTGTTGAACTTGAAGTGGTTGTGGACATGAAAGACGAAGCTGTAGAATTACGACCTGAGAAAGTGTCAGCCTGAAAGGAAAAGCAAAAAACCGAGTCGTCGACGTACGCGACTCCATTGCTTGCGAAAACATCCTCTGGATCATTTGTGGAGGATGTCTTGCTAGCAAAGCCTCAATGTGTCGCATCGACTCCTCTGGGATGTCGACATGGTCGTCCATCTTGGCAAGGACCCCGTGTGGCACAGGTGGTTAGCTGAGATGGTGTGTCGGACAAAGCCCTCTTGTCATGCCGAAGGTAAACCCTCACGCAAAGTCAAGCGACCGACGAGGGCAGAGAGGGGGGAAGGCAAGGCAAAAGAGGGTGAAGAAGGGTATCCAGGCGGCGCAGGGAAGTTAGGGGCGAAGGAGTGGATGAACGTGTGTCCGAGCAGGCATCAGCTGCCGTTGGTGCGACGGGGTTGTTATACAAGTGGGATCACCTCATCCAAGATTGCATGTGCAGCGGGGATGGCGGAAACGGCACTCTTCTGGAAGGCCTGTGGAAGATGTATGGAAGAAGCTAAATGAGGGTTGTTCGCGGGGGCGCTCGAGCGCAACGTCGACATGACCACTACCCTGGTTTGAGCCCAAAGCTGGGGCAAGGCTGATGTTGCGACAACGCGCCAAGATGTAGTGTGTTTGAGGCGGTACAAGCGAACGACGGTTGGGGGGACTTTGCAAAGAGGTGGGAGCCAGCAAGACGGCGAGCGAGCAGAATTCAGCGGGCGGCCACGGCAGGTTTAAACCACTGGAGAGCCTGTCTCGAACGTCTCGTCTCGTCCGAGAGCTTATTGTGCAGGGTATGCGCGAGCGAAGCCATTGATTCGCACAGGCCAGTGTGCCAGAACGGCACGCACCTATCGTATCCGCGCAACAGCACATTTGCAACAGAGGTTCGGCCTGCATGCCCCTGACTGGGACTGGCGTGCCGGTACCTGGATGACGCACTAAGGAAGACTTCTCGAAGCGTGCTGGCGCCGTGATGAGTGACATGCCTGTGGAATGTGACCGGAGCAACCTCTCAGTTGGCCTCGCCGAGAATCGGCCTCTGCTTGGGTGCTCGACGTTTGTGTCGCGCTGCGGCTGTCGCGAACTGGTGGTGGTCGCTCTAGCAGGGTGGCCGAAGCAACCAGGCCTCGAGGCCTATGCCCGCTAGGGACAAGGCGAGACTGTAGCGGGCAGCTTCACAGGAGAGGGGGAGGGGAGGGGGAGGGGAGTGGACGGTGCTGCTGACGGCAGGGAGCCCAGGCCAGCTGCATAGGGCGTAGCCACTGGCAAATGGCGGCCAGGACGGCCCTGAGCGGGTGCGTCTCTTGCAGCGCGTCACGGGCAGCCGTGGGCGACGCAACCCGGGGAAATCATCGTATCGCCGAGTCGTGCAATGTAGAGAACTGGCAGACTAGTGTAAGAGGAAATCTAAGGAGGCGGACGCAACCCAGAAACGGCAGGAGGGATCGGTTAAATGCAGAAGGTCCAAGATAAGAATCTCACCCACCGCATTTCGCTGCTTCGAATAAGGACTCAGATGATGCTGCAATCAAAGGCGTGATTATTGGGGGCGTCACCGACGAATTGACAAGCAATGCCAATGCCCTTGCCCACCCCCCCTTCGCTGCTTGCAGTGGGCGACTCGGATGCCCTCTCATCACCATCGCGCCGCAAGCTGGCAGAGCCGCGCTGTCACTGAGGGCGCACACTGCCAAGCGGCACAACGTAATTAGCGCGAACCTTGTCCGGCATCTACTACTGACGCCATCCTCATAGGCTGCCCTCGCCGTCACGTGCACGGGTGGCTTCATCGTTGCACGCCGCCAGCATGCCTCTCGCTACACTTTGCGCGCTTACAACGGTGAAACAACGACAACCTTAGGACCTGCCCATCGGAAACGCAGTGGCGAGAAAAGGAAGACTGGATAGTGCGTCTGGAAAGGCTCGAGCCCACGCCCCAGCAGCCGATCTCTTAGCAGAGCCTGGTATAGCTCTTCAGAAAAGGGCCGGCAGGTGCACACCGCGCTGGCAGTCCTCAAGCCCGTCGACCCAGAAGACCAACTGCTGCACCTACCGTCAGATCCTCCAAACCCAGCCAGATGCTCCAGACGCCCCCTGCATCCACGTAGCCTCAGGTTGTTTTTTCTCATCCTCTGCTTCACCAGACGTGGGAAATCATGAAAATTTAGACCAGCTAGCCGGCCTTTCAAACATGGATTGCATGCAGCTTTCCTCTACCTTGACTACCACATTCTACATATGGTAAGCGCCGAACCTAGCCTCACCATACCACCATCATGCTTTGAGATGCATTTAATATTTCGCCCTGTCATACGGGCGGCGTGCCCGAAAGGAGGCAAATCCAGAGGATTCAAAGACCGTAAAGTGCTTTTGGACGATACACCTGGCCCACTGAAGCCAAGCCTTGAAGGTGCAGCGCCAGCCATGCCGCACGCATGGCTAAGATGAAGTGTGACGTTGCGCAACACAGTCTCCACACTTATATTGGTAGAACACTTCGCTCAGGAAATAGGAGATATACATGCCGAGTCAAAATGACCTAGGACAGGGCATCCAACGCATCCCGTCCGTTCAAGTTCCCTTGCCTTTCTGGCCCGATACCTTTATTTCAAACAAACCCATGATCCTTATCACCACCCAGAAGACCCCCAGCGTCGGCAGTGTACCATCCGACATATCGACTCCGCACTTTGAAAGATAGTCGTCCCAGATGTCTGGTGTCAGCGCGGACTAGGGACAAGATAATTCACACTGCACTAAATTATATCCGTATCATGGGCGTTCCAAGATTAGCAGCGACATTAAACACACCCCTAGTGAGAAAAAGGAAACTCCATCGTAATACGTTTTGCACCAAACATCAGGCCCAGCGCGTCCATGTTGATCATACTATACATCCACGCCACAACCCAGCACGCAAACAACATCTCTGCAGCCGACCTCCATCTGCCATCGAATGCGAACACCCTTCTCCAGCGGACCAAGCGATCCTACAAAGCAGGCTGCCAAAGAAATTGGGATTGAACTCGAAGGCGGCGTGAAGAAGCAGATCCGTGCACATTTGTACCATGCCCTGCTGAAAAGCAATTGTACGATAGGTAGGACGACATTGGTCCTGTTGCAGATGCTTCGCCACCCACAGTAACAAGGTTGTGTGCCACTACACTGGTGTGTCTGGGCCATTTTGGGCAGTAAGGGTGAGTGCTATGCCGTTGTCGTGGTTTCATAATCGTGTTGGCAGAAGATAATGTGGCTCGAGAAGGCGCCTGCCGCGGTAGACGCACGTGTGATTACTGAAACGTAGATTCTTGCATAGAGCGTAGAATACAGAGACGACTCAAGATATGAGGTGACAAGTTTACCGCTGACTGGCATTGGAAGAAGCTGCATGGCTAGCCAGTACTCCTTCCAACCAGGATGTCGCTCCACGATGGATGACAACATGCTGTTCCGTACTTCACGTTGAAGCGATCACCTTGAATCCGCTTTAGGATCCACTTGAACATCGGCATTGACGTCGGTTGGACACCCACAAGACTGATTGGTGAGTGTTACGGACTTTGATATGCTTCACGAATGCCGTTGTCATTACAACTTGCCAAAGAAACCGTCACCAGCCTACCTCGATGGAGACAAAGTGTGTATATCCTAGCTTATTCCAATCCAAAAGACAATCATGCCCAAGACTGACACGACTCCTACCCTTCAACATGGTCATTGCCATGGTACCACAATGTCGCGTGCGTCAGCTGTGATATCCCAAAGAAGGCGGACCCACCGTGCTTGTGACACCAATTCCCACGCAGGTTTCTGCCTGAACTCCGCATTATCAGATAAGCCCATTTCCAGTTCCACAAAACACACTGTTACGAAATGCAGGAGAAGAGGGGTGGAGGGGGGCATCATTTTACCTACCGTATTCTCCCGCCAGACGCAAGAACAACTGCGTGAAAGGGTCACTACTGTCCCATTTAGGAACGACGGGTCCAATCACCACCCATCGAACTCGTTCCACATCTGGAACCCAGCACGCCTACACAGCGCACTTTGCTATACTATCAAGACACCATCAGAACACCCCTTGCACACTACGGGCCGACAACGGTCCATCGCTACCGACGATTACACCCAATCGCCTAGCTCTAGCGCTGTATAAAGATAGTAACAGTGGTGCAACGCTCTTCTATGAAGCGAGATTCGAGCCACCTGGGCCAGTTCCGCCCTGCACGCATAGGGTGGGCGTTGAGGAACCCGTCTGATTCGCACGCAGTAAGAGTAGGAAAACACCACAAGTAATGAAAGGCGGCTCGTATTTGTTTCTGCAGCGTGCACATCGCAATCACGCAATAGCACCGTTTTTTGTTTTCTTGCCTCAAAAAAACATACTAGATCGTCCCGCTTGTATATGTAGATTTGGTACGTATGCTTTCTGGTCCATAGATTAAAGTCTGCGGCGTTGTGATATAGTGTTTCCCACAAAGCCCACGTTTGTGGAAGCTAGGGACAACGTTCCCAATACGAGTTCCTTGGTAAGCGGTTCGTACTTCGTATTTGTGTGGAGGGATGGTGATTCGACGTCGGAGATCACGGTGCAACCTCCATCGACAACTGGTTGGCGTCCCTGGGATTGTGGAAATGTCCAGAAGGCTATAATCTGGCCGCTACTGACAAACCTTTCACATGCTGTTCAACTTCGTTTCCATCACCGCAGCATCTCCGAAATAATCGCCATTATCAGAACCTTGATTAAAGTTCACCAAACTAGATCAATCACATTGCTCATGTTCACAGTAAAAGCTTGCTTTAGTAGATGAAGAAGATTATCATTCATATTAGTCATATAGTCATTATGCCAGTACTGTCTGACTTTCCGTGTGTCCACTGATGAGTCAGTGTCCCACGACTGTAAAGCTATCCTGAACCTTCAAGTCCCTGCTGCTCAAGCCTACCCAGACTGTAAATTCACCCTCAGGGATGACCCATTGTTGGCTGACAATGTCCCAGTAGCTCAGATCACGGCGCATCAACTCGAAGCCAACCGTCTGTGACTCACCCTTCTCAAGATGCACCTTCTCGAAGCCGCGTAGTTGGCGAATGGGGGTGCCGGCTGGTGCTGACGACGGAAGTCCGACGTACAGCTGCGGTACTGCTGCACCTGCAACGTCGCCAGTGTTAGAGACTGAGACGCTGACATTATAGACGGGTGCCCAAAGAGCGGGGTTGCCACCGGGCTGGATGGGGAGATCTTCAGGGAAGGATGTGATGTTGCTCTCGATTGGTGAAGATTGGATGTCAGAAATCTCAAAGGTGGTGTATGAGAGACCAAAGCCGAACTCAAAGCGGACACTGATGTTTTTGGCATCGAAGTAACGATAGTCGATCTCCAATTTCTCATCAAAGTTGGATTGCCAGTCATCAAAACCAGTTGTGTTGATCGCGGTTGTCGGAGGTGCGTTGTAGTCGGTGCCGTTGAGGGCAATGGTATATGGCAAATGCCCACTGGGGTTGACGTCTCCATACAATATATCGACTAACGAGTTGCCGCTTTCTTGTCCAGGGAAATGAGCAGCGAGGATAGCCGTAACGTTAGGGTGGTCTGACCAAGGGAGCGTGTTTACGCCAGAAGAATGAGTCACAACAACTGTGTTGTTGCAAGCCGCAGCGACTGCCTCGACAACACCATTACCGTTGAAGTCAACGGAGAGATGAGCTCGGTCTTCCGCTTCCTGGGCCCAAGTCTTCAACATGACAATGCACACATCAGGGACTTTGCGGGGGATCAACAAGTTGGCGACGTTTGAGTTGGCGATCAGAGTGTTGTTAAGCCAGTAGTGCACCAGTCCACCATCCTGAGTGGCACGATCCTGGATTGCTCGTAGAGGGGTGACCAGATAGGTGAATTGACCGGTACCGGAGCCACCGCCAGCAGCAAGTGTTCCATACTCATAGTTGACCTGGTTGAGAACGCTGCTTTGAGTGGGATCACTGGCATCGTTTCCGAATACAGCAATGTTTTTGGGTGCCTGAAGCGGAAGGGCACCATTCTTATTCTTGAGCAGAACGCTACCAGCCGCACCGTGCTTGCGGATAAGGGCGCCATGGTCGGCACGGACATCGCGACTACTCTCACCAGTCAGAGTGTAATTGCGTGTCCATGTTCGGCGTGGTGAGAAGGTGTTGAGGTCACCGCTGGAAGGGTCCACTGTTGGAAACTCTTCATCTTGACCCAGGTGGAAATAAGGTGTCAAAATGCGAACAATCATATCGTCCACACGAGCAACATCAAGCGTCCCGTTGTTTACAGCAAGTGTGACATTTCCACCAAAGAAGCTTGGAATACCGAAATTGGTTCCGTAGGGACCAAGTCCGCCAGGCATATTCATGTCAAGGCCAGCCTCAATTGCAGCCACACCGGTGTGCGTCGCGCCCCAATCTGACATGATGTAGCCTTGAAATCCGAGCTCAGTCTTAAGTAGACCGTTCTGAGACTTTGAGTTCTGGCATCCGTAGGATCCGTTGATACGTTGATACGAGCACATGAATGATGCAGCCTTGGCCTTGACTGCGTTGGCAAAGGGCCACATGTAGAGTCTATTGAATGTTAGCGGTAAACTCCTTCACACAGGCAGACAGAGTTTGCGTACTCGTGCATGGTCCTGTCATCAATGTTGGACGAGACAGCATTGGAAAGCTTGGTTGTCGTGATATTCTTGTCGTAGACGGGGTTCCTTTGGATTTCCTGTTCGTTTCCGATCCAATGCTTTGCACAGGCTTGCACGCCGGCATCTTGATGGGCAGTGATTGTCTTTTCCATTGCGACACCCGATAAGTAGGGATCTGAGCTAAAGCCCTCCCAGTTGCGGCCAGCATAGGCCGATCGACCGAGAGGTCCCGCAACAGGCCCAAGAAGAACGTGAGCACCCTTGGCCTTGAACTCCCGGCCCATTGCCAAACCTCGCTCATACATGATATCCTTATCCCAGGTAGCGCCGGCGGAGACACCTGCAGAAAAAACGCTCGCATAGTCCGCGACACGGATTCCAAGAGGTCCGTCGTGCAAGCAGAGTCCGCTGAAGCCTAGACGAGGAATAGCGACAATGTTTCCTACACATGGCCCGGCCTGACCGGTAACCATGTCTGCTTTTTCTTCGACAGTCAGTTGGGCCACGAACGCTTTTGCCTTCGCTAGGGCATCGTCCCAGCCACCTGAACCGGTTATGTTTGCTATAGACTATCAGCTTGATGTGTTATTTGGGATGGTATCAGACTTACGCGAAGGGTAAACGGGCGGTGATGAGCCGTATTCTGTCAGGATCGTGGTATTTATCGGTTGGACGTACTGGAACGCATCTTCGTCCCTTCCACCACCACTGAAGTCCTGTGCATTGGCCGCACTCAGCAGCGCAGTGCCTGAAAGCAAGATAGAGATCAGGGAAGCCGCCATCGTTGTTTACAAGTGATGGATCGAGCAGGATGCCGTGAGATTCTTAAATGGACCTCCATAACGGGCCTTATATACTTCTGTAATTCTAAGACTGATCCGATCGCGTCGGCAATTGTTTTCCAAAATTTCGACGAGTTACCATGGACAAGGTTGATGTTTCTGTGCCGAAGTTTGCCCGCCGCGACTGCGGAGACTCCCATGGGGCGCGAGACGTCACCTAGTGGGTTGAGAAGCATCGCCAAGACGGCCGTTTGATTCTTGCATGCGCCTCGGTAGGTGGTTGCGGAGTATTTGTGCGTTGCAGCGGGAGGAACAAGTCGTGGAAGATGACCAAAGTAGACGTAGGATTAGTAAGTGTGGAGTGTCAGCACCCTGTTACCACAAGGCAAAGATCTTCACTGTGATGTGCGAGTTCCCACGTACCTGGGAAACGTCCATGAATTGCTCCAAATGCTTGGGCATCTCAAGTGCCCTTGTCACAACTCCACCCAGGCGCCCGACACATATGCCGTTACGACTCAGAACAGCGGGGAAACAAAGTTCACCATGACAACGCTTTCACCACCAGGTTGCATCCAACCTTGCTTCCACATTTCTAAGCGGGGCGGCGTGGGCGTCGAGTAGCCGAAGTAACGTTCCGGCAACTACACTGACCATCGTGACGAGGCTTGTGGCCAACAGAGATTTTGTCGCGAGGGGAAGCACCCGAGCTTTAGGTGATATTGGGGTAAGACTAAGCCATGAAGCGGTTGGCGCCGCCTCGTCAATGTCGTCACACCTGGGGAGGAGCATCGGTCCGCAGCTCCACAGAGAAAGATCCCCATCGAAAACTTCCCCGCGCCGAGGTTTAGCCTTTCACGGATTGGTGGTTCGGGACAATGATTGACGATGATAAGTCTTCATTGGATGCAATTGAGCGCAAGACGTACTGCCGAAGTTCGACCTCAGATGCGGAAGGCGCGATGATGATCAAATGATAGTATACAGACAAGCCGGTAGCACTCAACAAAATTTTCTTACCGTCTAGTTATCAAGCTTCGTTCTCCAACAGGCATACATGGATCTCTTTGCATTTACTGCCTGTGCTCAACCTAGCTCGGACGGCCGAGGAAGCCCATAGCTTGCGGGCCTCTCTCTACGAATACACGGAAGATACACCTCAGCCACAAGACTTATCATGCCAAACTCACTTTCAAGAAATTTTCCTCTCATTAAGGAGCAGGCCAGGCAAAGAGCTCAGAAGACGATGTGGTTATCATGCTCTCCATCAATTGACACGTCTTAGAAG
The DNA here is from genome assembly GCA_020747015.1 of Pyrenochaeta sp. MPI-SDFR-AT-0127. Classification (NCBI taxonomy): domain Eukaryota; kingdom Fungi; phylum Ascomycota; class Dothideomycetes; order Pleosporales; family Cucurbitariaceae; genus Pyrenochaeta; species Pyrenochaeta sp. MPI-SDFR-AT-0127. The sequence goes on along the minus strand of JAGTJM010000024.1, from coordinate 276,374 downwards.
TATCAAGCCTACCCTCCAAGCCTACGTCAATCAGATGGCACATCATCCCATTGTGGTTTAAATACATAATCCCAGATACATTTCGACGCATCTTCGCTGAAACTTTCAAGACTCTTGCCAGGCTTTGCTGAGCTTGAAGGTCAAACATGATCAATGAAGTAAGGGCTATTCAAGTGAGTCTCCACGCCGCGTTGATCTGGCAACATCTTATAGTCGGTCCAATTTCTCGTAAGTATTATAACTTATTGTAGGTGTATAATGACGCTCTCTAGCTGCTGCTAGTATCTGCGAAAGTATTGTTCATTAAACATTAAACATTAAGCTCGTTGTAAGGTGACCTTGATTCTCCATCATTATTCACAAGCCTTCTGGTGTCATTCTAGCTCGCCGTTACTCGCGATGAGACAGTACTTTCCATACCGTCCTTCCCCTTGTCTGCGTCTCCAAGCTCCTCACTTCTTATTTTTCCAATCCTCCACCGATGAACAGCCACCGAACTGAGCACCATCATCCCGAGATAAGACAATCCTAGCACTGCTTGTAAGCCCGCTTCCACATATGCAATGAAATACCAATATTGCAAGTTGTAGAATGAGACTTCATTGGAATAAACAATCAAGGTATTGAAAGTGGCCACAAGGGCGTACAACCCAAGCAAACCGATCGAGAATGTGAGCGCGAAGGCGGGATGGAATGTCCAAGTACGGCCCTTGAGGGAAAGCGTGGGTGTTCCAAGAATAAGAGCGACGGTAGACGTAGTATACACCAGCTCAGGGACTAGGGCGATGCCAATCCGGAACCAGAATGAATATCTGAAACTTGCATTAGCAAGAGGTACCTTGATGTGGCTATTGAGTTTACTTACGGTGCGTACTCGAAGCTTTTGTAAGAGCTACGATTCCACCAGCTCATGAATAACGGATATTCGATGATGACTACAATAATGAATAGGATAAGAAAAACATTTTTGATAATGAAGATGTTGTGATGGTAGTGCGGGAGGCCTTGCCACCGAGGGTCGTGGGGTGAAGTGAACGGTGCGAGTACCCCCATGTAGACGTTGATGCGATTGAGTAATTGGGGTTGTGGGGTGTTGGTAGATCCAGTGTTTGGCTTACTTTGACTCTGGAGGGCGATGTAGTAAATACTCAATGTCAAGAAAGTACCAACAAAGTCTCAATACTTAAGTACCGCTCGCAAGTCACCTTGCAGGATCAAAAGCGTCAGATCTATCAACACAGCCTTGCACAGCTTCAGGCCTTCCAGTCGACGCAGGTCCGCCGTAGATCATCCTAGCGGCCTTCGCAACTTCGCCGTCACAAATCTGCCTCACAAAGCTGTCGGCTCGTGAGTTGATTGGCTGTGTGTGGCTTAAGAACATGTACAGCCTCCTCCGCCAAGTTCATGAAGGGTGTCGGGGCTGTGGTGCTGATCAGGGTCCAAAAGTGTTAAACGAGCACTAGTGGAGTTTCAAGGCGGGAACAGCTCTTTAACCCTTCTTGCATTCAACAATGAGATCGCATCAAGGGGGTCTAACGAGATTGGCATTGAATCAAGGTACATTGGTAGAATCAAGCTCGTATTTAGGGTAGACGGTGATTTGATGTACGCATTAACAGTTTAGTGAAACCTGCTTCAAGCACTATCAGAAGCCCAAGTGCCATTGCTGAACAATACTCCAGCTTTTGAAAAGTCTAACGTTCGCCCACTCTTCACATATGCAAACCGGAAATACTCGTTCGAGTCCGTGTTTACTGGCCGCCTCCATTCAAAGTAACTCCAAGCACCTTCGAAACCGTCGTTGTAGAAAGCACGGTCCCGCTCGACATCGTTGACCAACACACTAATCCCATCTACATCGGCTGGCGGCGAGCCATACGCAAAGGTTGCCACAAGCCCTCCCGCACCAACAGTGATGGTTGGCGCCAATATTTGTGGAACAATAGAATCAAATTTCGCATCAACGCGAAGGGCATCGGACGTTTGAAGGACAGAATCGAAGTCCCAGCGTGCTATGCCGTTTACTAACAACCCAAGCAGTATACCTTGGTAAAGTAATGATGGTCGTGTCTGGAGACTTGTTCCTGGTAGAAGCAAAAGTGCCAGGATATAATGATGTATCCGTAGATTGACGCCCGGAACTGTTAAGGCAAGGACAACCCCAAATATGAATAATCCATACAAGGCCAAATAGCGAAGCAGTCGACCTTCAAGCCAGAAATAGTAGACTTGTCCAATGATGACTGTAAGTAAGATGAGGATGATGATAGCAAGGGCAAGTTTCGCTCCAGGCTGTTGCTCTAGGTCGTGTGCTGTGAGTCGTGATATAGGGATCCAGTCGAATGTGTAGTTTGACAGCGCTCCGATCCAGAAGCCACCAAGCCAAAACAATGCTTTCTCGTACTGGGCAGTCAAATCCGAGATCGTGCGCTTGATAGTAGTCCAATAGACTACCACAGCAACAAAAAAAGCTGGTAGCAGCCGCTTTGCAAACATCGATATGTGATCCGGTAAAACCGTGATGTTCCAATACGATGCTGAGGGTGGATCCGATACAAAGCTTACATGTGCAAAGATGAGCGTAAAAATTGGAAAGAAGATCTTGGGCGATGTTGAGAAGACTGCGATTGCAACGGTAAAGAATAGCGAGATAGGGAGCAACGCTGATCGAGGATCTACACTGCATTTAAAACCGTCGTCGAACGCAATGGAGAATGATTTTGGAAAGTACGAATCGAATGCGATTGACTCGATACCGTGATGCTTGGTGCTTGCGAAATTTTCATGGTCGCCGACTATGGTAATGCGGCCACATCCACCTTTTCGGTCATTGACGACTCCGGCATGAATTGCTGATCCGCAAATGAAGCTATCGCCCCGGTATGTTCCAGTCCCAATAACAAGGGGCCGATAATTGACCTCACGTGGGCCGACCATATGCGGATTAAGCAGCTGAACATCAGCGCATTTGGCAGGGCATTGAAAAGCAAAGGTTTGATTGGAGAATGGGCGGCAATCAACACCGTCGATGCCACACTCGTTCTTTCGCTTCCAAAGTGTATCAACGCAATCGAGATTGATCACATGGTCTCCATTGCCGTCTTTGATTGGCAACTGTGCGGTCAGAAAGAAGGCGAATATGGAGAACCAGAGCATTAAAGCAACGACGAGCAAGACTTTCTCGTTGAGTCCTCGAGCTTCTAACAGCTTTATCGGGGCTCTCTGAAATGATGGGAAAAAAGGCCGGATGACTTGAATGCGAGGTGATTCAGGTCCACGTAAAAGATTACAAAATCCTCTTTGTCGGTATCGCGGATGGCTTGTCGGTAGCAAAGTGTCCTCAATATCCAGCTCTTCCGTCCTTAGCCATTGTTCTTCTTCGGCCGCACTAGTCTGGTCGCCAGTTATGGGGTCATAACTTCCGTCCTGGCTGTCGACATCATCTAGTTCATAACCAGAAGAAATTCGCATGATCGTTACAATAGATTAGATTTGCATTAAAGCAAAACAGTTGAACAAAAGACATTGTGATCGTGGATACGGATAAACTGAAACTTCTCCCAAGGCTGAAAGATCAGGGGCTAGGCGTTCCACCTGGGTATTTTCGGCGTAGCGTATCGATAAGATGACACTTCATCTAGTCCAGTCACTGGTGGGGCCGAACCTTCAAATGTTCGTTTCGTTTACAATCTCACCTCTTTTAAGACATGCTACAACCAGCATTTACGACAACCATGGCTGCCGCCGTTATTGGATCACGTGCACCTTGGGTCAATCAACTGATATCTAGGTATGTGCCTCAATCCTGAGATATTCCATTATTTTGGCAAGGCCTTGCAAATCTCCTTGTACTGTGCCTGCTATATTTTTCTCCACCCAATTTTCCGTGTATCCACCTCCGAAATCGATAACCCACGCATCTTTGTTGACATCAATCAAGACGTTGTCTGGCTTCACATCGCCCCAAACAATGCCTGCCCCGTGTAAACATTTCAGCGTATGTGTGATTTGATTTGCCCACTGCTGTCGGAGGTAGCTCGGCGTGTCAGGCTTCATAGAACATCCTAAGGTCACATTATGGCAGTCGATGTATGAAAGTAAAAGCCCATAGACCAGGCTGCTGTTGTCATCTTGTACAAGACCATAAAGCCGAGAAATGCGTAAATTTTGTTCCAGTCCAGCCTCTCCTATGCTCTTGTAGTTGCTGATCTCGTGTTGCGCGGAGATAGCATCTCCTAAATGATACGCTTTAAAGAAATAGGTCGTATTTCCATCAACAAGGACTTTCGTTGGACCATGAGATAGTGCCTTTTCGGGACATTCATCGCAAAGTTGGACCTGCCGTGGGTGGAATGATGGCCATGGCGAACAGTTTTCCTGACACAGTTGAACGTCATTAGGAAGTTGCCCGGATTGGGCTTGGCTATTCAGAAAAGGTACAAGCTCTCCGTTGACAGCACGCAAATTGTAGTCCAAAGTATCTGGGACGAGATAATCTTGAAGGGTGGCCTTTTGCTGTCTGGCCAGAGGTGGAACATTCCAGAAAATTGGTAGAAAAGGCTCGAGAGCCCAGTCGTAGAAATCATCGACGGTCAAGCCATCTAGTTCAAAAGCCTCTGCAACTTGAAGGTAGTGGATATATGTTTTTTTGATAGAGGGTGATTCCTCGAAGCTTTCAGCCGACAGAGTGATGTGGAAGCGCTTGCCGTTGCACATGACTGTCAACTCCGACTCGGTGTCATGTTCGCTGAAGATGAAGTCGACGACGGAGTAACATGGTTGCTCATCCATATCAAGCTTGAAAAAGCTCAAGTGTCCATGGGCGGTAATATAGAAGAAAAGAGTGAATTTTGGGAGAATTGAGTAGCTTGATGAGATATATTAGATCTGGTGATTCTATGAGGGTGGCTCGGTGCTTTGGTTCCCTGAAGAGCGAAGCAAGCGGTGGTACCTCACGCTTTGGCCACCAGCCAGGCGTCTAATCGCCCAAAAAGTCTTTAGCGTATACTGGGCTCAGCTGTTCTGAGATTACTAGATCTCCATATAATCAACAACTTCTAACACGTCTACATCCCTCCTGCTATCTCTGAGTCTGGTTCGAGGTCCCAATCGCGCCAAATGGCCTCTCTGCTATCCTATCTTCCTCCTGCTGAGGGTCTGCTACCAAAATGGCTACTCTTCGTACGTTATTGATTCTACCTTCAACGCACCAAACACAGATTTCATACTTCAAACGTATCACTCTTAGATACTCCCAAGCAAAGGGCTGACTTCGAATACACAGGTTGCTGTCATCAGCATAGGTAACAGCGCCCAAGCCTATTCGACACTCCACTTTACTTCACGCGTCTACAACCCCACGCCCATCGATCCTCCCCCAACAACACCAAAGCACGTAACTGCACTGTCCAGTCGTACATTCGGCACCTGGACCTTTCTCACATCTATTATCCGGCTTTATGCCGCTTACAATATCAACAATGGTGCATTTTACCAGTTGGCTATGTGGAGCTATGCTGTCGCATGGTTGCACTTTATGAGTGAGTGGTGGGTGTTCGGGACCACGAGATGGGGAAAGCCACTTGCGGGACCGATTATTGTGGCTAATACCTCACTTATTTGGATGTTTTTGCAATGGGGTTATTACGTAAAGGCATAGAGTAAGGAGAGTACAAAATTAAGTTATAGAGACATGAAATGTTTGAGAAGACGCGACGGGATTTAGACGGGAAGTAACATTAATATATACTGGGAACTCACGACATGCTACAATCAATTTATGGCGCCATGAGGAGTAGTCGCAAAAGGCTCGGTTTGGGAAAAGTATCGCCCGTCACTCTACATCACCATTGTCGTCTGTGCAATATGTTGGACTTTTGACCCGCCTCGGTGGCTTGTTTGACCATCCGAGGGCTTTCATTGATCATAGCTGGAGAACATACATGGCCCATTGGACTCCGATTCCTCAACCCAGACGCAGAGTTTTGACGACCATATCGAAACCCATCACGTTTCTTGCCAATCAGGCCATACGCTTCCCTTATCTCGTCGTAAACCCGTGACTCCATCCCTCTAAAATGCACTTAGAACTTGGAGAACTGCTTCGCGGCCTTTCCGCTTCGGGGAAGTACACGGAGAACATTGAAGCGGACAGTCTTGGAGAGAGGCCTGCACTGGCCAACGACGACCGAGTCACCGGGCTCAACACGGAAGGCAGGCGAAACGTGCGCGGCAAGGTTCTTGTGGCGCTTCTCGTAACGGGAGTACTTGGGGATGAAATGAAGGTATTCACGGCGGATGATCAAGGTACCTGCACATTGTGAGTACATGCTGCCAAGGCCACATAAATTGATCCTTCTCCTACGCCGACTGCGTGGTTTTCAAGTATGGGGGGTATAACGTACGGTGCATCTTGGTGGACATGACGGTTCCGGTGAGGATACGGCCGCGAATGGAGACCAAGCCGGTGAACGGGCACTTCTTGTCGATATAGGTTCCCTCAATGGCAGTCTTGGGCGTGCGGAAGCCCAGGCCAACCTCCTTATGCCATCTCCTGTTGCGGGTGTTCTTGCGCGGTCCGCCGACCTTGTGGTTGAGGAAGATGTGAGGCTATCGCAGTCCATTAGTATGCTGAGATTTCCAGGTCGCGTTGAGTGGGTTGGTAGTACCTGCTTCTGGTAGGCGCGCTCCGACTGGACACTATCCTGCAGTCAGCAAATGTTCGAGTCCTTCGAGTAGGCGCAAGACGTACGTGAGCTCGGTAGCCATGGTTGCGGTCGGGTTGGATTGTCGTTCTTCGTGATGTTCACACCGAATAATTGCAGCTTGCTGTGTCTCGCTTAGAACGGAAACCGGAAAAACACAAGCACCGTCGCTAGCGTGGCGCTAGTGAATCGTGCCAATCGGCCCTCGGACAACTTTGGATCAAGCTGGGAGACTTGTCAAGATTGACTTCTCAATTGGTCTTCTTCCCTATCACTTTGTTCTGTTGGTTTGTTCAGAGTGCTTCGAGCCCTGAGTCCTGCGCTACCGCTCATCCCCCCTTGTTTGTCTCGTCATGGCAAACATCACCGAACCTTTCGGTGTCCGCATCGATGCAAACAATTCGTTTGTGCAAGCTGCTGTTTACGGCTTTCTGCTCGTAGGCGTTGCTTCGTTCGCAGCACCAATAATCAGCACGATTCGCGTGCTGCTCAGCTTATTTGTTCTGCCTGGCAAATCTGTAAGTGTCCAAGTCTCTCTTACTCCCTCAAAGCATCTTTGACCCCACTTCAACATTTTAACACCAGCCAGCTTTCCAGCTTCGGCCCTCGCGGCAGCTGGGCCTTAGTCACTGGCGCGTCGGATGGCATAGGCAAAGAATTCGCCCTCTCCCTCGCATCAAAAGGCTATAACCTCGTCCTTGTCTCCCGCACCAAATCGAAGCTCGATTCCCTCTCAGCCGACATTACCTCCAAATATGGTCCCAAGATTGCCGTCAAGACACTTGCAATGGATTTTGCGTTGAACAAGGACGCGGATTATCATAATCTCAAGAAATTGATCGAGGGACTTGATATCGCAATTCTAATCAACAATGTTGGTTTGAGCCATAATATCCCAGTGCCCTTTGTCGAAACACCAAAACAGGAGATGAATGATATCATCATAATCAATTGCATGGCCACACTGCGTGTCACACACATCGTCACACCAGGAATGGTGTCTCGCAAGCGTGGGCTCATTCTCACGATGGCCTCTTTTGGTGGCTTCTTCCCAACGCCTCTCCTTGCAACATACTCTGGTAGCAAAGCCTTCCTACAGCAATGGTCTTCTGCTCTTGGCTCTGAGATGCAGCCCCATGGTGTGCATGTGCAGTGCGTTCAGTCACATCTGATTACAACGGCCATGTCCAAGATCCGTAGATCCTCTGCATTGGTGCCGAATCCGAAGCAATTTGTCCAGGCAACCTTGAACAAGATTGGCAGATCCGGAGGTGCGCAGGGCGTCGCTTTTACAAGCACTCCATACTGGAGCCATGGCCTCATGCAGTGGTTTTTGTCAAGATTCTTAGGTGAAAGGTCGCACATTGTTGTCAAGGTTAATAGGAACATGCATGAGGACATTCGGAGGCGTGCGTTAAGGAAGGCAGAACGGGACGCCAAGAAGCAGTAAAGGTTCTAGGTACGATGCTACGCATTGACACCATTTTCTCATGTTCCAGGTTGTATCAAGAGGAAATGGTCGACAAGACTTGAAGACCATCGACATTGCGTGGCTATCATCAATCACATAAGGCAGTGTAATTTTCAATATACGACCCGTAGGGATGTTCGTTAAGTATCGGCACATGACCATAGACGACACCAGAATCGATTCCGGTCTTACGTTGCATGCTCAATGTCTTGCTTCTTTCTGGCTCGAACTATCTTTGCAACTCGCTCCACGTCCATTGCAGCCGTAAATTTGGGTGATCTTTATCGTCAAAACTCATGTCTTTCCCTCCACTTTCCCCCTCCAGTTCCGCTTCTGAGGTCGAAAACCGCCATTGAACATTTTGGGCCGCCTTTCGGCATGCATCACGTTCCTCCAATGTTGTCTTACTGACATACAAACACCCCTCCTCGAGCCACCTCGCATGTGCATAACTTGTCAATGGATTTGGCGCATGCGGTGGAAGTGAGAACCTAATTTGTACTGCTTAGATCTTGTATCGAGGGCGACCAGTGCCAGTAGTATTACTATAAGATAACTTACATGAAGCCTCGGCCTTCCACAAGCGATGTCATACATGTACCGCCTCCTGAAACGACAGCGTTATGTAGTTGCCTGAGCATCGAGGGTTGGGTATCGGGTTCGAAGATGCGGACCTGAGAATGATAAGAGGAGAAAGAGAAGCTGGATTAAGGGAATTATACTGTGTAGATATCCAGTGTTCCCGCTGGTATGTAAGCCATGTGCGCTTACGTATCGGCTGTAATACTGAGACCTGATGCGTTCAATAATCTTCACAATTATTACTGTTCTGCTAAAACCCCTCTTATGGGTATGGAGCGGAAGTCTTCTTCTTGATATCGTTGTGTTATACTGTTGAATCGCCTTGCTGGACTGGGTCTGGTCGTTGTCGTAGTGGATCAGGATTCGATATTCTACTATGGCAGTCTCGGGAAACGCAGGACACAGTTCAAAAGACGTCAAGAAAGATTTCTGCCTGCTAATGAATCCTACTTCATCAAGAATATAGGAATGTACCAACTGGTGAGCATTACCAGGCTATATGTAAGACTACTACGCTGCGGCGCAGCCTTGCGTCCAACCAATAGCGTACGGCGCACACCCAAGCATCTCACTCTTTGTCGTAGGCGCCACAAGGACCACCCTTTCCGCAGCAATAAGTGTGCATTAACCCACGCCCCATCAACACATATGCACGGTGTTCCAATCGGGCGTTTTTGACAGGGACAGCAGGGGCCCAATTACTGCATGAAATATTCGATCTGACAACGATACGCGAGGACGAAAGGGGAAAAGAAAACAAGATTCCCAGCGCGATGGTCTCCGGATGTAGGAATCTTGCCAGTCTAGGTCTGGAAGTGACGGATGTAGAATGGTCATGCACAGATACAGGCGGGTCCTGCATGTCATGCTCGACGGGAGGGGAAAAAGAAAGCAATGGGCAGGTCATGTAAGCGTGTAGTGCAATAGTACTTTGGCCCGTGTAGACCTAATCCATGTAGAAAAGCAATTGTTTGTACAACCACCAAGAACAAACAATGAATAGCAAGGCGCTGGAAAAAGTAAAATGAATTGTTTCTATTACACAGTGAACACGTCAAGTGTCAAACTCGTGTACCTTGCGTCTATCCCCGCGTACATGCATTTAACGCTCACACTGACACAAAGCCACCCCGACCTCCCAATGCTGATAGTAATGGCAACCACTCCAATACCGAAAATACCAGTCCGGTCGCCGACTGATCAACTCCACCCGGATTTTCCATGCATCCCGAATGCCCAAGCGCACTTTCGTTCATCGTCAAGAAGAGAAGTCTATCCCAATCGGTCCGTAAAGGGTCCATGCAAACGGAAAATCAGCCGCTGGTGAAGTTTCGCGTGCATCAAATAGAAATTGAGCTGTACTCTTTGAGTATCCAAGCTCGGATGTAGTAGATTAGGGCTCTGACAGAAAGTTCATAGAAAGAGTGGCAAGACTGAGAGTAGAAGAGGCCTACAACTCCAACTCTTGCACCTTGCCTACTTCTTCCCAAAGCTTGATAGCATTCTCTGCTTTCAGCTGCACATTGTTAGCTTCGCCTCCAAACGCTCATCTATCAGTAGATAACATACCTTGAGCAAATGCATCTCAACCACCCCATCCCCAGTTGGCTCATTGAACAGCAAGCGCCCATCCTTTGGCTTCTCGCCCTGAGCATCGCCACCAAACACCATTTGCTTAGAAACTGCGGCGTTGAGAAGCAAACGGTGCGTTCCGTCTGCACGAAGCACAAAGCGAGCCTTCTTTGGCTCGTCGACTGTGATGTTGAACTTGAAGGGTCCGGTGCCACGTTCTTTCCAAGCTCGAGACTTTGCCTCGCCAGACATGGTGTAAAGTTTTGCCCGTCCAGTCCATATGGTTATCTCGCCTTCTTCGCCAGTCTCATGCGCTGTCGATAAGTTAGTACTGTAAAGTGTTTCAAGTTGTAATATCTCACGTTGCTGCGATAAGAGCGGCTGACTCAATCGTCGCTCCTCTTCTGTCGTGTCTTTCTCCGTCTCAGACTCGTCTCCATCGTCCTCATCAGAAACGTCGCCATTGGCAGCGGCGCCAAAAGGTTTGTCCGCTTTCGACTTCAGGCCCTTGATCTCCAGGGTTCCAGATGTACTGAAAGAGGTCAAGCCAGGTTTGGCCCCACTCAAACTTCCAAAGCCACCTCCCAAACTTCCGAAGCCGCCTCCCAATGAGCCACCGAACGGGCTTCCGCCAAAGGCTAGCTTGCTTGAAACCCCGAACCCTCCAAATCCGCCTCCAACAGGTGCTGATGGGACAGCACTTCCAGCAAAAGATGATAGTTTGTTGCCACTCGCTGCTGCACCAAAAGGAGAGCCAGAACTCGTTTTAGGGCTGGCAAGAGCGCTGAAAGGCGATGCAGCCGAACTCGAGAAGGCGCTGAAACCAGATGATTTAAACTTGTCATCGGATGTTTGTGGAGTCGTCTCGGTTTTACCAGAGGTCTTTGGTGCTTGAGACTTGGAGGCAATAGCGGCGAATGGAGATGTTAAGGAAGTGTTCGCAAAGCCACTGCCTGGTGGGATCTGCCCATGTTTTAGTTTCTCAAACCTCCACTTGGACATAACATAGCTTCGTACCTTGGTTTTTGACTCTACTGCATCTGTGGCAAGCTTAGTTTCATCCTTGTCCCTCAGTCGCTTTGAATCTCGCTCTTCTCCAACACTCTCTACTGGCTTTCCATTTGTATGTACCCCTTCAGAGTCTTCCGCGGTAACATCAGTGTCTTTTTCAATCTGATCGCGTGTACGCTTGTTCTTTGGACTCGAGTCGACACCTGAGGCCTTCTCGGATATTGTAGTGCCTGAAGTGTGCTTGTTGGGGGACGTCATTTCCGCATCAGCCTCGTCGATTCTCGATATCGTGCTTGGTGCAGGTTTCGTAGGAAGGCCAGCCTCGATATCCTTTGTGATATCTCTTGACTTCTTGCGCGCATGCCGCACATCGTCTTCCACTTTTTTCTCTGGTTGCTTATCTGCTTCATGGTCTTTTTCAAAGTCTTCTCGACTTCGCTTTCTCCGTAACCGGCCACGCTCGCTGTCTGATCCTGAAGCGCTCTGATCCCTTAGTTTGGCGCTGCCGTTCGAAATCTCTTTCATAGGCTGATCAGAACTCGTAACTGAATCTACAGCGGCCTGCGCATCTATCCGAGTCTCCTTTAGCTTCTCCCTAACAGGTCTGCCCTCGCTATCGCTACTTTTATCACTCCGTGCTGGAGAGGTCTGGCCCGCTTCTGAGGAGATATCTGCATCAGTCGCTGAAGTCCTAGGTTGAACTACCACGCCAAGATTCTCCGGCGCGCCCGTCATAGCTGTCTAGGGTGTGTCGTTCCCGGCCTTGGTGGAGTCGTGTGCGCACGATGTGGGGGTGTTCGGAACGCTGAGCTGGAATCGGAAGCTGTTCAATAGCAAGAGGCGCTTTGTTGTGTGCTGTGTCGTGGTATGTACGGTACTGGCGTGAATTGGGACCCCTTGAACTTCGATAGCAACAATAGCAACTATGAATGGGGCGAAAGGTGGCGGTGGGCTTGCTTCGGCGAGGCTGGTTGGGGGCTGAACAAAAGACAACAGGACAGCGGTTCCTGCGCTATCGTTGTAGTATGTGGTGCTGCGGATGGGTTTGCGGAAGTGTCCTCGGTCTGGTTCGTACAGAGAAGGGAGAGCGAAGGCTCAGAGGGCGGTATGGAGGAGTCGGTCAAAGCGTTGTCAACACTATTTGCACCAATCTCCACTCCAATGCGCCGACGTGAGTTATGGAAGTGTACAATGAGCACCGTAACGCGTACGTAAAAGGGGAAGCACTGTTGAAAGCGTGTTGTGCGTGGTGAGTGGACGAACAAGTGCAAAGTGCTGGCGCTTCAGTCGGTCGTTGATCGAGTGTGTTGTCTAGGCCGGCACCTAAAGAACCAATGACGAAGTGGGGAACAGTGGACGGCTAAACATGGGCACGGGCATCAACACCGCGCATATGCACGCCAAATTTTATGTTGCAAAAAATTGGCCATGAAACACTTCGGAGATTTGTCTGAAGTCTGAGCTTTGTGGGCCGCTTTCTGTCATGTATTTGCGCCATAATCGTGCCCATAACAATCAATGCCTTGCCAGAACTCCGGGTATCATACAACTTGCTACTGCTATATCAAAGCTACTCTTACAACCCAAACAGTAAACCCGCGCTAGCTGATGAAGCAAAGGCAGCCTAGCGCAACGTAGAAGACAAACAGTGGGTATACTGCAATGCCAACGCGATTCCTGACCACGCCTGAACCGCCCATGATGCTCACTCCTGCTGCCAATGACCAGGCTACGAGAACGAGGTAGACGGGTATCCTGACTATGACAGGTATTCCAATGGCGCTGAGAAGTGAGGCAACAACGAGCGGGAACAGCGTGTAGCCGATAATCGATACCGATTGGAAAAAGGCACTGAGGGAGTTAGCAAAGTATATACGTGAAGATGGAGAGCCAACAAACATGTTCCCTCCAAGCAGCTTGATCTGTAATGTTACAACCGCTTCTCCAATCCATACCAAAGCGAAGACGCCGGAGAACACAAGGTCCTTCTGCGAGCCCCTTGCTCCCCACGAAAGGAACAAACTCAGAAGCAGGCAGAAGATGAGCGGACCCCACAGGTCCCAATCTCTGAGACCTTCACTCATGCCACCTTGCAAAATCACGTCTGCATCTGGCCATCTGCCCGCAATGTCTCGGAGGCCACCGCCAAACCCACTCGCTTCACCGCGCTCTGCTGCTCCTATGCCGCCGCCGCGCTGCATGATGCCGCCCAGCAGGTACTTGGGATACAGCACCTGCTTCATCTTCTCCAATATGGCAAATATATCGCGCGAGAGGGTCTTCCATACTGTCTCGTCGATGGTGTTGGTGGGCGCGCGGCGGTCTTCGCCAGGGATGCTCGAGGTCAGGTAGGATTGTGTATTTCCATTCCCCCGTTGGATATTTCCCGTCAGCGGCGCTCGGTCCGATGTCCCCTGAAGAGGGTCATCTAGGTCATCAAGTGTAGCTGTTGATCGTCAGCTAATGTACAGCTATCAACACTGATAGAGTAGGCAGCTGCATGTAACCCACCATCGTCCGGATCAATCAGGTCACGCTCCACGGCATCGTTATCGTAGGGATTACCGGACGTTGCGGCGCTCGGCATCATTGCCATGGTGAAAACCCTGCGTGGACGGAGCGCGGGTTAATTCTCCAATCGGTTGGTATCGTGGGTTGTTGAATGAGGCTCTGATGCTGAAGCCAGCTTGCGCGAGTTGGGTGCAGTACCCAATAGGGCTAGTCTTCCGCCAACAGGGAAAGCTTGATCGCTAGTGTGCAGGGGACGAACGACAGGCCTCACTGCCACTATTTAGTTCTCAACGATGATTCCGCCCCTTGCACCTTTCCTTACGTGTTCACCTGTAGTGGATATATATACTGCCCACGGCCATCCACCTTAAGGACAGTCCAAGGAATAACTTTGCCCACCATGGCCGATCCAGTTCTGAACGACATCTCCCACAGGCGCTTCAATCTACTTCGCGGGAGCTGGATACTAGTTTCTCCGCATCGCACAAAGCGACCATGGCAGTGAGTAAACAAGCTGGGACTCGAGGACGAACAGAAAACTTATTTTGTCCAGAGGCATGCAAGAGTCGCCGTCCAGGACAACACTTCCCGAATATGATTCTGAGGTACGCATGAAACCCCGCTGTATTCACACCTGATATTGATACTGACCACGAACAGTGCTACCTGTGTCCTGGAAACACTCGGGCAAATGGAGAACACAATCCCAAATTTGAAGACACTTTTATCTTTGTCAACGATTACAGTGCCGTAATGGAAGAGCAGCAAGAGTATCGTCCGGACAGCAAAGACGGATCCCTGGCTTCCCGATTACTCCGCGCTGAAGCTGTAACCGGAAAGTGCTATGTTATCTGTTTTTCACCATCACACAACCTTACTCTCGCCGACATGACACCAGCCCAGATTGTTCCGATCATAGAAACCTGGACAAACATTTACACGACACATCTAGACCCAAAGTCACCACTCGCCAAACTTGCTGCTGCCACAAGAATACCGCCGCTATCTCAAGGCCCCCTCGCTGCACCGAATGCACAGTACCGCTACATGCAGATCTTCGAGAACAAGGGCACCGCCATGGGCTGCTCAAATCCACATCCGCATGGCCAATGCTGGACAACCACGTCGCTTCCCGAAGAGCCCAACACAGAATTACAGCAACTGAGCAAGTATCGTCGAGAACACAGCGGTTCCCACCTTCTAGTAGACTACGCAGAATTAGAATCTCAAGAAAAGACGCGGACTGTCTTCGAAAACGAGAGCTTCTGGGCCGGTGTACCATATTGGGCCGTCTGGCCATTCGAGATTATGGTCGTCCCCAGGCAACACAAACGATCACTAGTCGACTTCACCAAAGAGGAGCGAGCACAGTTGGCAGAGGCCATAGCAGAGATCACGAGGCGATATGATAATCTCTTCGAGACTCAATTCCCATACAGTGAGTTATTCCGAAATACTTCCCGTGCAATCACCTCTAACGTGACTTCAAGGTATGGGTATCCATCAAGCTCCTCTTCAAGGCACAGCCGACGAGATTGAGTCTAGCCACTTCCACATTCATTTTTACCCTCCACTGCTGCGTAGTGCTACAGTCCGCAAGTTCCAAGTAGGCTACGAGATGTTGGCTGAGCCACAGCGCGACATTACTCCTGAGCAGGCAGCTGAACGCCTTCGAACTTGCGGTGGCGAGCTCTACCGCAAAAAATTGGACTCGGCGCCGCTAACGAACGGTGTAAATGGTGTGAACGGTGTGAATGGCGTCAACGGTATAAACGGCCACCATTGAAGGGAATGATCAGCATAGGTTTGAGTTATTCGGCTTCATGTGACTCGGTCGTAGTTTTCTTTTCTCACTCCATCTCCTACGTTCGCGACCTTGATGCGCATGTTGGCAACCGAGACATTTTGAGCCTAGTAGCTCGCATCTCTCGTTGCGTTACCGTGAAGAAGACGGGGTGATATACCATGAGGAGAGCGGGGAGATTTTCCAGCATATTGATGCATCTAGTGGTGTACTTATGGGCGTTTTAGGGCATATGGCCTTTTTCCTTCATTGAATTGAGCTTCTAAATTTCTACTTATGCTTCCTGAACTCAACAAACCGTCCTTCCCCAGGGAATCTCTCAACAATAACTGTTGCCGGCCACGTGGTACCAAGCTCCTTCCAGGCTTGAAGATTAGCAACGTCATTCGGACCTGCCCATGTGCCCCACTACTCAACCTGATCTCTACCCCGCCATTGTCACTCACCAAACCAAAGATCTCATTCAAACATTCAACAGTCCAACCCGCCAGACCCATTATTTTCTGAACCCGTACGAAACTGAAAGTTACAAGAGTAGAAAGGGGAGAACCTAATTAGAGAAACAGAACAATCAAAATGCCAAGCGCAAAGTATACAGAAACCTACAAGAAGGTCAGCGCAATGGGCGAGAAGCTCAAAGCGGCTGGCAAACAAGGACCTACCAACGATGAGCAGCTGCACGTACGTATTCCTACCTTCTTTGCCATAGGCTTCGACGCTCGTTTGTCTGTCTCTTTGGTCGAGGAGTGAACTAGGACGAAGAACAGCAAGACAGACCAAACGCTCGCCGACTCACACGCAAGGTGTCCTCAATCTTGAGTGAAAAGAAACTAATATGAAATTCTATAGTTGTACGCGTACGCGAAGGTCGCAGAGGGCAAGGACTTCAGCGCTGCGAAGAAGCCTGGCATGTTCGACTTGGCTGTACGTCTTCCCAACCTTTCTCCCTCTGACCGAGCCCGGTCTATCCGCTATCTACCCACGATGATTTGCACCTGCGGCTTGATACAGAGAGTTTACGCGCACATGGCTGGGCTGCAGAGACACGCCATTTATCAGTCCCATAGGGCGATGATGAACAACGCTGACAACACATAGGGCAAGGCAAAGTACAACAAGTGGAAGGAGGTCGTCGATGCTGAGACCTCGGCGCAGGAAGCCGAGGATAAGTACGTTGAATTGGGAGAGCAGCTGCTCGCCAAGCACGACAACTAAGCGGACCGAGACATTCGAAAGAAGTAGGCAATAATAGCATACTTTGAAGCGGGGAGCAAATACTTGGGGCTGATACCAGCTGTGGAAGAATAAACTGGAATAAATCAAACTATTAAATACACACATTGTATAAGCCTTGTTGCCTTTGCCTAAAGTTTTAGGCGCTTATTTGTACATGTGTGAGAGCCCGTGTAAAGGAATTTGAAGGAGTCATATCAAATTCGAAGCTGAACACCAACATGCATCATAACACATAAAATGCATGGTATCTAGTGAGGGTATACAAAAACGACAAAGCACCCATGCGAAGCGAAGTCAAAACATTGCACTGGTCATGATACATGTACATCCCTCCTCCCTAACCTTTTCAACCCCTCCACTTTTTCATCGTCACTTCTTTTATTTCTTGTGTTCCTGGCTCAAGCCGCTTTTCCAGCAACCGGTGAGATATCCGAACTGGCACGCGCTTCTTCTTCGCTGCCCTTGGCATGAACTCCCTTTATACGTGCCCACTCCTCCTTATCAGCTGGCTCATCAACATCGTTGGCCGTGAGTTCAGGTGTTTCCTCGTCTTCTATTTCTTCTGGGAGGACCAAATTAAGGATAAGGTTGACGAAAGCAACAAGGGCGAAGCCAGTCTCCATGATTAGGATGATGGCGTTATAGAAGCCCAGCAAGGCGCGATTTGGGCCGGAGTAGGTGAAGACGTAGGAAAACCAGCTAGAGATGTGTTAGAATGTATACGGAGATTTGCAGGTAGATGGCGTAAACTTACGTGGGAACCATGGTAGCGCCGAAGCCGAGTGTGAAACCAGCAGTAAGGATAAAGCGGTTGCGGCGCGTGAATGGCATTGTGCTGATAATCCTGATACCGGATACAGTAACGGCGCTGAAGAGGAAAGTTGTCATGCCACCTAGGACAGCTGAAGGAATGGCTACGAGTGCAGCAGCAAACTTGGCGAAGATACCCATAACAATGAGCCAGAAACAGCATGCATAGCCGGCCTTGCGATTAGCACAACGGGTCAGAGCAATGACACCGTTGTTCTGCGCAAATGTGGACATGGGCGTGATGGTGCAGAGAGCGGCAATGACACCGTTGAGGCCATCAGCCAAAACACCTCCCTGGATGCGGGAATCGAAAAGCTCGCCATCGACCTCGAGGCGCGAAACATCGCAGGTTGCTGTGATGTCGCCAATAGCTTCCATAGCAAGCACCATATATACAGCCATTAATGGTAGCACTATAGGCCCGTAGACGGAAAGTTTGAAAGTGTGCACCCAGATGAACGATACGGCAGGTGAGGAGTCAATTCCGCTACGATCGAAGTAGCCCGTTGCGCCGGCAATGATGCACCCCACGAGGAGACCAATAACGACGGCTGTAGACTTCATGATGGGAGCACCGAAGCGCTCGCAAATGATAATCGTGATAAAGACGGAGAAACCAAGGCCGATGAACTCAGCACTGCCCCAGGGGAGAGGCTTCGGAGCATTGATATTGGGGCAGAGACGGAAAAGCCCAGTGGTAGGACGGCTCTTGCAGTCTCCTGAGCCACCGGCCCAATTCTGAAAGCCAGATTGCACGAGCTTGACTCCGATGAGCATGACGGTAGGACCGGTTACGAGAGGCGGAAATATCTTCTTGAGGACGCGGGGAGATGTGAAAGCCATGCCAATTTCAAGGAGTGCGCAGCATGCCGCGGTTCCTAGAATGGCGCCGTAACCATCTGGACAGGGAAGTTTGGTGCCATTCGCTGCTGTTGGGCAGAATCCGGTCGCGTACATTTGGCTCAGAGCACCGGTTGCAACAGGAATTGTAGCGAACGAGGTTCCGACAACGGAAATAAGGCCAGTACCGACATAGTACGGAGTCCTCCAAATATGGAAGCGTGTGATTTGAATGGAGGACAAGATACCGCAGACAATGAGTGAAGTGGACACAAGATATCGCTGCTCGGACCGACTCAAATTTGCAGCATTCGCCAGGATGATTGGGGGTGTGATGACACCAGCCAACATGGCAAGAGCATGCTGAAACCCGAGGAGAAGAGCCAATAAGACAGGCATTCGGTCGTGCAGGCCAAAGAATGGTGCTGCTCGGCGTTCCTTCTTCATGAAAGGCAGATTTGGCTTGAAGAGGAAAGCATAGTCGTACTTCCCAATGAGCCCATCCCTAAGAATTGTGAGCTTTCAAGATCGATATGCAGAGTCTTTCGGAAGGTATGGTGATGATCGTACTTGGTAGTGAACGCCTTTCCAAAGCGTCTTACTTTCTCCCCAAAGCTGCGCTTCGGTGTAGTATCTGGCCCAATGCGATCCGCCATTTTTGGTGTCGAAAATTCTGATTGAGTGCAATTGCAATGGTGCAGCGACAGCCCGAAGAACGTCGTGACTTTAAAAGAGCTCTCTCAGCTCGGCTGTAGAGTTAGCGCACAGCTCTGGTCGTCGAACCCCGATAAGGGCTTGTCGGTTGTGGAAGATCTTGATAAGATTGGTGGTGCTAAGGCGAACGGCTGGAAATATGGCTGAAGATACCGAACGATGTCCAGTAGAAGGAGTCCCCGATCCGCTGGAGCTTGATATCGTGTGCGCTAGCAGTAACTAATGGAGAGGTGGTGGGAGTGCTTTTTGTGGTGGCTTCGATACTGCTTCTGGGTCTCGATATTGCGGGGAAGTGGCGTCTGAATAGATAGAGGATGAGAAAACCTCAACCTTCGGGATCTTGAGTTGAACTGCTAATGGGCAGTGGAATGACAAGCCAGTAAATTGAGAGACTTCCTCTTGACTATAAAGTATGTGGGAATCTGCATATCATCTTCGTGCCGACGTCCACGATACACAATTGTTCATCGACGAGGATCTAGTCTGGTTCCAAGACCACTCCATCGCAGCCACACGTTGGAGCTGGCCGAAAACTATCGTGATCCGCCGTGAGCAACATCCATTCTCCACGGCAAGCTCTTCACTAATGTGGGAATTCTGCAAGAGACTGCGCGGCGCTGCATGCGTTGCCTAAGTTGATGAACAGGAGCTACTGATAAGCTGGCTCAATCGCGCGTGATTGGCTGAGCTGTGGAAAAGGAGCACGTGACCACCGGTCGCCTCCGATAGCGATAGCCCCTCTTTGTAAGGACGTAAAGATTGCATCCCACACTATGTGGAGGATGTGAGATGGCTAATTATGGTGCCGAGGAATTCCCAGAACCTAGAGGGCTCCGTCGCCGGATGCCGGTGCTGCGGTATACTGCGACACAATCTGGAGAGCTGTTTTGACCAAGTGCCTCGAGCAACTGCCGAAGGCACGAAGCATACCTCATGAGATATCGAATACCTACAAGTTATCAGCGTAGCAAAGGACATCAGTATTTCAGCACCATTATTCGCTCATTGGATGATCGATTGCGCGCGCCCCTCGATACAAAGTCAACCCAGGGTGTTCCCGACGTTTGTTTGGTAGTGTTCTACAATGGTTCTCACAATAACATGCTATTGGAAAATATTACTTTGAGATGAGAAGAGCACATGGTAATGAATGGGCTAAATTGATGTGAATAGAATGTGTAAGTTGGTCAGTGTGTATTGGCTGGCGACAAGCAAGTGCGCATCAATACAAGCCCTCATGTTTGTGACTAACGATATTTAGAGTGTATTCAAGGTTATCAAGATGACTAGAAAGAGTATTGCAGCTACGCGTAGAAGGTTGGTCAGATCTCTAACGATGTCAAGCCAGCCACAGGTAACGAGGGACTACCGATCCAGAGGTTTCCTCGGCCATGACGAATGATATTGCTGCTCGAAGTGAACACAAGATTTTACCTGCAACTCTCGCAAGGAACCAACCAGAGGATATCGGGTGGTTTACGCCATCAAATCGCGGCCAGCCCTATAGGTTTGGCGCCGTTGAAGAAACGTCCAAAGTCGATGTCGCAAGTTGGCCACGTGTGTGATGCGATTCGTCATCTGAAACCGAGATTGTTCGGAACATTACTGTTTCGCTCATGCTGTCATGCCCTGAACGCTGATATTGAGAACCGCCTGAATGGTGCTGATGAAGGGTGTTGGGAGGCGCCTAAACCTAATCGAGAAGAGTTTGCGAAAGGCCAGCCGAGTTCCACCCATTGGCGGCATGGTGGGTTCGGTGTTGACAGAAATCGCATCCGGAACTTTTCTTCAAAGCTCGACGGCTTTCTCTGAGCGGTTGCATCAAGAATCATGCATGGCATGTGTTGCGATTGTGGAGACCCGAAAAGCTTTTCGCCACCGTCTGGAAATTTCTCCATGTCGTCCAGCTTTATCGCGTCCTACCAAGTTCTCCCCAGAATGCTGAGTTTGGTTGACCCTGCAACTCTACGTAAGGCTGCAGAGAACCTCGGTAGCGTGCTGCACCGCGATATCAACAAGCATAGCGGAGGGATCCTGGGAGGATATTGTGCCTCTTGTTTGCCGGCTCACCCGTCAATTACAGCGTGTTGGAGCGGGGCCTCAAGTAGGAAATGATACGGACTAGCGATGACGAGCCTCGGTGGCATCACCACGGCGTGAGGTCTACTATGCCCGGTGAGGCAATTCAGTGCCCGGGGCGTGTTGCCGATGCTCGTTAACAGACCGCTCTTTTTATTGTGTTTCGACAGCGCAGGCCAGAACACACACCTAAAAAGATGAAACCTATGCAGCAACGAGGGCCGCCGAGCCTGGCATGGCAGGCTTGAGTGACTTCAAAAATCTGGGGAAGGTCGCGCCGTGCCGGATGGATGGCCTTTCTGGCAGAGGGAGACAGTGCACCGCCACCCAGAATTGTTCTCGACGCCGAGATCAACCCTGCTCTGACGGCAAAGATCCGCTAGCTCCGAAATCTTTTCGCGCTGTGACAGCGCGGGCTGCCTGTTCGCCCGTGCAGGACCCTGGGGCAGCGAATGGTGAAGGGCGCTAGGCCGACTATGACCAAAGTTACGGCGAGTTCAGGTCTCGAAGAGCAATGCAAGGTCCCGGGTTATTCGCTTAACAGCAAGAAAGTGTTGGGGGTTCAACAGCGGTCACTGCCATTCCATTGCATTTAATCGTCGTCCCCGCCGCCCGTGTTCCCTTCCCCTCATCCTTTCCTGCTCCATCCCACCTTCCTCCACCTCTACTTTCCTTTGAGAGTGGTGAAGCTTCCCGTCGTTGCTGGAGCTTCCTTGTCACATCGGAGGCTGACCGGAGCTCTTTTTTGAGCCACTAGTCCCTTCCCCATCGATTTATTTCGATTCCTCTCGCTTCCTCTCCTCCACCCTTATCGCCATCTCACTATGCCTTCCCACCAGGCTGTCGCTGGCATGCAAGCCATTGACCCCGATTACGTCAAGCAGCCATCCCCAATGGCGAGCAAGTCGGAGCCAAACCGCAATTCCAACTACGACCCTAAGAAGCCACACATCACCGACACGCCCATCACAAAGGCGAACTGGTACAAGCACGTCAACTGGCTCAACGTAAGTCGATCCCAACGACGTTCGGCCCTGGGAGAACCCACTAACAATCGCATAGGTTACCTTCATCATCGGCATTCCTCTCGCTGGTTGCATCGCCGCTTTCTGGACCCCTCTGCAATGGAAGACAGCGCTCTGGGCGGTCGTATACTACTTCTGGACTGGTTTGGGCATCACAGCCGGATACCATCGTCTCTGGGCTCACAAGTCGTACAATGCCTCTCTCCCTCTTGGCATCTTCCTCGCTCTCGTCGGCGGCGGAGCCGTTGAGGGATCCATCCGCTGGTGGAGCCGTGACCACCGTGCCCATCACCGCTACACCGACACCCAGAAAGACCCATACAGCGTTCGCAAGGGCCTGCTCTACAGCCATCTCGGCTGGATGGTCATGAAGCAAAACCCCAAACGTATCGGCCGCACCGACATTACCGATCTGAACGAAGACCCCGTTGTTGTCTGGCAACACAAGCACTACATCAAGGTTGTCTTGTTCATGGGCTTGATCTTCCCATCGGCCGTTGCCGGACTCCTCTGGAACGACTGGAAGGGTGGCTTCATCTACGCCGGCATCTTGCGCATCTTCTTCGTGCAGCAGGCCACCTTCTGTGTCAACTCACTTGCTCACTGGCTCGGTGACCAGCCATTCGACGACCGCAACAGCCCCAGGGACCACGTCATCACCGCTCTTGTCACCCTTGGTGAGGGTTACCACAACTTTCACCACGAGTTCCCCTCTGACTACCGCAATGCTATCGAATGGCATCAGTATGATCCCACAAAGTGGTCCATCTGGCTCTGGAGCAAGCTCGGCCTTGCTTCCAACCTCAAGCAGTTCCGCGCCAACGAGATCGAGAAAGGTCGTGTTCAGCAGCTCCAGAAGAAGATTGACCAGAAGCGCGCCAAGCTCGATTGGGGCGTTCCTCTCGACCAGCTTCCCGTCATTGAATGGGACGATTATGTTGAGCAGGCTAAGAATGGCCGTGGTCTTGTTGCTGTTGCTGGTGTTGTTCACGATGTCACCGACTTCATCAATGAGCATCCTGGAGGCAAGACCTTGATCAAGAGTGGCATCGGCAAGGATGCTACCGCAATGTTCAATGGCGGTGTCTACTTCCACTCGAACGCAGCCCACAATCTTCTCTCTACTATGAGGGTGGGTGTCATCCGTGGAGGCTGCGAAGTTGAAATCTGGAAGCGCGCGCAAAAGGAGAACAAGGAGGTCAATGTCGTCAAAGATGACCAGGGTAACCCCATCATCAGGGCAGGCAACCAAGTTACCAAGGTCGCACAACCTATTGTCAGCGCTAGCGCAGCGTAAAAACGTTTTGTCGAGTTGAATTTAGCGTTATCCGGCGTTTGGGATGCCTTTCCATCGTGTAGGCAGGCATAATAGTTTTTCACATTCTCAGCGTTCGTTAGATTGCATCATGGATATGATGCTCAGGCACGAGTAGATGGAGTATGCTTGCAGCCTTTATGAGTAATAGGCCTTCCAAAATTGAGCCTCGTCGGCACAGACCGAGAATGATATACATTCAACACTCAAACCTCCTGATCTTGATATATTGTGATGTAATTGGTTTCGTGTGAAACATGTCTCGTCACCGATTATGCTAAATAGGTTCTTCTATAGCATTTGTAACATATGCGGCACTTCTGTAACTCTTTCCCTTCCAGCCTCGATCTGACTTTTGGTCGTTGCCTTGCACCTCAAGTCGGTCCGTGCGTCATTGTCAACAACGACCTAAGTGCAATACACTCTGTTTGAACGTCAACTTTAATGCATGCAATTCAAAAACAAGCTCGACTACTGGCCTCTACGCGCGCCTGCTTTCACAATGGTGATGCAAGAGGGAGAAGGCGGCCCGCCTCAAAAGCGCCGCAAGCTCCGTACGGATATGTCTGAAGAAGCTGCCAGCACCGGCGCTCTAGCCTTTGAAAGCGCTGCCAAAGGCCTTGACAGACCAATCAGCCCGCCGCTCACAAGACGTAGAGATCCTGAAATGCCAGATACATTCACACCAACCTGGAGCTTCAGTGAGATACCAAGACAAACGTCAACACCGCAACTACCACTTATACCTCCCAATGCTGCAGAGCAATCAGTATCAGAAAGAGATGGTAGTAAAGATATGAGATTCATTCCTTCACCTGTCCAACTCACTCGAATCAAGGAACTGGGTCCGCATCAAAATGTTGATACAGTATCCTTGAAAGATATTCTTGGTGATCCGATGATCAAGGAGTGTTGGAACTTTAACTTTTTGTTCGATCTGGACTTTGTTATGTGAGTGTCTGCGTAGAGTACCTCCAAAACTCAAACTTATGCAGGATGCGAGCTATCGTAGCACAGGTGAGGATATGTTGCTAAGACATACCTAGGAGTCAGTTCGATAGCGATGTGAGAGATATAGTCAAAGTCAAGATTGTGCATGGATTCTGGAAAAAAGATGACGAGAGGAGGATATCTCTACTGGTGAGTGCTCGCTTCCAGCTCAGTTGCTTCCGCGTTCCACGCTAGACTCGAAGGTTCTATTCTTCAAATGTAATGATTCTTAAGTGCTAATGTATGTTTAGGGAACTGCAGAGAAATATCCTAACATCGAGTTGCTGAGTGCATATATTCCAGATCCATTCGGAACCCATCATTCAAAGATGCTCATACTCCTCCGGCATGATGACCTTGCTCAGGTGGTCATCCATACTGCAAACATGATTCCTCGAGACTGGGGGAACATGACCCAAGCAGTGTGGACATCGCCCTTGCTCCCGCTTCTTTCCCAGGAACTTACATCAAGCTCCACTGCTAGGGAAATCGAATCTACAATCCACCCGATCGGAAGTGGTGAACGTTTCAAAACCGACCTCCTTCGTTATATTGGCGCTTATGAAAGGCGACTGACGCCGTTAGCCAAGCAACTCATACCGTTCGATTTCTCGAGCATTAGGGCAGCGTTTATTGGAAGCGCTCCTTCACGCCAGAATGTTTCTAGAAAGTGCGCCTCTACATACACATCTTTCGGATGGCTTGGTCTACGAGAAATCTTATCAACCATTCCTGTGTGTGTGCAAGAGAATCCAGCCAAACCGCCGCATATTATCATTCAGATATCGTCTATAGCTACATCGACCGCGGCATGGCATTCTCACTTCCAGTCTGTCCTCGCACATCAGTCTGTAAAGCGACTTATAAATGGAGCAAACACACCGCGGTCTTTTCAAAAGGCGTCCACTTTGTTCGCAAGGCAAGATCAGGCTGCATCTCAGCACACAGGGCACTCACAAGCACCCAAATTCAATGTTATTTTCCCAACTCCTGCTGAAATCCGCAGATCTCTCGACGGCTACGGATCCGGTGCTTCGATTCATGTAAAACTTCAATCCGCGCAGCAGCAGAAGCAGCTTGAGTATCTACACCCTTTACTTTGCCATTGGCAGTCCTCATTGGTACGTTCGACCAATAACTCACGTGGAGCGCAAACGGAAGCACACCGCGGTGTCGCAGCACCCCATATCAAAACGTATATTCGTTTCAGCAACGAAGATTACAAGACAATTGACTGGGCAATGGTCACTAGTGCCAATCTGAGCACTCAGGCGTGGGGTGCGGTTGTGAACAAAAAAGATGAGGCCTGGATCCAGTCATGGGAGACTGGCATTGTAGTGTGGCCTTCGCTCTTTGCTGACACAAAGAATCCATCAGCTGTCGCTGAGAATGTAAGCATGGTACCAGTATTCGCCAAAGACATTCCAGGATCCGAAGACGTCCAACACGAGGAAATCCTTGAGGGGGACGTAAAGAACAAGCAAGGGACGATAGATCTCAAGACCGTAGTAGGCTTTCGCATGCCGTATGACCTTCCGCTCAGCCCCTATGCTGCCGACGACAAACCCTGGTGTGCTTCATCGTCGTATTCGGAGCTGGACTGGAAGGGTCAGGCATGGCGCAGTTATTAGCCTCATCAGCGACAAAGCTGAAGACAGCCATTGCGCTCTGGCTGCATAGATTTGTGGCTACAATACTCTGACGTACAGCAGGGAGTCATCTGTCCGACTATGCGCTGCACACCAGATCTATGTCCACAAACCTAGTCATAGAAGCACAATGAAATGATAAACAAGGCGCATTTGGTCCCTCTCGCAAAATCTTGAGCTTACACCAAGAGGACGCTATCACAATGATGTATTCGCGAAAAATTGGGGCTCGGCAACTATGCTTCCATTTGCACATTATCCCAAACTCTTTCTACATGACGTTTTGATCGTCTCACAAATCCCACCGCCGCAGCAATAACGGCTTTCATGTTGGTTATCTGGATGTCATCGGCAAATTTACCCAGCCATCATGACCGCACAATCCCAACATGGACCACAAACCCACTTCCTTCCCTCAGTGCCTCATCCAACATGCCATCAGGTACCTTCCACACCTCAAAAAGCTTGTGAAAGCTCTTCAACCATGCTTCAAAGACATCTGGGCTGCGGAGTTGTTGGGCAATTAGGCACAACGTAGGTCTTTGCTTGGCGTCTGCATGTTCGGCATCTTGCTTCCGTAGCCGGCATATAGCAGCGCAGGTTGAATTAAGGGGTTCAATGAGGGATTCATTGTATATGCAATCGCAAGCTATTACGAGGTCCACGCTGGTCAGTTGAGAGACGGAGTCAGTTTCCCAATCCAGGGCTTGGACTCTTATACGATCATTCAGGTCTGTTGCAGATGTGGGTTGACTGTTCTTTTTCGACGTCTTTGCTTTCTTTGCTTTTGGAAGCACGACGTGATAATTCTCAGTGATGTTTTGTCTCAGAAGTTTAAGGACATAGTCTTGGTCTGTTGCGATATAGTTCGATGTCTTTGAGCCCAGAGTGAGGGCAACGATGCCTGAGACGCCAGCGCCTAGTTCTATTGCCGTTGAGCTGGGGGTAAGGAGGTTGTGAGTGAAGAGAAAGTTTGTGGATGAAGCTATCCATTGCGCGAAGAGAGGTGTGACTTTCCAGACCACTGTTCAGCTGTCAGTGTGTACATGGAGTTTGAAAGCACCAAGGTAGGTGGGAGGTGACTTGATGCATGGGTTCGAGGAGCTGACGGCTATGTATTCCATGAGTCGTGTCGCCCCTGCTTGCCCTTGCTATATCCCCTTGACAGTCTTCAGGCATAGAACTCGTTGGATGGAACATGGCAGGTGCTAAAAACAGTAGGAGTGCGGAGAATGGTGTACCAAGACAAGCCAAGCAGAGCTGGCGAAATGAGGTCTGGGGTCTTGGGGCCAATGCGCGACTGAGTGCATACACGAACAAGACAAAGTAGACTCACCTGCGCCTGTTGTGCCTTCTTTACGATCTGAAGTGAGAAGGCCGCGTGACTGGTGGATGGTGAGGTCGTGCCCTGCAACAACTATTTCGAGAGTCGACGCCTTGGAGTCGATGAAGCCGAGTGACTGAGAAGGTATGTCTTGCGAGAAGATTATGAAAGCTTCTGCAGATGTATGAGCATGACGGCTTGGATTTGTTCAGGTGACCTCGTTGGATTCAAGCTCTTGGATGAGTAGTTTTGGTGTTTGAAAGGGCGAATCGCATGGGCAGAGCAATGCGTCGAGCCGAGGGCCATGCCATGGGCTCATTCGCTGAACAGCTTCATGGACACACAAGTACACACCTTCTTCAGCATCGACCACGGGTTCCTCCCCCAGGATCGCAGTCAAGTCCATCGTGGCGACAGCCTACTTGGCCGGCGCTTAGCCTTTTCGGTGCTTTGTCCTGGTCTGGAGAAATCCGAAGCGGCGCAGGCTGTGTGATGCACAGCAAGCGAAATTCACAAATGCAGCGCCTTCGTATTGCTTGGCATGGCAGCCGATGTTTGGGAAGCCTGAAGTTAGCGTTCAGCTTAAGCTCGGCTTCATGTGGGCGCTGCAGACATAAAAAGTGAAGGGCGATAGATGGACCGCTGGCTGGCCGGGACTGACACTGCCTTCCCCTGCGTTGTCGATCAGCCCTTTCGTGTCATCTTTGTTCTCCAAAGAAAGAGTGGAGAGCGCTGGCTAGCCCCGTCTTCCGCTTGAGCATTGCCTGCCCAGCTGCGTCATTGCTCAAGAAGCTTGGACTGTTCCTACCGCCTACCTTGGCGAATCGGCGGCGGCGTGTGATGCTCAACACAACAACCGTCTGAGCTCGCTCACATACTTCTGCCCCGTCCCATCCGCTACTCTCAGCTGGCGACTGCATACTCCAAGCTATTTGTTCTCCTATTGCTCTCAGCGATACCCCTTTCGCTATACATACACACCGGAACCCACGACCGCCTCCACCTTACGGCCGTCACCATGCCGCAGAACCTCAAGAAGCTGATGCCTCAGGCCAAGGCCACCAGGTCTGGTCCTTACACAACAGAAGCAGCTGGCGCACAGAAGGTCGATGGCGAGACGATACCGCGCCGCAATCTCGTGTCCAAGGATGCCCTCAAGCTGATACCGACCGACGGCGTTGAGACATTATATGATATCCTGCGCTACTCGTCAGCCAAGTATGGAAACGCAAAGGCGGTTGGCGCGCGCCGCATTGTCAATGTGCACGAGGAGACCAAGAAGATCAAGAAGATGGTTGACGGCACCGAGCAGGAAGTGGACAAGAAGTGGCAGTACTTTGAGCTCAGCCCATACAAGTACAAGAGCTTCGTCGAGTTTGAGAAGATGGCGCTGTCAGTAGGTTCGGCGCTCAAGAACCTGGGCTTTGCGCCACAAGACAGAATGCATCTGTATGCGAGCACCAGCATGCAATGGCTGGCTTCAGCCCATGGTAAGCAACTCTTGCAGAATGAGAAGAACAAGGTGCTAATGTACCATCCCTAGGCGCTCTTTCACAGTCTCTCGCCATCGTAACCGCATATGACACGCTCGGAGAGGAAGGTTTGAAGCACAGTATGCTTCAAACAAACGCAAAGATCATGTTCACCGACCCAGAACTGCTACCCAAACTCGTGAACCCAATGAAGGAGGCCAAGGATGTGCAGGTGGTTGTCTATTGCACCAAGAACGACCCGAAACAAAAGGACATTGATACGCTTGCCAGTGCCCACCCACATCTGAAAATCATCAGCTTTGACGAGCTGGTCAAGCTGGGCGAGGAAAACCCTGCGGAGCCTATTCCCCCCAAGGCTGATGATCTGGCGTGCATCATGTACACTTCTGGGTCGACAGGCACACCAAAGGGTGTTATGATCAAGCACCGCAATGTAGTCGCAGCTGGTATGTTTATCTCCAAGTGTAGAGTATTAGCCATTGCTAATTGTCACAGTCGCCGGTGTTGATGTGATTGTCGGAAAATACCTCGGTCCCGGCGACGTCCTGATCACTTACCTCCCGGCAGCGCACATTCTAGAATTCGTCTTTGAAAATGCTGTGCTCTACTGGGGCGGCACGATGGGCTACGGCACGATCAGGACCCTCTCCGACGCGTCCGTGCGAAATTGCGCTGGTGACATTCGCGAGCTGAAGCCCACTGTCATGGTTGGTGTCCCACAAGTCTGGGAGACGATCAAGAAGGGCATTATCAACAAGGTCGAGGCAGGCGGTGCAGTCAAGAGCAACATGTTCTGGGGCGCATACGCAGCAAAGAGCTTCCTTCTGGGCTCAGGTCTGCCAGGCAGTGGACTTCTCGACTCGATCGTGTTCAACAAGGTCAAGGAGGCTACGGGCGGTAGGCTTCGTATCTGCATGAACGGCGGTGGACCTATTGCAAAGGAGACCCAACGCTTCATTTCTATTGCCATCACACCAATGATCAGCGGTTACGGTCTTACCGAAACTTGTGCCATGGGTGCACTAATGGATCCCCTTGCATGGACCGAGTCCGCACTTGGCGAGATTCCCGCGTCCGTCGAGATGAAGCTCGTCGACTTTGCCGATGCAGGATACTTTTCCACAAGCAAACCACCCCAGGGTGAAATTTGGATCCGTGGCGGCGGTGTCGTAGACGGCTACTTGAACATGCCTGAAGAGACCCAAGAGAGCTTTACTGATGACGGCTGGTTCAAGACCGGTGACATCGGAGAGTTCGACTCCCACGGCCAGATCCGCATCATCGACCGCAAGAAGAACCTTGTCAAGACTCTTGCTGGCGAATACATTGCCCTCGAGAAACTTGAATCTGTCTACCGCTCCGCGCCCATTGTTGCAAACATCTGCGTCTACGCTGCCGAAGACCGTCAGAAGCCGATTGCCATTATTGTACCCGCAGAACCCGCGCTCAAGAAGTTGGCGAGCCAGGAGGGTGTTGCAGGTGAACATCTAGAAGAGTTGGTGCACGACAAGAAAATCAACAGTGCTGTGTTGAAGCAGCTGCAGCAAGCTGGCCAGAAGGGTGGACTGGCAGGTTTTGAGACGATTGAGGGTGTAGTCTTGGCAGACGAGGAGTGGACACCGCAGAATGTAAGTTTCACATGTCATGACCGCAAGCTCGGCACAATATGCTAACAATTTCATAGGGCCTTACCACCGCTGCGCAGAAGCTGAACCGCAAGGGCATCTTGAAGCAGTACCAGAAGGAAGTCGACAAGGCTTATGGCCGATCGTAAATCGCCTCCTTGCTTGTCCGCCACTCTTCAAGGTCACTCGCTCAATGACTTCGTTTATTCGGAGTTT
Source organism: Pyrenochaeta sp. MPI-SDFR-AT-0127 (assembly GCA_020747015.1). NCBI lineage: Eukaryota > Fungi > Ascomycota > Dothideomycetes > Pleosporales > Cucurbitariaceae > Pyrenochaeta > Pyrenochaeta sp. MPI-SDFR-AT-0127. The sequence goes on along the minus strand of JAGTJM010000024.1, from coordinate 245,403 downwards.
GACTAGCAGAAGGCGGTACGGCAGGGTTGCGGCTCGAAAAAAAAATGGTTAAGTTTCATACTCTCCTCTTGCGATGAATAATGGATGCGAGTTCTGCTTCTGCTTAGGGAATCAGTGTATTGTAGTTCTATAGCCAGCATGGTTTCCACTAGTATGGGTTACGTAGCGTCTTCTAATCACTACCGGTGTCCTTTTATTTTTCTTGTGCTGGATGATACATTTGAATTGAATCGTTGTGGTACAAAGTGTTTATCCCCCAAAGTCGTACGTGGTGGATCTATTTGTTGTAGTACTCCAGCCCCTGGCCCAGAACTTTGCACTGCTCCACCTCTCTCCATCCCTCATCTCTCACGGGTAGATCAAGCACCCTCACTTTCTTTCCCCCTTTGCCAAGTGGCTCCCATGATCCTGCAGCCTTGACGATTCTCGTTGTGTTTGTGAACCCCCTCGCAGTCAGATACGCCAGGTCTGGATTGGGATTTCCCGTCCTCGCGAAAGCACTCCAGGTATCTACAACGTACTGGCTGAAGGGGATATCGAGTTGGTCACGGGGTTGACGGCCCTGGGGGATCGTAGTGCCAAACACTGCGTAAAGTTCGCCAGAGTGGCATTTGTAGAATGGGGCAGAAGGGTCGCCCAGGGGATGACTAGGTGTGGCTGGGGCTTCGCAGGAGGGAGGATTGGGAGACCATTCACTGATCTGGTATGCCCTGTCAAACTCATATGCATAGACACTGTTGAAAACGCCGTTCGCAGCTGCGGAATAGGCAGTGCTCTGACCTAAGCATCTGAACATGGCATCTGTAGCTACCCTGCTTGTCAAGTTGAAGATTGCCAGCGTACTGTTTAGATTGCTGTATATAGGAAACGCATTCGAAGAGAGGATGGCAGAGGCTGGAAAGCCCTGGGATGTCAAAACTTGCGACACATTCGAGGAGGTTGGATACGAGGTAAAGGGTGACCCATCGTCGCGCATTATACCGCTTATAACGTTCACGTTGAGCTTTGGCGCGGAGGGTCCAAGGGGGAGGGAAGGTGTTGAAAGAAAGGTGCCATCGATGACGGGGAACCTTGGAAACGTATTAGCAACTGTTGGTTGGGCCGACGCTTCAAGCTCGTGCTCCTAGGGAGCCAGAGGGCGCTGTAACCGAAAGTCTACACTGTAGATATTCGCCGCTCTTTCATCCTGCTAAAGAGGATGTTGCAACCCGGGAATCACGCCAAGGATGGAACAGTCTACACGTAGGAGACTGCGAATGATCCTGTAAATGCACTCACCTTGCCAGTGTTCCAGTGAAAGATTGCGAAGAGCTTCTGAAGCCTGTGAGAACCTTGGGATCTAATGCTCTTAGGCAAGCTACCAGCTCATCATTTTTCAAGTTTGCACACCCGACCTCAGCAACGAGAGCCTCAGTCTGGGTTGTAGCTTCGGCGATTGTCAAATACTGTGAAAAGGTAGACGCATATCCTACACCTTGTGGGGTACTCATCATAATTGCACCCGAGACCTTCCCACGCACCTGTGGCGATGCAAGCAATGCCCGAACTGATGCGGCTCCAGCGCTCTGGCCGAAGATTGTGATTCTATCTTTATCACCTCCAAAATCTCCGACATGGGCACGCAGCCAATCTAAAGCCCTGTTTTGATCTTGTAGCCCATAATTGCCAGTCAGTGGCGTATTGTCAAGGGCCAAAAAACCGAGTGTGGATAGTCGGTAATTGATTGTTACGACGACAACATCGCCTCGGGACGCCAGAGCACTTCCATCAAAGGTAGTATCACTGCCTGTCCCACTTGTGAAGCCGCCACCATGTATCCATACAATGACCGCCTTTCTTTTGTCTGTTGTTTGCTTACCGTTGGGGAGATATGGCGTCCAAATATTGAGATGCAGACAATCTTCGTCACAAGATGGAGTGCCAGAGGACCCGCAAGCTGGCTGAACGCAAGAGGGAGCATATTCAAGTGCAGAGATGTTCGACCCGGGCGCGGGCGCGAGATACGTGGAGTGAGAGAAACGAGCAGGTATCGAGGCGTACTTAATGCCCAGGAAGCGGAAGGACGAGTCCTGTCTCCGACGACGCCCCAAAATAGTAGCATTGTTAGCAATGACGGCTACCTGGCGAGTCTCATCAGTCGCGGTATTGGAGCATAGCACCGGTAGCTGCGTGCTGCAAGGATAGCGCCTCTGTTCGCCACGTGTAGTTATTGCCCTGCAATGCAAAGTAGTATTGCCCCTGATCCAATAGACGCCGACGTCGTCAGTCGCCTTGCCATGGTCGAGATAGCGAAGAAAGTCTAAGTCCTGCGAGTAGCTATCTGGGTTCCAGAGTATCGACCCCAAAGCGGCGCACTTTGATGTTGCCGCTGAATAGATGTACCGGGTGCTCAGAGCAATGGTACCCGCTCGTCTGGGGGTGGAAATGCCATATAGATCATTGTGAGCAACGATGGAGAGGTCAGACCCAATTGATTGGGGACTGGCAGCAGATGCAACAGTAGACGAAAAGAGGGAAAATGAGAGCGACAGAAGGCCAACGAGTGAAGCCATAGTGAAAGTCAAGGAAGGACCTAGCGAGTCTGAGCATCGCAGGGAATCATGCTGCTTGCCGTCGATATATCTTGCAGAAAACCATTGAAGGCCACATGTGTTCGCGCATTACATAGTGTCGACGAAGCGGGTCGCTGACGCTCATTCGTGGGATATAGTGCAGCTCTTCTGCTAGGGTAGAATAGATGAAGCGTTAAGACGGATTCGACGTGGTGTCGGAGAATGGCCAGCAGTGAGTCTCAATGGGATGAGGCGCGACATGGTGTCTAGCCAAGTTTACGCGGCTGTCTAATTGTGCACTGGGAGTGCTGCAGGGGAAGAGGCTGAAAGGGCGGGAGTGAGGTGAAGGTGCAGGGCTAGTTATGGACTGAAATTGTTTGCCTGTGCGTGGTTCAAGGGAGAGGCGACAGGCTCTTTTAGGGACCGTGTTTGGTGGACGTGGGACTAGGGAGCGCAAAACAACTGGGCATTAGTAGTCATGGGCGTGACTTATCGGAAGGTCCAGCCTCCGGTCGGTGTCCGGCAGCCGAGTATGGCGCGAAAAGCGTGGAACCCCAGCGGGTGGTGAGACGCTGTTGTGTTGATGTCATGGCAGCGATGCAGCGTTTCAGGAAAGAGCGCGTCCCGCCGGCGTGCGCGGGGGGGGCCAGAGGGTGGGAAGGTGCAGCTCTTATCGTTGTTGTGCAGCCGCGTCGCCCCTGCCCCTCACATGGCGCTCGCTCCTTCCCGGCTCTTGCGGCTTCCCATAGCAAAAGGGGAGTCGCAGGTCTCGGGGAAGGACCCATTCCACAGCGTCGTGTTTTGTTTTCACCACATGAGGCCCTCGACCCGCGAACTTGATCTGCTCCTGGGCCACCACGACGCGGAAAACCGCTAGTGCCGTGTGCATGCTAGTCTTCAGCAATCTGCGAGCCGAGCAGTCATGGCTGACGCTCATTGGTGCTCGCCGTATTGCCCCCAAGGATGCCGCTGTACTCGTTCCCCTCGTCACATTCTCAGCCCCCCTCCCCCGAGTCTGTCGCAAACTTCGCACTGCTCACTATCTCGTCGTCGCCGGCTTGTGTCCCTCAGCGCATGCCCTGCCTGCGCCCCTCGACGTAGAAAATGCCACAGCAACCCGGCCTGGCCTGGAGGCTCGCAGCCGTGGCCACAAGCGCCGCAGAGACTCCTGGCAAATCTTGATTTTTGACTGGCCGTACCATGGTTACTAAGACATTCACTGCTCAAGCCAAAGCTGCACTTGGGGCACGGACGAACTCGTACCGCGCTAGACCGCAACCATGTTAGCCCTGCTCGCCGCGAAGTAACGGGGCTTTCGATTCTCCTGCACCCTACCCACTGCCTCGTTTGACTCCCACACCACACCTCGTCGCCGTCGCCCTCTGCACACCTGCCGGAGTACTAACGTTGCAGCGTCTCGTCCCCCGACGTTGCCGGCTTTGATCGCGCGCGCTGCTTCCTTTGTTGGCCCTCTCAGCCAGCGCCCCACGAGCCACCTCCCTCTCCATTCCTCCTCTACCCTCCTTTACCGTCGGCGCATTGCATGGAACCGACTGGCCACACGCTCAATACCGTCTGCTCATGATACACCTTCGATCCCGCTCGTGTAGTGACGTCGTCGAGCCCTTGTCGACGCTCTTTTCCATAGCCGCACACCCTGCAACCGGACACGAAAGCCTCTTCTCCTTGGCCACAACCCTTCGGTAGCTGTCTGGATTGCTACAAGAAGCAGGCAGCTCGTTGACGGCCGTCGTTGGAATCGTCTCGAGTCGCCTTTGCCAGCTGTGCTGTGATCGTTCGCGTCTTCGACGTCATGCGATCCAAAGCACACCGAGCCTAAACACCCACCACACGACCACACACACATTCCAGCACGCTTGCCGGAGTATGACAGACGTCTCGTCGGTCAAGGCGCATGCTGAACCTCAGCCGGCTTCCCTCGCCCTCTTCACCGGCCCACCACCGCCCACCTCGAACGGCACTCCCACGCCACTCGACGGGCCCATCGAAGAGGAAGAGTCGTCCACAATAAAGTGCATCTGCGGCTTCTCCGACGACGATGGCAACACCGTCTTGTGCGAGAAGTGCGACACCTGGCAGCATATCGTGTGCTACTACGAGTCTGCCCACAATGTCCCCGACGTGCACGAGTGTACAGATTGCCAACCAAGGCTGGTAGACTCGAAAAGCGCTGCCGACAAGCAGCGTCTGCGTCGGGAGCAGCTACAAACCATCGGTGAGCGGAAGGTTAGGCCAAAGACCGCTGCAAAGAACCCTAAGAAGCGCACTAAGGATCCGCTCGGATCTGTTCAGCCCAACGGCTGGCCAGTGAATACTGACCTGCAATACAACCCCGACCGCAAGAGTGGAAGCCCACGAGACCAACCGCCGCCAAATAAGCGTCCAAAGACCAGCCATCGTACATCTGGCTCCATGAGCGTCATCAGTCAAGCACCTGCTCTCGTACCGGGATCTCGCAAACGAGGTGCTTCGGTCGTCGTCAATGGTCATAGCCCCATCAAGTCTCCCACCAATCTAGATGGTCCTATTGAGGATTACTCGCTCGAGTTTATGAACCTCTACCAAGCATCTGACTTACCGCCACCTGAAACCAACTCTTACACACGCATCGATGTCGCCAACGATATCGCCATGTGGCTTAAGGACCCAGAGGCCCTTGCCGAAGCGAGCGGAGGCAAGAAACCACAAGATCTCTTCTCACGCATCGAAAAGACAATCCAGGATCTCGACGCCCCAGACATCGTCAAGCAAATTGAAGTCGATGATGGCATAACAGCACATGGCCTGCACCCGCAGTGGCACTACATTACAGTTGCAACGCCTGTAGCCGACGGTGGCTATATTGGTGAGCTGAAAGGCCTCATCGGACGAAAAGCAGACTACTTCTTGGACTCCTCCAACCGCTGGGACCTACTACGACACCCCGAACCCTTCGTTTTCTTCCCGCCACATTTGCCCATATACATCGATACACGGCGCGAAGGCAATGACCTCCGCTATGCCAGGAGAAGTTGCATTCCCAACATGGCGATGAAGATCCTTATTGAGTCGAGCAACGAGTATCACTTTTGCTTTGTAGCAACACGAGAGATCGCGCCCGGCGAAGAGCTCACCGTTGGCTGGGACATTGACTCTGAAGTCCAGAGGCAACTCGCGAAAGTCGTTACAAATGGCGCAAAGGAAGGGTTTAGAAGGATACAACCGTGGGTCTCCTGTGTTCTTGCAAACTTCGGTGGCTGCGCATGCGATACATCCACAGGGCACGAGTGTCTTTTGGAACGTGCGCGACGCAATACCATCGCTGAGCCCGCATCATCAAAGACTAAGGGCAGGAAGTCAAAGAAGTCACAGTTGTCTCCTTTGAGTACTGGTCACGCAACAAACAGCCGCGCCGGCAGTGAGACGCTGAATCGCGATGCCGTTGATGACGATCAAATGGATGCCCGATCCACGTCAGGCTCGCACAAGTCCAGCAGTCGCGACATAACTCCCGCCACTCATTTCTCGCTCGATGGCGACCTGAAGATGTCCGATCGCGAAAAGCGAAAGATACAGCAGCAAGAACGATTATTCGAACAACTTGAAATCCATGAGCAGCACAAGGGCAAAAAGGGCAAAAGGAACAGTGCTGGGTCTACGCTCAATACACCGAGCCTTTCGTCCTCGGTAAGACAACCTTACCACCTCGCCCTTCCCGAAGCTAATTTGAATACACAGAGACGACTCGGGCACCCAGAACCTTCGCCATCAGCTCGCCATCGTGAACACAGTCATGGCGTGGCACGCAAAACATCTGGCAGTTCCACGCGAACGATTGGCCGCAGTGCGCCCAAACCGAAGCCTGTCTACAAAGAAGCATCTACGCAGACGGACGACAACGATGGCTCGCATCCACAAAACTGTGTCAAATCGCGAGAAATGAAGCCTCCAATGTCCTTCAAGCGCAAGCTACTGCAACAGGCTCAAGAGGACAAGCTGCAACGTGAGAGGTTACGGTCTACGTCAGTAAAGATCGAGAGCAGATCACCAGCTCTTAAGGATGTGTCTTCGAACAAGCCTTCTCCATTACCACCATCTCCACCGCTGGAGGAGCCTTCTGCCATGGACATCACAACAGGTCCGGTAGATGATGCAAGACACAAAGAGCTTACTCCAGCAAAGGAACCTACTCCAACGCCTACACTTGACGTAGAGATGGGAGACGCCGAGGAAGCCGCTGTACTGAAGTCTGAGCCCAAGACAGAGGAGCTACCTGATGATGTACCTGATGCACCTGATGCCCCTGCGTTAGAGGCCGCGCCAGAAGGGTCATTAAATTCGGACCAGCCATCTTTACAGCCCTCTGCACCGCTGTGGTGTTCCACAACACCAGCTGAGCCTTCCTCCACCACTTCCTCAGATGATGCAACAAAGTCTGTCGATCTTCATATCGAAATGCCAGTAAAGCCGGACTTGACTGATATTACCAATGATCGTGCCGTTACTCCTGGAGCGATATCAGCAGTCTTATCTGAGAGCACCATCGCACAATCCCCCGGTGCAGTGACAATTGCATCACCATTCTCTCCTGCCGTCAATAACGCAGTTAAACCCACACCTGCACGCAAGAAGCTCAGTTTGAGTGATTACACCAACAGGCGGGCGAAGCTGGCACAAACACATTCCACAGGAACAACTTCGACGCCACCACTCGCACACTCCCAGACCACGAGCTCGCCAACCTTGTCGGCTGCGAGTTTGCCGAATGGCTCACCGCCACCCACGGTCGCTTCGCCAGCATTACCTCCCGTGGCAGAAGAGTCTAAGGCGATTGAAATGACGAGCGCTGTTGCAACGACTGCTTCTACTTCAACATGAGCGACATGAGTAACGATACCCCGCTCCTTTTCACTTTATCTATGAGCGGGCGCCGCGCGACCTACCGCTCTTCTTCGCTTCTTCGGTTTGGAACTGTACAATATGTAATCGGGTCAGGCAACTTTCCTTCTGTTTTCTTTGCTTTCTCTTTCTTGCACGACTTGAAGTGTTCGGTCGCTGTTACGATCTTGGGTTGACGGCGAAAATTCCAAAAGCAAAACCTATATACATGGTTTTCTTGTGTTGGGGCGTTCGTGGAGGACTTTGGGCGAGGCGTTGGAGGCTTCTTCTGCTCACCTTTTTAATTCTTCATGAGTAGAAGGTGGAAAAGTCGGACGGACAGGCAGCCCTGTTCTCGTCTGCTTATCGCCACATCTTTGATGGAGGGGGAAGCATAGGAAACACTTTCAACGCTCTATTACTGAGCCTTGTGTTAGCTGAGATGCAAATCAAAGTAAAAAATATTAAAACAAACTCACAATCTCCATTCATGATATTATCTTGACCCTGCAACTACTGATATTTACCTAAGACCTCTCTTCCTTTGCGTCTCGACCCATGAAGCCAGCACCTTAGCGAACCGAGTGTACATGTATAATACAATAAAGGACCAAACCATTGAATGCAAACCCCAGGGGACCTGACCAATTACCTTACTCCTAACCAAGGATATATAGCCCACCACAGGCAAACCAAGCCTTTTTTATACGAAAAGAAAATCCCAAGACCACGTAACCAAAAAATCAAAACATCCTCGCCTCAGCCTTGACTTCTTGCCACGTCGGCCTCACGACAGGCAGCGTCGCAGAAGCAGGCGTCCCCTCCATCTCCACGGGCCCTTGCTGGCGATTGACATGGACCAGGCGCTTCTCCCCCTCTTCAAGGCCCCTCACGACTTCGAAATACGCCGGGGCCGGCGCGGCATCGTTGCTCCCAGTGCCGCAATAGACTTGGCGCCCATACGGGCCGAGTTTTGCGTCTTGTGAGTCCAGGCACTGCGGTGACGGGGCGCGGTGAGGCGGAGGCGGAGGCGGCGGCGGCTGCTGCTGCTGGCTCGGAGTATATGTCTCGTAGCCTGAGTGCGGGGTGTGGGTGTAGATTGCTGTGGGGGAGGCGGCGCTGGTAGTCATGGGGCTTTGGATATGCGGTGTGGAAGTGTCTGTTGGGGAAGGGGAGAAGGCGAGAGGAGAGTAGGCTGGATGGCCTACGGGGCTGGTAGCCATGTACTTTTGCTGCTGTTGTGCTGGCGCATAGTATCCCGGCGCCGACGCGCGGTTTGGCGATGGTGTAGAGTGGGGATAGAGACCTAGACCCGCATCCCCCCGTCCCGTTGCGTGTCGTCCCGCCTCGAGCATTGCAGTGCTGCTACTTGGGCTTACACGTCGGAGTGTGCCGTCTCTGCGATCAACTTCGTCTTTGAGAGATGCCGTGCGGCCCCAGAAAAAGAAGAGCAGGGCTGCCAGGACAATGACACTTATACCCGCTATCACGATTCCTGCAATAGCGCCTGCGCCTAGTCCTTTCTTCTCCCCTGGTGGTTCTGCTGTGGGGACCAAGTTGCCCGCTGGGGCTCCAGGGTTGCTAGACGGCAGTGGTGGAGCTTCAGCAGGAAACGGCTCCCCAGGATTCAGCATGTACGCGCTATCGCGCGCGAGCGCTTGTTGTTTCAATATCGGCGTCGAAGTATTAGGATTGATCGCTCCAATCATGGCATATGTGATGCAAGACCCTGGAGCAGAGCAGTAGAAGAATATAGGATTCGTGTCGTTGATTCGGATTCGGTAGTTTGGTGGCTGATAGGAGCGTTAGCAAAGAGGTAGCGACTGTTGGTAGGATGTGCCCATACATCATCAAGTACTTTGTCTACGGCATGAAAGCCACTGAAGAAGCCTTGCTTGTTGGACCCGGTCATTTCGTAGGGGATACATGGATATCCATATTCGGCGCGAACGATGCTGTGGTTTGTTGGGTAGAAGCGGAATTCAACAATCTAGTGTTCAGTATTAGCAGAAATCCTTTGTCAAAGACTGCGCTGATGGAGGAGTGTCAAGACAAGAAAGATCCCAAATGGACAGCCAAAGGTAAAGAGGCTGAGGAAGATACAACGTACATCACCGACTTTAGCCTTGGTGACTTCAGGTCTCATCTTATGATCTGCTAGTCCGACCTGGACTGTATGTGTCTGCGTAGGTGCCGAGCTGGTGGAACTTGGTTGGCTTGATGTTGACGATGACTCGGGATTCCGTGCCGCTACGGAGGTTCTCGAGTCTTCATTGCCGGACCAGTTATTGTCTTGCGCAAAGCATATCGATACTTGTACGATGGAGAGCAAAACAAGGAGGAAATAAAGCCATGACGATGGTCTAAGAGAGGTTGACAGCATGTTTCCGACGACGAGAGTTCTGAATGAAACTTTCGATCGAGCTCCTGACGAGAAACGTGTGGACAAGCGGTTGTAGAATGCCCAAACAAAACAAAGAAAGAAAAAGGGCCATTGACCAGAGGCTATATCAGCCTCCAAGCAGGTGGCAATGTAACAACAACTAGGATGGACTAACGATTTAAAGAAAGCGCAAAGTTGAAACAAGTACCAGCAGACACTACCATTGTCGTGGCACGGCTGAGGCGTTCACAATTATCTCCTATTTGTTGAGCGCCGAGGTCATCATAGCCCCCACTGCGCCGCGACAAAGAAGGTACTGGCACAGTGAAAGACCAGCATGTACCCATGTGGGCTGCTATCGAGTGGTGGGAACAGGGGGGGACAAAGCAGGTGCATGTTGGCTGTCGCATTGGCGCCTGGTCGCTGATAATAGCGAATTTACGAAGAGGCATGTTCGTGGTGTTCATCGTGAGAGACATCTAAAGTTGCTCGCAATGGTAGTGAAAATAGATGAGGTGTGGTACTCAGCTCTACCCCCGCTGTAGTTTCAGAAATAGGAACAACATGGGTGATAAGCGAACGTTTCTCGACCAACCACAAGCGAGTAAGGCTGCCGAAAGCGCTTAACTCGCATTTGTCCGTGTGCTGGTATGTATTTTCGGAAGTAGTCTGCAACCTACGTTTCTGGGCTCTTAGTTAGTGTTCGGCTATGCTGAACAAATAGCATAGCAGAAGAGCGTAGCGTGAGCGATATTCTATTGTTTTTGTCTTGCTATTTAGAGTGAATGTTTGAATAGGGAAAGAGTTCCCTCGAAGCGTACTCGCATCGTTCTAATTATGGCCAAGGTATGGCTTGAATAATTCAAGGTTTCCGCTCGCTTAAAGTCACACGGCTGGAATCATATTCTCCAACGTCATTTCATCGTAAATTCTTTTGCATAACCGCAGTGCAAAGCTCTGAGCCAAGACTTGCTCGAATACATGGCGCTAATTCGCAGCAACTCTAGCTCACCTTTGAAACGCTTTCGAAGATGCGTCTATTGCCCTGTAGGTACTCAACGAAGTCCTGGGTCGCCAAATCCGAATCGATCGTTGCTCGACGAGCTAGTTGACCCAGAACCATAGCCAGATGGCGTTGCAGAGTGCTTTCCAAACGCAGCTGGATCTGGTAGCGGATTCCAGATAGCAAACCCGTCGGGAGGCTGGCTCTCGCCTACAGGGTTGCCACGAGCATGATCTGCAAGGCTGCCATTTATGCCAGTAAGAGCCCAGGCGAAAACAGCAACATCGCGAATGGTTTGCATAAAACTGTTTTGAAATTGTAGCGATGGGCCGGCCGGTACCATGCTTGGATGTCGTGCGCCCAAAGGGAACGGGGGCATCTGAGGAGGCGCCGGATGGAAGACGGGCTGTGTTGCCCAAGGTGCGGCAAAAACACCATTGTACTGCTGCGCAGGTTGGGGAAGAGGCATAGTGCCTGGGAGCATTGGACGGGCGCGACGCAGGCACACAACAAGTCCATCTGAGGTGCAGGAAATGACTGCCTCTAGCTCAATTGGCTCATCATGGACCTCGGAGGGAGGTGAGCTCAATACAGAGGACGAAGACGAGCGAGATCCAGGATGCTCGCCGAATAAGGCCATATGTGTATCTCTGGGATTGGCACTGTCTCCGGAACTTGTGCGTGTATGGGGCTCTTCGCTGTTGGTCCCGTCGTTGGAAGGATGGGAGGAGTGGCTATTGCTCGTATTCTCAGAAGCGGAAGGTCCGCCAAGATCGACTCCACCCTCAGATTCATCATCCGAGCCTGTGATATCGGTCATGATATCATCCTCGCTCTCCGAGGTCGTAGCTTCAGGAGGATCGTCTTGGCGTGGATCGCGGAAGAAGAAGCGCATATAAGCGATCGAATCGTTGCCTTTGGCAGACTCGAGACAGCGCACTGCGTCTTCGAGGCAGTTTGGGGCAATGCAGTAGTAGAAGCTGCGTCCTTTCATGGCTTCTCCCGAAATGCCAATAATCTGCTCAATGCCGCTTGTAGCGTACATGACGGTAAGCGTACGTGTGAAGCGGTTGAGGAAGAGTGCGGCCCGCGGCTCATGAGTCTGCTCTTCAGGACCAAGATCGAACTTGCTGGAGAGATGAGACAGCATGTGGTAACGTGGGTCTTTTGGTGAAGAGGCGAACATCTTGCGCACAAGAGGAGCCTCGACTGCACGTTCTAACGAAGCATGTTAACATGCAGAAGGAATCGTAGCGTGGGATGACTTACTCTGACTCTGCATGCCGTTTCGGTAGACACTGGTGCAGCAAACCATGACATCGTAGACGACGGAGAAGCAGCATTCACATCCAACCCAGTCTCCCTGGCGGTTCTTCAAGCGACAATACGACAGGACAGCAGCCTTGTCAAGGCGAACTCCTCGACTATGCTGGGCCTTGGCAAGAGGAAGCTCGTCGGGGTGGAAGAAGTGCCACACCGATCTATTGACAACCTCATCAGGCGTATGGCCCAGGATGTCGACTATGGAGTCGGACGAGTATAGAATCTTGGCATCGTCGGAGAGGTCTACAGAAGGATGAGTTATTGTGCTCAGTCGAGAAGCTGTGCTCGTGCCTACCGTGAATGGTGATGAACGTGGTATCCATCTTGGCAACAGTCACAGCAAGGTATGAAGCTGATCGGCTTGCCCTTCCTCAACCGCTGTAGTCCGAAGTGTGTCGAATCTAATAATTCGCTCTGGGACCAGCGGCGGAGGAGAAGGAGGAATACACCTGAGGCCCGGAAGAGGGACAGCGGTCAGTAGAAATAGGCCGGGGGCCAAGTTCCACAGACGCACGTTGGACGCACCGTGGTCAACGTTGGGATAAGGTTGACGGACACTGTGACACTTTGTGCAGTAGCGACGGCCTGGGGCACCCCAACACGGGGGGGTTAAGGGTAGGCGTCTGGTGGAGAGCGAGTCAGTTTGGAGGAGGGATGATGTAATCGCGAAGGTTTGCGCCTTGCGCGCCGGCAAGACCGCGCTGGCAATGGTGGGAACGGTCGTATGTGGGTTGTGCCTTCCTAGACTGGCTAGTTGAGACGTGCATGCAGGAAGGAACGATGGAGTGTCTGCATCCACCCAGCGAGCAGAGGGCAGCCGGCAGGCGAAGAGTGGGACACAGGCCCCTCTCTCCCAAGTCCAAGGGCAAAAGAAAAAAGACGTTGGAGCTAGATGGGGTGGGATACCAACAGGGAGTCCAGGATAGCACGGGACGAGAGCGCCACGCAAATGCGAGAGCTGCTTCAGGCCCTGGCAGTCGGAAGAAATGGGCAAGGGCCAAAACGCGCTGCGCTGGCTGGGGTTGGCTGGGGATGGATGGGGGTTGAGGCGACGCAGAGGATTGCTTCAGGACTCGCTTCGCCTACTCGGTATCTCCCAACTGATTATATGGCTGACCAACGCTGACGGGCCTCCTCAGGACGATCGACGGGCGGGTAGCAGGGAAAAAAAGGTAGCAAGAAATGGTTGACGGACGGGGATTGGCAAATGCGGGCAGCGGCCGCGGGGTCCATCAGGCCATTGCTGGAGGCACAAGACACACAGGACGACACCACAGACACCGCAGACACCACCAGACGGGCGCTAGGGTGTCGGTGGTGGTGCTTGAAGGGCAGAGCAACCCGCCTCGACTGCAGTGCCTGGTCGGCGTGCTACACATTACTACAGTACAACCCGCTTGGCGACAGCCGCGTCGTCGGCGGTCCAGGGCCTTTAATTTGCAGCCTTCCCAGCGCCTCAAAGTCTCGACGTCGTCGTCGGATCTCGCTCCGGCTGTCCCCATGGACAAGTCGGCACCGGACAGAGCGATTGCCGTCCGACGCAGCATCGCCTTTGCTAGATAGAGTTTTGAGACCTCAGCTTTTGAGCTCTGGATGCTCCTGATCGTCTGGTACCACCGAGCTGCGGCCATCGTCATCCCCACCAATCCATCGACGATCTCTCGCCGCGCTACGACGCCATAATGCCAAGACCGGTTCACATTTTCTACCAGCTCCACCCTCACTATCCCACTCGGCCCTCTGCCATTGGACACGGCCTTGTTGAGGACGCTTCCGCGAGGACAAGGGATATCCCTTCTTGCTACGCGTCGTCTCTTGCTTGCTGCAATTGACCCTCTCTTGCATCAATTCACGCGGCCTGGCCCAACGCACGACCTGTACCGCTCCTCAAAGCAATCCTCCCATTGGCGCAAATATCCCACAGCACCCTCCCAGCTTTCTCCACGAGGGCCATTGCACCCTGCATTGCTAGTGCTGCCAATCCATACCGAACAATTCCGCCCTCGGGCCCGGCTCATGGACACCAATTGGGATCTGCCTTCCTTGAGAGGCACTATCAGACTTGGGGTACAGTACCTCAGCACCAATGCACGCTTTCAGCGGCTAAGACGGACACTTTCTGCAGGGTCAAACCAAATCTGCGAGCCTTAATTCTAGTGTGTTGTGTCCTGGTGGACGACTTTGCCAAAGTACTAATGGCATCAAGTTCAATGCTACGATGTGAAATTCTACCCCTACACCCCTCCCGGCGTCGACCCCGTGTTCGCAGTCTGCGGAGGTTCATTTGTGCGTGCGACAGTTGTGATTGACTGACCACGTCACTGATTGGCTTAGACCATCATCTGCCGATGCGTGCTGGAGAAGAACTCCGCCATCGAGATCCTCCGCTGGTTTGACAACGATCAAGACAATGCTCCAAATGGAAAGGTATGCTACATGCCCCTCTCTCCAACCTCCAGCTGACTCGATTTGTTCTCGCTTGCAGCCACCCAAGCAACCCATCAAACACAACAGTGTTGTCTGGTCCCAGGCTGAGAATGGAGACCCGCTGGTCTGTGTGACTGGCAATGTGTCTCAAATCATGGTTCTGAATGTGAGGACCGGCAAAATCGTGCAGGCAAGTTCCCTTTTTGCAATCATAGCATATTGGCTAATGAAGTTCAGACTCTGATAGGACACGGAGATGTAAGTGACAATCTATCACTCCATCTCCTTTCATCGTAGGACGTATTGACATCCCACAGGACATTAATGACCTCGCGATATCGCCCATTGACCCCACCATCTTGGCTTCCTGCAGCGTTGATTACAGCGTTCGGATATGGAGCCTTGACCCAAAGCACCAGGAAAGGCCACTAGCAGCCATATGCTACGGCCAAGGCCACAAAGACCAGATTTTGACCCTTGTGCGTGGCTTACATTTGCATCATGTTGACCGATCAGCACTCTAATTTGAACAGGCCTATCATCGTAAAGGTCGTTTCATCCTGTCTGCGGGAATGGATACGAAGATTAATCTAGTACGTACGATACACCAGCGACATGGCGTGGCTCATACGAAAAGACCGCCACTAACTAAGCCCAGTGGGCTGTACCTACCAATGTGAAAGAACACGCAGGAACTGATAAGCCAGCAATAGTTCATTATCCTCATTTCTCTACCACCGAGATCCATACTGATTTCGTAGACTGGTGAAGACTCATCTACAGGCTATTCTATCTCAAGCACTGACATTCTCCAGTGTTCAATGGTACAACGATCTGATCCTCAGCCACGCTTGCCGTGAAGACAAGATTATTCTTTGGCGCATAGAGGGATTTCATTCAGAGCGAAGTGAGATCCCTCCCCCGCCAATACCCACCTCAGGTGCCGTATATAGCACGACGCCTGTCACGATCCCAGCGAATTCCATCTCGGATACACGGTCAGCATGGGGCGGACGCTTTCAACGACTTCTTCAATTCGAGTTACCATACACTAATCAATTTTATATCCGCTTCTCCATCTTTCACGAGTTGGGTCGTCATCCAATCCTAGTTGCAGGAAACGAGAAGAGTAAAACCTTCTTTTGGGACCTCCAGCGCCTTGAAGAAGCCGGTACAGGAGACGATGTATCTCTGAGCGAGGGCACGAAAGGCTTCCCATCAGGCGTCCCTCGACACGTCCGGGAAGACAGCTCCACTTCCAACGCGTCTTCGGCCATTAGCGCTATATCTTCTACCGTAACGAAAACCAAGCAGAAGATAGCAAAAGAACAGCCTCGTGATCGAGGGATCTGTGACCCTTTTCGTTCAATCAGGGCTCACAAAATTGTCGAGATTCCAAAGTATAATGCCTTTCCACTTCGGCATTTTTCATGGAGCCGAGATGGTCAGTGGTGCGTCGGTGTGGGCGATTGTGGGCTCATTAACGTTTTCAATCGATGGGAGAAAGGCGTTCCGCCAATCAGTACAGATGGCGAAATCAACATTCCAATACGACAGAAGGAGCCACGCATAAGTAAGTCAATGACCCTCTGTTTCACGTAGTATTCGTAGGCTGCGTTGCAGTCTATTTTCCCTATAGATTGGCCTCCAGTAAGCATCAACAGGTACGTACTACACTGAACTAATGCAGCGGAACAGATAAGGAAAAGATTATCGAGTCGTTAACAGAGCTGTGTGAGGCGTTTGAGGTGCGGAGACAAATGGCAGAAGAGCAAGGCATCATCTTTGATGAAGTCCTTAGCCTGACGCTTGGCAAGTTCGTCGAGAGCCTGCCAGAGCACGAACGAGCATTTGCGCGATCCCTCGAGGAGAAATGACGTTGTCTCGAACCGATACCCATCTACTCAGAAAACACGGGTTAGTTGTGCACAGACAGAGTGTCCAAAAGACGACGAGACATGGATCTGGATCACAGTCTGAGGCTGCTATGTTGCATAACTGATCTTGAGGGTAGACTTATCGCAATCTCATGGATGAGGTGGTCTGATATCACTGCCTACCTCTTAATCATATTTTAACTACATCGCCAAGTTGCAAGAATTGAATAGCTGGTTGCAATCCCGTCAGTAAATGTAAGCTATCAAGAGAGATTCACACTCAAGCGAGAAAGCAAAGACCCAACTTATTGCTTCTATTTAAGATAGCTTCGTCACACCCTCCATCCCTTCAAACGTCAAAAGTGAATATTCTCTTGTTAACTATATACATTTTATTTTTATAACTAAGTTTGACATCGTACTCATAACTAGTCATGACCCCGCAGATTCTACACAGTCATCTATGATGCTTACCATGTCATCAATGTTCGCGCTACGAAAGACAACTACATATGTGTGCATCTTCAAAGTTATAGGGCAGCACACGAGTCTAACGAGTTATTCAGAAAGTCGAGGTCTGCGGCGCAAGGGTAGAGGCGCAAGGGCAGAGGCTGCAGGGACCTTTACTTTTTGGCAGGGCACTCAAGTATTGAAATGGGTTCTGTCAGGGCAGGTACAGGCGCAGGTATGTGGTGGCTATGGGTTGTGCTACATAGCATTCGAATAGGCGAGACAAAGGGGTACCCTTTCAGAGTGAAACATACCATATCTTCGTGACGGCACAACGAAACGCAACTACATATCTCAAAAACATGGCAAAGTACACATCAAGACTAAACAGAGGTATTTGGCTTTGTTCAAATGACGGAAACTTCCGGCTAAGCTAAAATTCAAAGAGCAGAACCAATTTGTGTGATAAAACCAAGAGGTGAACAATGATATCCAAGGTACCCGAGAACAAAGATGAGCCGTTTTCCTAACACGTAATGGACGCAGGCTTTGTAATAGGATACAGAGAGCCATGTTCCATAATACAAACAAAGATATCCTCCAGCGCTGTGAACATTGTGTTCAATCAGGTCACAAACTGCGAAGGCTCGTATTTTCAACATTACAACCCTCAGAAACAAGAGACGATTTCGAGTCTGGAACTGAAATCTCCAAATCATATCCTACCAAGATGACCTCTTCTCCAACTCCACTGCTTAACATTTTCTGCCCCTGCGTGCAATGCGCGGAATTTTTACGTCCAATGCCTACCATGGGGCCGGCTAGGATGGAACATCTAGCTGCCTTGGTAGCTGTGTACGACACGAAGGAAGAAACAAGTATGAAGGCCCTACAGGAGATATTAAGACGAATTGCCATGGAAAAACTCACCTTCGGCAACTTCGAAACATTGCGAGAAAGTGGTTTCACGGCGCGAAGTCCGCTCCCCACCATATTCAATTCATTGCCACCATCACCGCCTCTCTCACCACCTCCATCTCCATCGTCCTGGAGCACTAATACCAGAAACATGACAACTGGAACCTCAAGTCCTTTGCCGACCAGCGCTTTTCCTAAAACTCCCGGCACGCTGCGCTGCACACATGTTCATTGCAGAGCGCGCGTCCCTATCGTCTCGGCCTTCTTCACTCATGGTTCCGTTTGGGAAAATGTGTTATGCGACAAGCATAACGAGGAACTCAGAGATAGCGTTGAAGAAATGATGATGTGCTGGTCAGATAAGAGCGTTTACTCGTTGCGCGGACCGTCTGGGTGGGGAGGAACTACGTCGGTTGCATAGAGGGATGGTTATGACGATGTGAATTCGAAAAGGAGGGGACACTATACTGAGTGTGGGTGAGAAAGAGAGTAAAATAAATCTAGGTAGGATGGAAACGTGAGCGCGCAGTGGGTGGTTCAGATTGCAAGGAACAGTGAAGCACGATATTAAGAACAAGAAAATTTACAAAATCCACCCAATTGCGCCTTCTAGGATAGTTCAAGGTGATGATAACCTTGCGTGTATGCGAACGATCTTGAACAACCTCCTCCATAGATACAAACCGGTCGCGAGTTCGATCTCCGAGAACCTACCTGGGAACCAGCAGCAGTTACTGTAATAGCTGCCCTCTATAAAAGCTCGGCAGCTCAATTACACCAGAAATTATAAATGTCATCGGTATTTATTTCAGCGTTGTCAAGTAACTCCGCCATCCAATGCTCATGGCTTTCCAGCAGCTCTTCAAAACTGGCGTTCAAGTGAATGGAATCCTGGTCCACGTCGAACAATGAGTTGCGTGTTTTGGAAGATGGTGGCTGAATAACATGGGGCAGCTCAAGATTGGCGTCGTCAACCGTTAATATCCAGAAGTCGTTATACTCATTGTTTTGCGCGGACGCGGAAACTTGTTCACGACTAGACAGTTCTGCTCGAATATCGTATCGGTAATATGACTCTGTGAAGTTTAGCTGATGCATAGTGTTAGAAATTTCGGGGACACCGAGATCATCAATAAGCAAGTCAACAGCTTCAGGAGCTACAAGTTGCTCCCAGGTAAGGTCTTTGGTTTGGCTTTGATGCTTGGGCGACGCCACAAACCAATCTATGATCATCTCTACTTCGTACTGCCAGCGTTCGTAGTCCCAGAGATCATCCATTTCGAACAGTTTTGTCCTGCATAAAGGGCAGGTGTTCCTCGTCGAAGTCCACTTATCGATACACGTTGCTCCAATGACATGTCCACATGCAAGCTGAACAGGAATTTCAGCACCGTCTTGTGTGGTAATGGGACTGTACTCAAAATAGCAAATACAGCAAGAATTTCCCGAGTCCATACGATCATTGCTGACAAATTCCAACTCTTGATAATAAGAAGTTTGATCTCGCCACCCGAGCATGTTTGAGATATAACCTATGTTTGTGGCTGTTGTTTGCTGCAGTACCCTAAGGGTTACAAAATTTAGAATTGCACACTTGGATGGTAGGAATGAGCGGTGCTGGATTTAAATAGAGCCTGGACTGCTAGCATTGTGCATATTAGTGAAGCGAGGTCCAAGAGTATTGGTGTTTTGGGTGGCCCCATGAACATTGTGTCAGACGGGACAACAATGTGCCATGACAACTACTGTGAGAGTTCTCGATCTGGCTACAGAGATCAATAACTTGGATCTAACTGTAGTGGAACAATCGTAGTAACGGAACAAAGCTTAGGTCCTTACACGTTCAAGTGATACAAATATTGCACATCCCCGTACCTAGACCCCGATAACAGCCTAATAGGGACCTTCTATACTAACTCTACTTACAGTCGCCTAAGACTGCCTATATTCCTAAACCAAAAGTTACTACTTAGTAAAGCAAAAGTCGTGTCTAGAAATAGAGCCTTAGAGTGGCTGAGATATAGTATAAGTAGAGGCTAGAACGATATAGGTTTAGATGATACTGAATGGCCATATCTATTAGAAAGTTATCCTATCTCATCACGCGTACAAATGACCACTCTTTGGTCTTTCGACTTCGCTTGTGCTAAAGGAGCAGTGCCCAACTTCCTCTTCTCCGCCTCTAATTGTAACCCCCCACATCACAGGCTTTTCTGCAATGTTGTCTTCTTGGACACTACCCTCCCCTTCGTCATATCTTAATTGGCATGAAGCACTGATGACAGCACTATTCGTTCCGCCCAAAGGAAGACCTAAAGGATATTTGAAAATACAAGCGACAAGCACGCAGATACACACAAGTGCGCCTAGCCAACAAATGGCTGTGACTAGTGCTATGTTAGAGTAACCCAATTTTGTCAGTATGCCATCCATCTCGTCCAATTTCCCGTATTGGCCGTAATCTTGGTTCCCATTTATTGTTTCTGCTGCTGATTTTTGGACTCCGTCTTGATACATAGCAACGCGGACGAGAAACCAAGTCTGCGATATGAGCCAATGCAAAATCGCACTGGCGGCGGTAAGGGGTATTCCCCATGTGAAGGGCAGCTGAATAAAATGGGTCGACCTCTGTCCAGGTTTGGGCCTTGTGACACGGAGGGGGGCACGTTTGAACTGTATATTCCGTATCGTCAGGTGTTTTTGTTCGCGTTTGCCACATAGGTACGTACCGAATATTGAGACCATTCTCGACCAGTCAGCATACAGCTGAATAGTCCATTGTAAGTCAAGTACAAGAAGGATGCAATAACTTGTGGCAAGTTCGCTACCAGGACAGGGGGGATGATCGAGCCTGGGTAGGGTAGGTCGGGGTTTATGAGCCAGCCTGGGAAGTTATTTGCTGTTAGATCGGGGTTCAAAGAATGGCGAATAGATTTCAGCAATTTTTAGCCATCGCTAACACCTTGCACGAGCAGCATGATCCTCTCAAAGTGGGAGCGTGAAGGATTCAGTAGGTTCACTCACGAATATTCGCTTGTCCAATCGGCCCGTTTTCTATTCCGACTGTTCTTACCGATTGGCGGTAAACTACACTTGCGGTAATTAT
The DNA here is from genome assembly GCA_020747015.1 of Pyrenochaeta sp. MPI-SDFR-AT-0127. NCBI lineage: Eukaryota > Fungi > Ascomycota > Dothideomycetes > Pleosporales > Cucurbitariaceae > Pyrenochaeta > Pyrenochaeta sp. MPI-SDFR-AT-0127. Next base: position 224,486 of record JAGTJM010000024.1, on the reverse strand, counting down.
GGCAGATATGTAGCTAAATCTAGTCAATGATAATCTCTTCTAGGTGGGAAAAGGTGCCTTACAATAGCAATGAAAAGGTCCACCTTCGAGTACTGCAAGCTTTCCACCAAGTGTATCGGGAAGCTCCTTGCCATTGCTTGGGACATTGTTCCCTCGTAGTTTTCCAAAGTGTGTGGACGTCATGGCTTGACATGAGACAGCGACCCTTAGTTGTAGGGTCTGGCTGTGATATGAACGACTGAATTGCATCTCCGATTGTGACCAATGCCTCTTGGTCGAACTTCCAGAGTACGATGAACATAGTCACTACCTTAAGAGCCCCGCATGCGATGACCACAGCCAGAATGGACAAGCTGACCTCAATTCGACATTTTTGCTCTACAATCTCAGCCAAGCAATCTATAAATGTTAGCTGTAGTGCGCTGCTTCACTAGACAATTCTCTTTTCTCCTTGCATACGTGATGTTTCGCGACTTACAAGAGATGTCGAGATTTTGGAGATCAAAATCACCAAAGCCTTCTTGTATTAAGGCGAGCGTTTCGGTAGCGTTCAGCCCTATACTTTCGCGCCAACTAGGAGTTATGACAGCGAAACCGGCTCCTACATCCGTGATGAAAGGTCCACCGTAATGGGCCATGCATTCAGCCTTCGTCAGGTTATAGAATCGACTCTGGTCGAGATATTTCCCATCAAGAACAAGTGATTGTAAATGAGGAACAGCAGGTAAAAACCTTGCATAGTGTGCATAGCCATTATCCGTCGTGTTTCCGTCCATGGTGATGCCCCATTGGCTGAAGCTCCAATTATCTTTCTCTTCAAAGATCATAACAGTCAGTGTACTCATCTACGGTCATTTAACGAAAACACTAACCTTGGAAAAATTCTGGTATGACAAACAACATAATCACTTGATTACCAGCTATGGTTTGAAAAAAAACAGAGTTGTAGCTGTAAAACGCTCAATACACCAGTTGGAGGGAGCTAAAATTGAAAACGTACACGAAGTGTAAAGGTACACTACTCAGGCCAAGCAGTAGCCATAAAACGCTACGTTTCTTGCTAATCCTGAAAAGGTTCCGGACTGGGAATTTAGCGAGGGACTGAAGATGCGAGGAGTTACTTACCGCTGGGTATACCGATATCGAGCGATTTTCTCTTCGCATGTGCGGCATCCACCTCTGCACGTGTTGGTGCAGCAAGGCGTTGCATCTACAACAGTCTTAACGTGACTGTGGCGATCATTCCCCGGTATCAAATCTTACAGTAAAATTAGAAGCCCCAAGTATGGCGCTGCTCAATAAGTTGATCAATAGGTGTAAACCAATGGTCCAGCGTCCTGTAGTTTTACAATTGCCCATGAAGGCCATGGCTATGCTATTTTTTGGGTTCCAAGCCACCGCCGCTAGTATTGCTAACACTAGGTTGAGTGCAAGAGCAATCGAGCTGATAATGATGGCCATAAGAACTCCGCCTCTCCACCCAGAGAATCGCGATCGCCAGGTGTTCCCTCGTCGAATGTGATTGTTTGTGGAAGTGAATTGAGTATCTCTGTGAAGCTTGCTTCGGGTGCGTGAATCCGAGTCCGCCTCTTGGATCTCGATGAGATGCATTTGCGATTCGCCTGAACGTTCTCGTCGTTAGCTTAACACCAATTTGCACGGAACCGCAACGTACTTGGATCAGGATTCGAGGTAAATTTCTTAGAGAAAAACATGTTGAGGGCGTTTTGCAAACCCTCGCAAAGTCGCTGTATAATTTGGTTGCGACGCTGACAGCATCTCAACTTATACGCAGGAGCTGTAAGGCGTAACTTTTCAAGAATGTCTCTATCTGGGGCTCTCTAAACCCGTAATTGAGCTCGCGCTTACTGTATCGGCATCCGTGCATGAGTTAAGATGGCGCACGGGTGGCGCAAGGCTCGTAGTAAATGCTGGACCATGTAGAAGAAGGATTTTCCAATGACTTGTGCATGCCAAGCTGGATGCTCAGGTCAATGGAAACCAGACTTAGCCGTCTGATTCAGGCCGCAATTTCCATCCTCGCTGGAGACTAAAGTGCCTTGGCTAATGAAAGGCCTACAATGAGGCTTCAGCTGAATTGACCCCCTGTAAGATGAACTTGGCACATGCGCTTACTACAGGGTTCATACAGAGAGCCTTGCAATCTCGCTCTCGGACTTCCTCACGCTGAATAGAATGCTGCGCATAGGACAAAGAAGTGTTTTGTACTGTTGCTATATCGATATCGATTTTGTCAGGCTCCTCAATTGTAATGGACGAGGTCTAAAATGGCTGAAAGTGGCATACAAATACAGAAGTATAGCAAACGTGTTCCACCAGAAAGTGGCCCACCCCACTTAGTGGCCCACACCAAAACCCACCAAAAATGGCCAAATCAGCAGGTTGAGATCTCAACCACAGCTAGATCTTACAGGACCAGGTCTTAGAGATAGCTTTCTATTACTGTTAGAAAGTTAATTCTAGAGTGTAAGTGTGTAGACTTCAGCCAATCTCTCAATCTCGAGTTTTAGTCAATATTTAGGGGCTAAAAGTGAATATCTTAATAACTATAACCTTAATATATTCTACACTCCTAGAAATACTCTAAGTAGGGTAAAAAGACTATATACTAATTCTAGATCTATAAAATACAGCCGTGGTTAAGATCTCAATATGCTGATTTGGCCATTTTTGGTGGGTTTTTGGGGTGGGCCACTTTCTGGTGGAACACGTTACAAGATTATTATTGAGGTAACCGAGGATGAGAAGCTATCTATAGCTGCCCTGAGGCCAAGGTACTAGCACAAAACGATCCGCACCTTCCATCATTGTGAGGCCCTCCTGCCATAGCACCGATGCCGGTGGTGCTCAGCCATCAACACATAAACGGATTTCAGATCACTACCCGGTGTTTTACAGTGTCATCGTTACCGAAGGTGCCCCCATTCATGATCGCTTCTGGTTATTCTTAAACTCAGCCTCAGCCACTCCTTTTAAGTGAAAGTATCTCGACTAGGGCGTCGCGCTTTGGGAAGTCCTCCAGGCTCAATTATTTGTGGAGTAGCAGCTATGCCTGTATATTAAATCGAATTCATGCGAGGATTGTCTCTAATACCGTTCAATAGGAAGACTCTTTGAGATATTTCTGCGCTTATAAGTTTTAGGACCTGCCCTAATCTCACTTTAGGGATTTAGTAAGTAGCAAGCGTGTTGAAAGAACAGCTAAGTAAGCTACAATACTAGCAACATTTCAGATGCGCTCAGCAATTACAGTGGTGAACACATCGCTCTTTGTACGTTGCTGTCACTGGCGATGACCTTCGTAGATGCAACATGTGTCTAGCCAGAAAAGCTCGAGGCCGTTCTGAGCTACTTGATTGCCACAGAGTATGAGCTTGCAAGAGCCCTATTGTCCTTGCTTTCGACTTCAACCAAGATGTGAAGATGAGTTCATCCTAAATCAGTCCCCAAGTGTAAAAGGATTATCTAAGGCGGGACATTGTTACCTATGTATTCAACACGGCCAAAGCCGCCATAGTCTTCTATCTACACAAGGCGCCTCCATAGTATCACTCTGTTGGGTTATTTGCGACTGCAAGAGTCGTTAAGCAGATGTTATTTCACATCCATTCATGGTTGTTACTCAATGTTTGAAAACCGCGAAAATAGTCAGTTTTTCGCGATAATGGTTCACACTGCTAATATCCTGCCGTGTTCATTGAAATATTCGATATCTCAAGTTTCTTAAGTAAGAATGACAACAAGCTTTCAACAAGAAACAAAACACTATAACCCTGACTAGTCAGCCCAGAAGATCTTTTCGTGAGTCTCAGTGTTGACAAAATGAGCTCCGAAAGCATGGGCAATGCAAAAACCAGTTGTAGCACAATGTAGGTCTGTACGCAGGGCTTTTATCAGCATCACGGGTAGTCAATGCAGCTTTGAGAACCACGATTTAATACTATTTCTGATGATGTGACATGTGCATACCGCTTGGAACTAGAGGCGATGTGAAAAGGCTTTTACTAAGGAGACAAAGCCTAGCGCAGGATACAATGTTTCGCAGCATGTCAACAAGCCACACAACCGCAGATTCTTGAGTTTGGCTTCGCTCACATAAATTCACTGTTTCCCGACCGACCAGATTTCCTTTCCACCCGCTAAGATGCGAAGCCGTCCGTCATTCTCCAAGGTAACCTCTGGTGCAACATGGTTGCCACTTGTTCCCGAACTCCATGGAGTTTGATCATCCCCCGATGCCCGGTACAAGACCAAGTTTCCATCGGGCTGTATGATAACGTGGGTGGCATCTTTGGCATAGTATGTATTGGAGTGCCAGATTGCGCCGTTTGAGTCGTACAATACAAAATTGCCATCGCTCTGGAGCGTGACACGGTACCGCCAATCAGGTGAATACAAGGACTCTTGTTTAGCAAGCTTTTCTCCAGTCTTCAGACGATTGAGCGGAGGGGTATCTGCAGCTCATCTGGTCAGTCAAAAGATTACCAAGTGGTGGCTAAATATTGATTAGCAGATGTACGCACCTTGATCAGTACCTTGCTCTTTGCCTTTGAATTCAGACGCGTAGTCCTGAGGACATTTATCAGCCGAGAAGCCGAGGGAGTTGGCGCGGTTGAGCATGTCACTGTCAGTGATGCTCATGAGGAATCTGTGCTGTCAAACTGTTAACTGTGCCCACAAAGCAATTTTCGGTTCATACACGTGAGAACTTACCTGGAACATCTTTTTGGCCTTGTCATGATAAATCAGGAATCTACGGCTCTGGTCCTTCGGCCCACCGTACAAGAAGTCTTTGGTGACACGAAGACTCACGTCAGGCCGGCCAGTAATCTTCTTACCTTTGAGCTCGTCGACTTTACTGGCTTGAACAAACAGCAACCCTTGCGGGCCGCCTGTTCCGTTCGTATTAGCTTGAGATGTGCATTAACTCTGCCGGATGTATGGAATAGACTTACGTTTGCTCAAATTGTGGAACGGGCATACAATGTAGGTTTCCTCTTGTTGCTTCAGCATCTGTGCCCATCGCACAGTGCATTGAGAGGTGCTAGAGCCACCGAGAAACTCTGCTGGGACCAGGATGAGGTGGCCGAGTTCTGCAGACATATTTGTGCAAGCGACAACTGAGCAATGACAAGGTTGGCAAGATAATTCAAGAAGACTTTAGGTTTGCAGGTATTGATTGTACACAAACTTCAATCAGAAGCTGCTGCCCTATTCTTATAGCAGCCTGGCCGCGTGCTCTCTCGAGCATTGAACAGTGCATTCGTGACCAGAACGTGCATTCGGCCAAAGCGATACGCTTACGCCACAATAGAGTGAACCTGAGCGATGTACTATTGTACATGGCTTGAGTACGCGGCATGGTCAGGGCGGACAAGGGTGTTGCAGCTCAAATGCTTTGGGGAATTCAAAGTAGCTGTAACTCAAAACTAAGCTCTAAACCCTAGTAATTAAGCTAGAATAGTCGTAGAACAGACTAAAAATGGTGAGCAATAACAGCTGTTCGTCTTAACCTAGTTTAGCTTCCTTGCAAATACGAACCGCCACATCCCGCAACAACCCTGTACGCTCTGACCATGCCCACTATTCATGCCCTGAACCATGATGGGCGCGAGCCTAGTGTTCATCGCATCGCTAAGTTCTGAGCATCTAGGCCCGGTAGCCTAGAACGACTTTCAGCTCATCCGCAACCAAAATGTGGAGAATTGCGTGTCTTGATACATCCGAAATGTGGACAGATGTATGTGGCTTGCGTCGTCTCAGCTAATTGGGATTTTCGTGATTGAAACTAGCCTTGAAAAGGAAAAGAAGGTGGGATCCACAGAGTAACCGATACTTCTTATGGAAATGACCTGGACAGCCACGGCTTCCGGTTAGGGTGAGTCGTACGACGCCCAGGAGAGCGACAAGGTCTTCTCACAGGATGGTTTCCGTTCTAGCAGGTTCGAAGAAGCGGTTTGGCAGTTTGGCAGCCATGGCAAGCCGAGATGCTCTCGCAATGTCGTCTCGTTGTAGTCCCTTCTAAGGATAATTAGAAGCTGCAGCTCAGGTACAAAAATCTTTGTCACACTTTACAGTCCTTCGACAGGAATAAAAATGTGGTTGTAAGTCGAACAACTGCCTTCTCGTTTAGCCAATACACCAACTCATTCGCCATAGCCTCAAAAGCGCCTACAGATGCAAGTCCTGAGTAGCCACCATATCAGGCCGTAAGTTGGTGCACTAGTGCAGTGGAATTCTGTTTTAGGTAAGGGTTGGTATTGGGCGAGAAGTTTGCTTCAGCAAGACGGCTTTCTTGAGTTCAAAACTTGGGTATTTACATATATTTCCTCTCTGAGACTATTCATAAAAATCAAAAATTTTACTTTACTAATTTTACTAAAGTAGTTTATGCGCGAGCGGCACCTCCGCCTATGCCTCTTGCGTAGCACATTTGCGCTCCTTACTTTCCTTTTACCACAATGCGCTCCGGCCGACCACATTTCACTTATTCCGCCTTTGTTCGCCTCCTGCATAGAACGCTTTGCTCTTGCTGCTTCAATGTCCTCGTAGCTTATTATCTCCACCTTCTCAAGAAATTTATAATTCGTCTTTCGTTCAGTCTTGGCCTTGTTGTAGATCTTTGGGAGTTGAGCTTACTCCTAATTGAAGGCCTATCAAGTAGGAAATATTTGGTATTGTTAGTAAGCTTCTGTATAAGCTTCTCATGATACTTTGTACTGGTCGTATTGCAAGTGCTCTGCTTACTCAGATTAAGCAGCGACGCAAGAGCCATTAGGGATAATAGAGTCACTAGTGTCTAAAAACCTTCGTGTTATAGATATAGTCTAGTGTTTTATTTTTCATATCGATAGGTGATATGTTAGGTACTTTTGCGACTGTTCTATACTATCCTCTAGTACTCTACCTATATTGAAGATAAACAAGATGGAATAAGTCTATCCTATAAGTACTATGTTCTTTGTTATTACCTATTCTCTTATATAGTAGTATAGACTAGTAAAATATTCCGTAATAGTTATAGTTATACCTCCCTAATATGGATATTTCGCTTAAGTACGAAAAGTAGTCTTTAGTAAGCCAAGGTAGGAATTATTATCACTCGAGTTGGAGAATAGATAGACCTGTCTAGGGGTAGATTACATCATCTAGTTTCTCTAATAGATAGAGGCTAGCTAGATAATTATGAGAATTAGATGCTCCATGTGCCAGTACACAGGGTGGCACGCTTAGTAGCCACCCGTGCACTAAGAGATTGAGTAAGGTTGCAGCTTGCACATGTACAAGGCTGGCATAGCAAGTCCGATCGTGAGATGTGTTTGAATAAATTCATCAAATACATCAATTCGGAGCATTTGAATTAATTCTTTGGGAGCTTTCGATTTGTTTATTGCCGAAACAGTCAAACTTAATGTTATATGAGTAATACAAACAAATCTGGAAGGCTGATATTACTCTGGGCTGAAGCGGGGTCAGAGAATCTCGACTCTCGGAGAAGTCCCGTACGTAATTAGTTCCATGGGTCAATCTTTAGTTAAGCATTGGAGTCTGACCATATGGTGCCGAAACAGGCTTCTTGAGAGAACCGATGAGGATTCGACAAGGGTTCAGCGATCGTCGATCATCGAGTTACTATTGAGGCTGAGAGGCTGTTTGGCCCAGAACAGCAGTTTTTCTATTGAAGCACATGAAGGACAAGGACTATTTGAGGGCACAACCAAAGTACCGTGGTTCGCCATCAACCATGCCCCACGCCAGTTCTGCGCTACGAACCAATTGACTTCAGATTCATACCTTGTTGATGGCGCTGTCGATTCATCTACCAGGTATCGTCAAGTGCGCGCGTCCAATATGGTTAATGCAAATTTTCATGTCCAATGCAGTACGTCACCAGATCTGTGGCTTCTCATGACTTTGGGATAATCCTCAACGTTGGTATAAGAATAGCATTCCTTTCACTTGCTGTTCATCAACTACAGGCTCACACTTGTGCATTCTTATTCAAGATAATCCTATTTTCGATCTTTTTCGTTTTTTACCATCAACATGCGCGGCATCCGCATTGCTGCATTCGCTCTTTGCGGCATTGCCGTTGCCGTTCCTAATCCACAGACCATCAACATCGAGGCGGCTTTGGCAGTTCCCACTCCTACCATTCTTGGCCCTAAGATAGAGGATACTGCTGTTCTGCCCGTCTCTTACGACCCTGTTGCAGCAGTAATTGCAGTTGCTAAGGCCATTGCTACTTCCGGCGTAGAGACTAAGAAATTGAAGAGGGCAGCCTGTGACGTTCAACCTGGAGGGTGGGTATTGCGAAAATCATTGAAAAGACTTGCGGAGCTGATTACTCGAAAAGTGTGGGTCCCGTTCCTGGTGATGGTTCAGTCGGCGCATATACCAATGTTAACGGTCAACTGAGGAAGAATGCTCGAGCCGTCAGCACTCCAACAGGATACAAGAAGGTATTCACCGACAAGCTGGCTGCAACGGAGCAGATTGGGCATCTCACCTACAAGAACATTGACAGTGGCAAATACGATGTCAATGAATGTGCCAAGTTCTGTGATAAGGAGAAGTATTGTCTTGGTTTCAACATATACTACGAGCGTGATCCAAAAAGAGAGCCCGCTGCAGCATGCCCCAACCCATCTCCCATTACCAACGTCAAATGCTCCATCTATGGTTATCATATCACAGAAAATTCAGCGACCAACGCAGGACAGAAGCGCCAGAATTTTCAGGTCGCCATCACCGGAAGCAATGGCTACTCTAAAGTCGGCCATACCTGCCATCCCGCACCCAGCGTCAAAAACTTCAAACCTCCGACTGACCTTCCTGCTGCCATTAATGCTCCTCTGATAAAGAAGAACGGTCGTGATTACGATACCTACAACGGTATGCGCCTGTTTAATACGAATCCTCATGACCCCTCTCTCTGCGGCGCTGCCTGCGAGGCCCAAACCGAATACGACAGGAAAAATCTCGTCAACTCTAGGGGAGAATACAAGCCATGCAACTTCTTCACTAGCTACATTCTCACAAAGAATGGCGTCCCTCTTGGTACCTATTGCGCACTATACACTCAGGAGTGGAACCCTAGCTATGCAACAAATACTGGATACAAAGATGGCAACGACGTGTACAAAGTTACGTGTGCTGCTTCCTACACTGCATCCAAGCTGGATAGTGGCAAGATTACCACTACTCCTTAGACAATAATAGAAGGACTTGATAGCTCGGTGATAGAGGGTGACTGTGCCCTTGCTGATGCTGAAAGAGATGCGCGAGTCGTGTCAATGGCAAACATCCTTGCAATATCGTCTCTCTATGCTCAATTTTGTATATTTCAATCTCTTTAATACATCCGTCTTTAGGTACGACAATATGAAAGCTTGAAAGAGCCTTCTTCCTTTATGATCTCCAGGATTACGTGCCTTTTTCCATCAGCATACTTCTACCCAACGCAAGTTTGTACAACATAGCCATTGTTTTTTATTCTTTGTGCCTCAGTCATCTTAGGGCAGAATCGTTTACTTGGATTCTTTCCCTTGTTCAGCAATCAAGCGGTCACACTAACCGCCTTAGTGTTGACTAAGTTCTGACATTCCTCAATGTCAGAATGTCAGAAATGGATCATTAAACATCGTCAGGCCCCATCGCGGCAGGAAGTTGGCTGTCGAATGCGACATACGATATCAGATGAATGATGGCATGAATGCAAATAAGCCAGGATAAAGACAAACCTGTCACGCTTAATGGTCCGAATCAACCCCGCTTGAAGATATCCGCTAAGTTTGACCAGATGACTTGGTGTAGGGCCCAGGCCGCCACATGGCGCAAGATCAGGACTGAAGTATAAATACAATAGAAGACTACGCCCTGGTGAGCAGAGTATTCTTCTGTACTACAAAGCGCAGTGACCAGTAACACTGACGTTTTTCGACCGTCCTCGGCAAGTCCACCAAACCATTGATAAACCGGTCATACACTTCAAACTTCGGTACAACACCATGTCCACTTCGACAACCCACCCCACTCTCGTATTAGTCCCTGGATCCTTTTCTAGGAGTGAACAATACGATCCAATTGTTCTTCCTCTGAGAGAAAAAGGGTACACAGTCCACGCCCTCGATCCGCCCTGCTATCCAAAAGGCTATAAGAAGGGCACTCCCTCGCCGAGCATGTACGATGATGCGAAATTTGTAAATCAATTTGTGGAGAAACTTGCCGATGAAGGGAAGGATGTTGTAATATTTGCGCACAGCTATGGAGGCACTCCAGCCACGGAGTCGCTGAAAGGTGTGACGAAGAAAGAGAGGGAGCAGCAAGGGAAGAAAGGGGGTGTAGTTCGAATTGCGTATCTCACTGCTATTGTGCCGAAGGTTGGGGAAAATCTGGCTCAAGTGATTAGCGCGGCTGGGGAAGGCAATGGAGGCGCTCCGCCGATAGGTGTGGATGAGGTGAGTTTCTGACAGGCGGCCTTGCCCCAGTACCGACTAGGGAAATAGGTTGGCTGACATTGAGACTGAAGGACGGATGGATGACACATGAAGACCCGTCCGCTACCGCTAAAATGGTGTTCAACAATTTATCCCCTGAGCGCGGCATTGTGGAGGCTGAAGGGTTCGGTAAACACGCTAGGTTCGTAATATATTCTTTAGTATCGGCCTCAGTCTACTAACATGCACACTCTCAATTCAGTGTCTCATTTGCCGACACCCTGACTCACCCTGGCTACAAAGATGTCCCTGTTTCGTGGTTTCTCTGCGAGGAAGATCTCTGTGTGGTGCCACAGGTACAGCAGACGGCTATTGATGTCATTGAAGAGAGCTGGAAGGGAACGGAGAGAGAGGGGAGGAAAGTCGATGTCACGAGAGTCAAGTGCGACCATGTGCCAATTCTGAGTGCGAGAGACGATGTAGAAAAATGGATCGAGGACGTGATCGTCAAGGGTGGAAAGGAGTAGATGAGAAGCGGTGGGAGAGAATCAGAAGTTTGGGAGTATATTTGGGAATCTCTCTCCATTACAATCTAGTTCTTGCTCAAGTGTGGGTGAAAGCGCCACGGAATCCTGAACCAGTCGGTTGAAGAGACAGTGTACATGCCAGTGGTGTAGTATCGACCTTGCCTGGATGGCTCCCAAGTTTAGTAGAGCTTTGCCCCTTGTTATCACGTCGAGAAGTACCTCTCTAGCCATCCACTTTGCTTCCCTCCCCACCCAAGAAGAAGTGCTTTCCGGTCTCTAAAAGTACAATATTATCACCTATTTTAACCTCGCCTTCACCTAACGGCGTAACCTGCATGCCTAAGCAGGGACTTTTGCTGCCTTCGTCAATGATACGATACTTCCGTAGAGTAGTCGACGGTTCGTTGCGATCCGCAATGCCCGTCTGGGGATCAACATTTGGCAGCTTGCAGCGGGTAGTACGACAGGAAAAGTCATATTCAGTCGAGCCAATGGTCGCTTTGGTCCAATCATCCTCATGGAAAGCAGGGGGGCCCGTGATGTAGATATTTGCACGGAAGCGCAAGGCATCGAGGAGAGTGTGATAGTTTTGCCACACATGAGCGCTCTTGTTGGTATTGCCCGGGAGATTATCGGCAACGTGGTGCACCGAGGCAAGATTTATAACATGGACTGGGTACTGTGGCGGTGGTCAGAGTATGATCGGCGTCAAGTGCTTCGTTGGATTGATTTGCCATGTGACAAGTGAAAAAAAGGAGTGCAATGTGAACGTACCGAGTCCTGCATCCCAATCACTGTGTCAAAACCGACGTCTTCTTTCTTAGGCGCACACTTGTGCACCTCCCGGTACTTGTTTGCATCGATTCTAAACAAAGCTATTGGATTCGTGGTTCCCAGAGTATACCTCAACTTTTCAAGAATCTCGGGGTCGACCTCTGAGCTCAAATTGAGCGCCACTGGGTTGTCCTTCCATATTCGTAAAACTTCATTTTTGTAGCCCTTGCTCTTGATTCTCTCTTTTGTTGGATTGAATGGCACCCTGAATTCCAGCATTGGCTCAGACTTCCGTACTAGTTTAGCTCCTTGGATCGTGGCGTAATTCTTAAGGCCCTCAAGGGTGAAGTCGGTATCTGGAGAGAAGGGAAAGCGGACTACGAGACAACCTCCGTTCTTCACCCATTCTCCGTCTGCATTGTAGCCTTTCGCTGACGGGTCAGGGATCCAGATCTCTGTCTCAACCTTTGCAAGACGTGGAAATTTGCGCTGGGTAAGAAAATGCCATTCGCTTGTTACCTTTCCTTCGAGAGATGGCAAACTTGTGACATACTGGCCTAGAGCAAATTGGCGATCGTACTTTAGTCCAGTACGAACAATGTCGCTAGCCTCTACTTCGACAGGAGCACAGGACTTGAGGGGGTAAATGAAGAGCGCCTTCACACTCCATGGCTTTGCCGGCGTCGGGTCAGCTCCTTTGGCGTATACTTTGGAGTACTGGTTTTCGAGGTTGCTGCGCCCTTTGAGACCAAGTTTCCGGCATCCAGCTGGAGGTGGAAGACGACCATCCCCTTGTATAAGGGCGAGAAGGATGACGGCAACTACTGGATATACGGGAATCAGGAGCGTGGCAAGAATGACGTAGGTCGGAGTATCAGCGAGCGCGTCCTTGATGCCCGTGACGGTGAAGAAATGGTCGAAGACGTTTGTCGACATCTTGGGCCACTGCGAATCACTGTCGCACGAAGTTTGCCCGCGATGGATCCTTCGCGAAAAGGCGGCTCTTATCGTGAAAAAGCGCCAAGGTGTCGGCCAAGCGAAGGCGTCCACGCTACGACATACAAAGAAGGTGAATCTGTCCAGGGGCTCTTCAACGGTGCTGCAAGTATTGTTTGTGTGGAAAGCTGTGCAATTGCAGAGCAGTTGTGACATGTGTAGGCGGGGAAGATGCGAGTCATGCATTCCAGTTGGTCTGCTCGCGTGACTTCGTGCCATAAACGCATCGACTTTGAGTCACCAGCAACGTCACCTTTCGCCAGGAATATCATCCTCACGCCGACGAATACACAGGCGTTGCAAAGAACGCGTCGCGTCATGGTTCCCAGCAACGCCAGATCACGAGACTAGGACAATTCCGACTTCTTCCGTGGAAGCTTGATCAATTGCACACCCCGCGACACCATGGCCAGCGACGATGCACCTCTGCGTTCTCCGTCATCACGTATGCACCGGTAGTCCTCCCTGGCCCATTGTCTCTCATACTAATGCTGTGTTAGATAGACTTCCCACCGTCTCCGCGTCGCAAGCCCTCCAGCACTTCCATGCCCGCGGTGCACGCACTGTGTCGACTGGCATCTCGCAGCTTGACAAGATTCTCGCCCCACCGAGCCTTCCGGGCCACAATGTCTCGGGTGGGTATATACGCGGGAAGGTGACCGAGGTTTTCGGGCCATCAGGAGTCGGCAAGACAGCCTTTGGGTAAATGTGGCCCGCGTTGCAGCTTCCCAGAGACCTTCCAAGACTGAAATGGGTGAAGGATTCAGGCCGCAGTCTCTGCAATTCGCGAAGGCCAGCGTGCTGTATGGATTGGTATGTATAATCGCCCTAACGGCGGAGCTTAGCGCACTGTGATTGCTGTATATGAAGGCTGATTAGCTGCAGACGCTGCCTGCGCGCCCTTGGTCAAACAACGCTTCGACACCGTCTTCTCCACAAGCCGAGATCCGCCTGGAGCATCTCCATATGAGCAGCGCAGCCAGTTAGACTACTTTGCTGTGCCAACGCTTGCCCATCTCCTGGCGCTCTTTGTACACTCGCCCGCTTCATTTCCCCGAAAGAATACGAGCTTGATCGTGGTCGATTCCCTCTCAACCCTGATCGATAATGCATACCCCCGCTATACGGACGACCGCATGTCCAAGAACAGAACAGACCAATCTCGCTGGGCTGCAGGACGCAGATTTGCAGTTGTTAATGAATTGATCTCGACTTTCACCAGGTTCGCTGCACTGCACGACATTGCACTACTCCTCACATGTCAAACAATCACCCGCATTCGAGGCGCATCAAGGGCACTGCTGGTTCCCGCACTATCGGGGGTTGAATGGGAGAACGGCATTTCCACTCGTCTGGTTCTCTTCCGGGACTGGGTGCGCCAAGGCAACGCGAACGGCAATGCAGACGCCGATAGATTGCGAAAAGCCCGGTTCGTTGGCCTAGTAAAGGCAAATGGTCTGGGTCTGGCAGATGAAGGTGGTGTAGGGAACGTGGTTCCCTTCATAGTCGACGAGGCAAGTCAATCTACTACCCGCAGAGCCTACAGTAGTTGACGTGCACGCAAATGTCCTGTGTGGTGATCTCCCGCTGACATGATGCAGTCTGGCCTTTGCAATTTGGACATAGCTGGGGATGACATCACAGCTCCTCCGGTGGTCGCAACAGGGAGAAGACCGCCCAAAAGGGCTTTCGCCGACATTGACGAAGACGCAGGAGATGAGCCCAACTCTGATGAGCTCTATGGTTGGATAGAGGACGACGAAGTCGCCGCTGAGGGGCTGTTAATTGATGAAGCAACCACCGAAGATGTCAACGCTGCACCGGACGATACTGCAGATGGCCGCAACAAGAAGGTAACACGCACTTCCACTGCCTAACTTTCGAGTCTTGGAGCTGTGGAGGATTTCCCTGCCTTTTGCCGTGAAACTGGGGCGTTGCTCCGCCTTGCTGTGCCACAACGGGCTTCTTGTCGAGCCAGTGCGGATATCTGGGGTGAGCTCGTATGCCCTTTCCTTACTCGCCGTATACGAGATCCTCCAGCTGATTACTCTTCCAATCAAGCCCGAGATCTTGCATCCACACCGATGATACAGGGCTCACGGCCCACGGCCCATGGCACAGGTTCACCATTCAGCCGCGTGGGGTTATTCGCGACGCACACCACCCCAGATTGATCGCCATCACCTCGTCTCCGCAAGAATTCGTCGCGACACTTGTCTCGAGCGTTCTCACATCAGCAGCACTGCGCGTCCGCGTTCCTTGAGCCATAGGCCCACAGTTTCCAACGCTCTCTTATTGCGCGCTCCAGACCATGCAACTACAATTTTTCCGGCGGCAAATAGGCGACCGTATTCTTCCAGCCCTGTTGCATACCCCTCACTCACTATGCCAGCTTTGTAGTTTCGCCACATCGATGGTATGCTCAAGGACTACGGGCCGCGTAGCAGCAAAAAGCAAGTCTAGGATACTTACCTTTCGGTCAACCCTCGCACGTGCATACATCAGGCCAGGGCTCTGGGGCACACTAGTCCGCAGGCAGGGTTCGGGGAAGCCACCCCGGATCCAGAGTATCGGGTTCACTGAGCGGCAAAACTCGTACTTCTTTGAGATGCTCATACATTTGTGGCGTCTGAAGTCTGGGGTCAGCGGGGTCCAATTGATAGTCTGGGCGTGGGGGCGAAAGAAGTAAACCTGCTCACGGGACTAATCAAAGGTGACCACCTGACGGCGTGATAGGAGAGCACCGGAAAACAGGCGAGGATTCCGGTATCGCGACGGTATCATAGCAAGCCACTTATACAATCCAGTCCCTATTTCACCAGAGAGGCGCTTCAAAGTTCACAGAACTAGGGACAGACCTACCGCGGAGTCTCCACTTTAGGCCACAACGCTTTCCTATCGCAAGCGGCGCGTACAACAATTCGATCTGATGGCCCTACCTTCACCGCCTCCGATTCCCATGACTGATCATGGCGTTTTCTTCCAATGATCATCGCCTCTTTGGCGAACTTCGTATCTCCAAACAAGAATATACTTGCTCCAGCGCATAGCATCGGCTTCGCTAGCACACAAGTTGGTCACCGCGCGTTCGCTAAGTGCTACCTTGGACTGATAAAGGAGGTCACATCAGCCTTACGATGTCGCTGGGAGCTAGAACCCCACGTTCTCCACACGAGGCCTAGAATTCTCCACACAGGGACCATAAATCTCGCTTCCACACGCGCTACTGGCGGGAGATCTAATTCCTTAATAGAAACGGAGTCAAAGAATAGTTGGTGATAGCGCTAGACAACATATGCTCGGTCTACCTCATCCCGAAGTTTGGAGGATGTGACATTTGAGCGGGGATAGAGTTTCAAAGACAGACAATCACGCGTGGGGTATTGATCACATTGTGGACCAAAAGCGACGCCCGCGGAGCTTCCCACTTATCTTTCACGATTTCAGACGGGTGAAATAAAGGAGTCGCGGGAAGATCTCCGAGCAAGTAAGGCAAAGATTAGCGAGGGATCATGATGAAATGCATGCTTTTCCTCACGACATTATTCGATATCGCAGGATCACCGTGGCTTTCAGGAACTAGAGAAAGCAGTGGGGCTAGACGGAGCATCTCAATGCCCACCTGTAATATGATAACGATTCAATCCTGAGTGAGCCACGCATTTTCTTTTTCGCCTATTTTTTCTTCGTTCTTTTTTTGGTACTCAAAACGCGACTGTACACCTTGTCCGATCCGAAGGGGTCCATGGAAGCTAAAATTGTCCCTGCATACCATTACCTCTCGCTTTAGTATATTGTGCGCCTTGTCGAAATGAAAAGAAAAGACCGCCTCCTCCCCCTCCCCAGTCTGCTGCAATCATGTTAGCAGCTTTCTTATGTGCGACTTTGTGAAAGAGAAACTCTTGCCGTGTCCATTATGGTAGTGCTAGTGCAAACAGAATCCAGACGCAATTCATATAAGATATGCTCATGTTTCACGTATGAAAGATGTATACTTTGGCTCTTAAGTCAAGATCGGCAAGGCTGCTATATCCTTTTTTTGTTTTAATCGTCATATACAAAGCTCAAAGAGGGTTAGTATCTAGGGATCGAGTGATGTTATTTTAGATGTACAATCGAAAGATCTGATAGGCTAATGATTATCATGCTTTTATTCAAAACATCTGATCTGACCTGTGGAACATGATGTTTTTGTGCAAAAAAAAGGGGGGGTTGGGGGGAAAAACGTGATTCTAGTTTTGTTGATGGGAGATGGAGATGGAAAATGGTTAACTGTAGGGGCTAATTTTTTTACTGTTTTCAAGTATGTCGTGTAGTAGACGGTAGTAGTACTAGCTATGGAGCTACCAAGATTTGCGAGGGATACATGCATGATGCCATTTTACGAAAAAAAATATTGAATGTGCATTTGCTACGCTTTAGGTGTGTGACGTCACTATATCACGGTGATATTATGCCAGGTTTCATGGATAAAGAATGCTAGGCTGATGACTAGTATGCCGGAGGATTCGGGTATTGATACGGTGGCAGATTGCAGTCGGTTGCCTATCTCTTCGCTGCCTACTTGATACGCACGTAGTGTCGATGCCGCGGAACGTAGTCACAGGACAAGTGTCGTATACTGATGTAGCCGAGTTCATGTCAAACTGTGTCTATTAGCCTAGGGGGGTTTAGGCTACTGACGCAAACGAACGACTCGTGTACCATTTCAGCTGGGCCGAGAGCGACTTTGACCAGTCTGTTCTAAGACGGGGATTTCAACAACCTCGTACGAGCTTGTTCATGGATTTCCAAATCGGAGCTTCATATGTCACCCGTCGATCGGACCGACAGGGTAATGCTCATTGTGAATGAATGTGAATCTCCACATAGCCGAGGGCCAAGGGATAGCATACCCCACAATGCATTGCAGAACTGCCCAAAGCAGCTGGCACGATCTGCTGACAGTAATTTCATTCTGGACCAACAGTAGAGCTCACACGTCTGGGAGCGTGCAAGTAGTGTCTCAGCTCCTGGGTGGGGTCGCTGGTCGCATCCGGGAGTATGCCAATTGTCCCGAAACACTCTCCACATTGGGCCTCGCAATCGCCCCCGTTTGGCATGAGCGCTCTCCCTCACCCCACAATTTCTCATCAGCCACCGGATGTTCATTCTTGCGGCTCAATTTCAGCACAGCCCGCGGGGCGGAACTCAGACTCTTGACAAGTCCGGTATTGGCATTCCATTTGCGCACGGAACTTCCGCCAAGTTCCGCATCCTCGGGGTAACCGTCGCGGTAGTCATTTTCCCGCATAAGCTCGGTGGTGAGGTACTTAGCCCGAGGTACCTCAACAAAAGAGAGTCGTCAGCCAGCCGAGACCACAGCCAGCGAGAACAACCGCAACAATGCCGGCCCGAGTTACCGCGAATGGCAGAGCGGAAGAATTGTCGTGATTCTGGAGGAACTTGCGCAAGTCTCAGCCGCTGAACATTCGTGGGGGTACCACCACACTCTGGAGAACGTGTTTCACATGCCCGCTTGGGTTGGGTGAGGTGAGCGTGAGGTAAGATACTTACGACTCGACGCTATGCAGGTACATAGGATGTACATGCCAACAAATGCACGGTACTTTACCTTATACCATGCCCCGCCGTCTCCGCTATCAATGTGAGAAGATACCTTTTGATACGCCGACGACGGATTAATTCTTAGGACTGTACATTGGGCACGTTTGAGGTGATGCACGTCAGCATTCTTCACTCTATCCAACGTGTTTCGCGAATCGTACGGCTAAATACTCCTAGAGTACTTGTTCATTTCGCCGTGCAGAGGGTGTGGGCTGTGATACGCCTGATACGCTTCAGAAGGGCGTTGTTGAGATAAGGAAAAGCACTTGCGGGCAACTTGATTGCGTTGTCCTGCGAAGCTTGATTGCGACGCAGACGCAATGCGCGGTCGCTTCAGAGGGTGTGCCATTGACGCACATGCAAACAATCGCGCGCTGCACGCTCAAAGCATGTGAAGAGACGCAGGCTGCGTCATCGTGAAGTCAGTCCATGGTCGACGATCGTGACGGTGAGGCTCTTTTTCGACCTTTAGTGGTTCCGGTTCGATAGTCTGGTATCGGCGGAACGGCCGCTATAGTAAACGGCCATGCCATCAAACGAATGCACCGGGTAGGTGGAAGATGCCCACCAAAGTCCTCAGCGAGACGTGTCCTCTCGACAACAGGCAACTTCCATGAACCAGCGGTCAAAGCTGCACAGTGTCGTTGGATGCAGGGTCTAGAAAGTACATGAAATTGACCGTTCGATAGTTGATCTGCGAAATATATTGCGAAGAACCTGGATCTCCGCACTCACGTCGCTTGGGAATACCAACAGCCTGGTACACTCCGTTGGAATTAGATGAAAACCGCTTCCATCAGATCCTGCACATGCGGAGTTATATACTCCCGTGTGCATTGCGCAGCTCAACAGGTACTTTGGAAAGCATAATCGCATAGTACTTGTTGAGGTACCTGGGAGGGGGGTACATGCCGACACAGAGAAGGTGCAGGGGAACATTCGATAGTCGAACGTTGCCCAGATACGAGGACGGATGGAGAAATCATTGGAATGTATCCACCTCGTCGGACGGACGCGATGCTGATGCTGGGTTCCAGAAGACACGGAACAACGGACCTGGCAGCCCACTCTACAAATCTCCCAATCTCTCTCGAGCGTGTCTGATCGGGTGAACCGCCGACGAGGACGGCGCTGTTCGCAGTAAGCTTCCCTCTCCGCCGTTGTGGGAACATGTGAGAGCAAGACGGAAGCACCCAAGGCAGCGGAACCAACACTGCATCGAGAAGCGTACCCTTGTACCCACCCTGAGACGTGTTGCTCTGACTGGTGCAAGTTCTTCGGAGTTTCTATCTCCGACCCCTCTAAGAATTTCTTTCATTCCTCTGACTCGAAGCCGTAGCCTTATCCGCTGCAGCTTCCTAAGACAGGAATGCCGTGGATAGAGTGTGGAGACCCCACAGTCGGAGGGACGGTGGTGCGTAGGATTTGCAGCCTGGATTGGCACATTCTAGAAGCTCGCTAGGGGCCGTCGAGTCAGCAAGGGGTGGAGGGCTTGGTAAGAGCTAGTCGGTTGCAATGCTTCGCTTCCTGGAGTGAGTAAGGTTCAGGAGGAGTACATGATTGTTGGGGGCGGTAGTTTCTTCCGGATGAATTGGAAAGTTGTTCCGTTAGTTGCTCTAGGTGCGGAGAAGCATGTGGCTTTTTGGAGGGCCTTGTTCGTTCTCCTTATCTTGCTTTTGTTGCAAATGCGTGCTGGGATGTGGAGCCGTGACTTGATTTGGCGAAGGCGTGCTTGGACTAGTGACTCAAATGCGCCGATACATGAGCAGATTGACATTGGACTTTTTTTTTTGATACCAGTAGGTCACTGTGGAGCTCGTTCAGGATGACAAAGAAGACGGACGAGCCCTGACATGTGATGATGACATTCATTGCCATGGCATTATCCAAGCAGTTCCTGCGGAACGTTTGTCGGCATCTGCTGGTAGCCTCCTCAGCGAGAACCAACCGCCCCGATACACAAACGTTACGTAGGTTGCGCCGGCCCGACAACCTACGAACGCCGCTCAGCTAGCGTTGAAGCGGCGGAAATCATCCCGCCAGACCTGCCGACTTGCACGTCCAGATGGTTGAGATCGCCAATGCAGCAAAGATATCGTTTGCGGAGAGCGTATGCGCTCCAGTCTGGGGTGCATGCCCAGGAATGAATGGTTGAGCGCACTAGCTGGCAGACTATTGGGCGTAGGACAAGAGTGCAGGTACCGCAGAGCGACGAAAGAAAGAGAGAGAGACACACACCCTGCTAGAGAGAGAGTCAATACGAGAGACTGATCAGAGAGAGCCGGCGGGTGCCGACGAGGACAGATTGCTTCGCGATGCGAATGAGCGCGCGATAAGGGAATTGGATAGATGGACCGCAAGGATGACGGAAATTGACTCTCCCATGTCACCACGACAGGTTCGGGAAGGGGCGGGTACCTTCCGAGTTTGGAAGTCACAGCCATTCCCCCTCCAGGCGCATCGCCCTGCCAAATGATGTTCGGCACCGGCGCTAAGCCGATAATGACACGCAAATGTCCCCTGACAAGTTGTCCCTCTCTCTTTCTTACTCCGCATTTTCCTTGTTCTCCACAATCACGCCAGCATAGGCTTATCGCCCCGCCCGCCCTGGCCCCCAAGTGCCAAACCAGCCAAGGGGTGGGAGGGGGTCGTGACAAAACATTTGTGGACAAAAAAAGATTGCCGGTCTTGGTGTGGTTGCACAAAGCAGCGACTGAGACAAGCCTGTGGGCATTGGCATTCGTCGTCCTTTCACCCACACCCCCCTCCCAAACCCCGGAGAGCGAAAGATGCGGTGAGAGAAAGTCGGTCTGAGACACCCCGCAGCAAGCAAAAACCAGTGTGGGTGACTTGTGCCACCAAATGCGGAGAATTACTTGTGATGTGTGATGCTTGCCTCATGCCCAACAAACACATTACACAATAATGTCCATGGTGCGGGGAAATGTGTCAAGCTCCGGTGCTTTTACTTGCGGAGAGATAGGCCATCCCATGGCCCCGGATTTGCCAGTCTGTTCCCTGCTTGCATCACCTAGCCTCGCAATCACGTCACTATCAAGGATTTCACCATGGCATAACCATCTCGTAATGCGCACTAGTTCAATGTGGAGTGTATGTGTTTCAATTACGCGCTGAGCTGAGGAGGTTGTGTCCGTCCCTTGTGCCTACCAATAAGCAGGCTACATCCCTAAACTAACAAATCAAACATGGAGTGGAAATGATACAAAACTGCGAATCGCTAGGATTGGCGACTTCGCGGGGGGGTATTGAATCCGACCGACAAACGAAGCGAGAAGAATGAAAAAAAAAAGTCTATCTGTATTGCTGAGGCGAGTCCCATACCTGGGCTCAATAGTGAAATCGTAGTATGCCGCAGGCATTACCCCTCGTGAATCCATGTCTATGTCCTAGTCGAAGAATCTCAACGCTCGCTAGAGAAGTAAAAAGAAAACTGGCCTAAAGTCCAAAGGTAATGCTGCTAGTAACGCCGGTGCCATGCTAGTTGAGTTTGCAATGTGTCTTCATACGCGATGCGACAGGTCTTCGCCCGCTAATGAAGCCGTTGCCGACGAGTTGCCGGACGAAAAGCCGCTGTTACTTGGGCCGTTGAGCAGATCCTGGACAGCGACCTTTGGGACTTGTGGGACTGGCAGTTTGCGCTGTGCACCTTCTGATTTCGAGATGATGTCGCCGATGCGCAGACCAGAAGACTGGCTAGGAACATACGGCTGCTCCCGTTCTGTTTGCGGCTCCATTGGCGCAAGTGCGGGTACAAAGTTCTGGTTCAGGCTCAAATGACGCAAATGTGGGAGCTGGAGGTCGTTGAAACCGTGCGGTCGTAGTCGAGGCGAGTGTGCTGGCGTGGCAAGGGGCGTGTGGTCGGGCGTGGGGCTGGCCGAATCGTGAGAGAAGGTGGGCGAGGGTGGGGCGGTCGACATGGGCGAGCCCGGTCGTGACTTCTTCGTCATTCGGTGCGCATATGGGTCGTCGTCCTCGTGCGAGTGTGATCTTGACATTGGCTGCGACGAGTACGCATACTGGGAGAGGCCGGGAAGTCGGTTACCGTAGGGGTGGTAAGCGCTGGTGAGGTGGTGTCGGCTCGAGTGTGAGCGATGGCCAGGGCCCGATTCGAGTCTCGAGGCAGCGTCGGCTAGCAGATCCATGGGGCGAGAGAGGCCGTTGGGGCTGGTGCTGGTGCTGTTGAAGCCGCTCGAGCGATAGGCAGCGAGGTCGTTGCCCATGCTAGGCGAATACGTGGAGAAGGAGTGAGGGGGCGAGACGTTTGGTGAGCCAATGTTGGAGCTGGGAGCACTGCGTGAGATGGCTTTTGGCGGAGGAGGCATCATGTACGCTGGCCCCGACGCAGACTCCAGGAGACCGGCCTGGACAGCGGCTACAGCAGCCTGGTGAGCAGCAACATGCTGCTGGCCTTTGCCTCTCCGTGAATTTGGGTTGTTGTGTATCCTCGAGTGCCTGTGGCGTGTTAGCTGGGTGCTTGCGTGAGGGCATTGGGCGTCACGTACCTGGTGAGCTCGTCTGAACGAGAGAAGCGCTTTGTGCATCCTGGGAAAGTGCAGGCATGGGGCTTTTCTCCCGTGTGGGTGCGGATGTGACGAGTCTGGTGCTCGAGACGGTGGAAGGCCTTATCGCAGAGAGGGCACTTGTAGGGCCGGGGAAGATCCTGTCGAGCGTCGTCCTGGGACTGCTGTGGGGCATTTTGCAGCAGAGGCGCCATGAGGCTCACGGTAGCAGTGGCCATTGTAGTCTGGGCCGGTGGTGATGAAGTGGAAAGGTGTTGTGGCTGCTGTGGCTGCGGTGACTGGTGTTGGGCAGAGGCGTCTGGGTTTAAAAGGTTTGCGAAACCTGGCGAGGTGGTGGAAGATTGCATGTGACCGAGAGTTAGAAAAGTTGGGGGAAGGGGGATGATGGGGGGCTCGGATATATGTATGGATCAACTAGGCGGGTGTGTGGGGGTCGACTGATGGCCTTCGCAGGGCCGTCTGTGCTGACGCGGGCGAGGATATGCCGGAGCGACGCAGAAAGAAACGCGGTGCGCCAATGCGGCTTGGCTGGCTTTTCGGGGGCGCTCGACTCGTGGAGACGTATCAGGAAAGCGGGCCTGGCGAACAGTGATGACTTGCGGAGCGCGCTCGTCTGGAGCAGCCGCAGCGAGTGGCGGCCAGGAGTGCTATCGGAGCGATGTGCGCTCTTTTCCTTGGGCCGACGTCTTTCTGGATTGCACAGCGCCCGTCACTCGGAGCAGGCGACGCTGGAATGTGCACGCTGGGGCGGAACTTGCCCTGCCTCGGGTTCTTTTGATTTTTTTTGGTGATGGTACAAGTATCTGTGGAGCAGCAATGTTGGGTGAGCCGGACGACGTATCTGCAAATTTGCAGATTTTTTGCTGCTGAAATTTCTGGAGCGGTGAGTGTCGGCGAGCGGGAACCCTGGGGGGGGGGGACAGGCTGATGTTGCAGTCACTCTGGTGAGGCTGTGGGGAAAGCCACACGTCTATCAGCACAGAGCGAACAAGGGGCCCCCAACGAAAATGGGTAGCCACCTAAACAATGCGTACGTGAGCAAAAGTGAGGCAGTCAGATGGTGCAACGTTGCCGCTGCGGTGTTGCCAATATGACTGTGGCTGTGTCCGACTCTAAACTGGGGGTAGGAGAAGCAGAACGCAGAAGATGGAGTAGCATGGGGCCAGCCGGCTTTGTAGGCACGCTGGAGACGTCAACATCTGGGGATTCTGGCTCTGCGTCCTCTCGTCTGTATAGTCCGTCCGTGTGCCCTGTCTGCTGCTGGCTATACGTCTTCCTTCCTGGCCCCCTCCCCTCTCAGAAAGGATCCCAGCGCCCTTCTGCCTGCAGTTTCGGCGGACAGGACGTGAGACGAGGCAACTGCGTACGACTATGGCCGAGCACGCACACCACAGGAGAAAGGCAAGCGTCAAGCACATCACCCACCCTCGAGGATCAGGGCTGGCCCGCATGCAAGGCCAACACTGACAGCTCAGTGGGCCTGCTGCTTCAGGGCATCCTCGAGCCAACACACAGCAGTCTCCTCGGCCTGGTGTCTCGAGCTGTGGGATGTGGCATCATATCCCACAGCGCTTCACACCCGTCACCCATTGGCCCTCCACATGACCAATGGCCATGTTCAACCGCACAGCTGATATTATCCAGTGGCTTTGGATCGTGTTCCACCACAGCCTGGGCTCGCCCAAGACTCAATTCACCGCTGTGGGGGAGCATTCCTGGGGTACTGGACGCGCACAATAAGCAAACCTCTCTTCGACACACCCATCCCCCCTCCCCCCCCCCCGAGACCGCTCGCTTCTGCGCCTCAATCAATATCGCAATCTAGCGTCAGCTCCCAGGATTCGGAAAGCAGTCTGCTGCCGGGCCCGGTCGCATCACCCTCCACTACGGCCCGCCTTCGATGCATGTTCTCGGGCGCTCAGATGAAGCTCAAGTCGGTGAACGCACGCAGGGCGATCTCTGCCGACCTGTGCTCCCACCGACAATGCCGGCAAAATGTCAAAATGTTGCTTCTTCATCTACAGACCCGCCTATGGCGCAACAAGCCCGCTTCAATCACGACACTCCCCTGCGCGACTCAAGATTGGCCCATGGTGTCGACCAGGCGATGTCTGCCGACGGATTATCTCCAACCTGGTCCTGCCGCACCCCAGTCGCTCCACCGCCCCTGCACTTGGCTTACACAGAAGATCGTGGGGGACTTTCTCCTGCAACGGACCGGTTGCCCCGAGGTATGACGCCCATGTCCTTGGGAAATATTGCCTACGCGAAGACTACTACAGTGTCGCTCGACTTCTCTTGTGGAACTCGAATCATTGGCAAGCTGCACAAAAAAAAATGCACATGTTGCGTTGCGAGGTAATCTAGGATCTGCTATTCTTATCTCTTCCTTCTTGAAATCTTTGACAGCGCTACTAGCCTCCGATAGCCCGCCCCGCTCTTGAGAATTTTGCCAGCTGGTGACTGTTCCGAAAGTATGCCGAGCCCATTCCTAGGGCATTTCACGCGCCAGCAAAACATGTCTCATGTGTCTAACACGTGGATCGGAGAATGTCGGGGAGTGAAGAAATGGGGCTCTGCTGAATGCTACGTTGGTGGCGCTCTAGCTCCTTGGGGTGATCCGAGGTGCTTTGCTTGCTGCAAGGTACGCTTCAATGGAAGCATGGAAGCAACGCCCAAGGAAACATCGCATCCCCATCATGGCCCCTGGTTATTATGCCGGCGTTCTCCCACAACTACTTGAGCCACTTAGAGGGAGCTGGTGTGAGCATCGACCGTTGCATTGTTTCACTACAAGATGGCCAAAGGTTGTCTCCTGACGGCGATTCGCGATCCCCGCTGACATCGGAACGCCTTTGCCGCCAACCTACCAATTTTCGAGGGTAGCATCGCTCGCTCAACAGGGACTCCGCTGAGCAAGCTTTTTACCAGCTCCTCGCCCAACACACTCTGACACAATCTTCCCTTGTTAGGGCTGATTACAGTACTCGAAACTGCAATTCCTCAGTGGACTCGGTGGATCATGCTGACGTTTTCCGCACATTCAAAAGTAGCACATTGCGCGTCAAAAACGGATCAGCGCTGTACAATCGGATCATTACGGTCAACCTTTCCTGGGGCCCCGCACAAACCGTCACACGTTTCTCAAGGGCCGAATCGAGGCGAAGGCGATCCAGGAACGGCAGCGGGATGACATCAAAGCGCATTTTCGGCGCAAAGATTTTCGTCTCCCTGGCCGACCTCCACTAGACAAGCTCGTCGATGTCATTCTTTGCTAATGCGAAACTATGCCATATCCACAGCGAAGAATGTCACGTTTCATGGTGTAGCAGCGCAGGCCAGAACACTACTCATGTGGAGCCCCCGGTGCCATGCTCGAGTTGTCACACTGCTAGATGGTTGCAGTCGTCCAAACACGCTGACCATGATCCCAGCCCCATGGGGTTTGCGTTTCGAATTGTCACGGCTGTCATTTTCAGACTTGTAAACACGCTATTGCCGCGGGTGTCGGGAATGAAATCACCCATCTTGCCGACTGGACGATCCATGGCTATACTACTGAATCGACTCTTCGAGTCGTTGCCTAGTTCGCGCATTGCGACCATTGCATCGTCGATGGTGCGTGCATCATCTCGGGAGTGGCTGATACTATTTAGATCATTTTTCTAGAACAGACGCTACGCCTAGTGTGCATCTATCTTTCTCGATGAGATCTGTTGGAGAGCCCATTAAAGACTAGCAAGAAGACCAGATTGTCAGTACTGCTTTAGTTCAAACGGTGGGTACTTGGTCCTCGCCGAAGCTGGTGAAGGGCCAGCCGAAGCTGTTCACACTATATTATAACGCCATAGTGCGAAGCACACGTTTGTCATCGGAACCATAAATTGCGCCATGCTTATATTGCAAGTAAATGTTTCTCTTGGAGTTGACTAAACACGACATGTGCAAAAGATGTCGAAACTTCTCCATGCTTTTTCCTAAATGCATTTCTGAGGTTGAAGTCCTTACTCGCCATCCTCTTTTACAGACCCCAGGATTGCTTCAAGTCTCTCTTTATTATCTCCTTTGCATTGCTTGTTTCAGTCATTTCATTGTACTCAAACGCCTATTCCGAACATTCGTATCTGAGTCATTTTTCTCATTTCTCGTATTCTATACCGCTTGGGCAATATCTTTGCAGCATCCAGCAGGCTCGAGACGAGCTGCCATGCTTGGCAAAGGTTTCTGTCCGTTCTTGGGGACCGTAAACCATACGTCTGGACGAGTAAGCGTGCCAGGACCCTTCCGAAGCTAAGCAGTGCACTCGTATTCCCGTTTTCTTAATCAGGTGCCAGCCACGGCTGCGAGGTAACACCTAGAGTTTCGTATCATCATACTCTCAAATCGAGAGCACGAAATGAATCAGTTCATCTTCAGCTCGCCATGCCGGCCAAGAAACTCATGGATGAAGGGCCAAAATTTGGTCGGTCAGAAATGCAATCGATTAGTTTGCGCAGGGTATCTATCTTCACACAACCATGATCTTGGCATCCCTCTCCATGTGCCTGTAGAAGTCCTCAGTACTCTTCACACCCAGTTAGCTGTAGCTAGCTGGCGCTCGTATCAATTACACGCGGGTTCGAGGGTGTCTATTACAGCTATTCATCTGATTAGCGCCTTTCTCTTGTTAAACTGCCAGGCTCAGGATGTTGTCGTGGTAGCTTACCTAAATTGTCTGAAAGGTTACATGTCTCACTTGTGCAGTCTATCACGGCGTCAAAGAAGGCCCCGCATAAGCAGGCGTCGTCTTCATTAGGATCGCATCCTGCCTCGACGGCGGCTTCATTCCAGCAATCCATCTGTAGATCTTCTCAGCCAAGCTCTTTCATTCAAACACCATGAGGGGTCTACAGGTCAACTCACTGTACATCGGCCAATTCCAGCAACTTCACCACCAACATCGTCGCGTGGTAGTCTCGGTGAGGATGCGACCGGGGACGCAAGCGCAACAGCCACTGACCCCAGTATTGCAACCGTCAACGTTATTGAAAGTTTCATTCTTGTGGTATGTTGAATAAATCGCAAAATGAGTGTGAAAGATCGCGAGGTGGCTGATCTAGATATCGACGACGAGATGAGGCACCAGGGCAGCAGAGCAATCGTACCCACCAACTTGATGCAGAACGTCTTATAAGACTTAAGGTCGCTGTGTTGATATTGACCAGGTCGATGGGTTCATGCGCACACTGTTTCGTGTCTTTGCCGCACCATCGGTTACAAGTGGCGATGAAACAAGCCCCCAAGGAGAGCAGCAACCTGAGTTGAGGCCAGGTGACGCAAGCGCAACTGTGGACAAAAAGGCTTCCGAAATTCTTCTTTCGGGTTGCTGGCGTGAGAATATAGACGAGCATGATCGCTATTGTGTTTGTTCCGCCCGGCTGCGCGGGTTCAGCAGTCCGGTTTCCAGCTCCCATTGCAATCGTCGCGGGTGTGAAGCGTACTCTACCACAGCACCAAACCACCTCTCACAATGACATTCCTGCACGAACGGAAAAAAGATGCCGCGCAAAGCATCGTCGACACAAGTCCAAGAATCTTGGGTGTTGTTTCTCAATGCTTGCACAGCCACGGCCACGTTACCTCTTTTTCTCCTCCCACTCGTCAACCCCTACACTTTTTCTTTTCCACGCAAGCCGAACCCCCGACGTACCTGTTTCAGACACCACCAGTCTCTCCCAGTTCGCGAGCCTCGGAAACAAAATGCCCATGCCTAGGTGCCGGAACAGCCGGACGAGTTCTCACCATCGCGACACCACTGGCATTGTTGGTTTGGCGTCTCGACCAAAGGAAATGAACAGCCGTGGCGTGGATGTTGACTGAGATGTGAGTTGAGCGGTGTTTTGATAGCGCGTCAAGATGCTGTTTCAAGGCCCTGGTCTAATCGAGAATCCGATGTACGAGTGCCCTGTGAGGTAACATGACTTCATCGTTTGACCGTGCTAACCCGTTGAGAACCCGACGGATGCTCTTTTTCCCTCGTACAACTCCTCAAGACTGAAAGATCCCTAGCTCAATGATTGAAAAAGCTGATGTGATTTCCATCGAGATGTTGTCTCCCATAGCGTTATCACCTATTATTTGTCGTGAGACGTTCTAGTACTGGTTGAGTATTGTTCCAAAGCGTGATGAACCAACAAAGCGAGTCATTCTCACGTGTTGATCGCACTATACCTCCTGGTTTGCTCGACAGTCTAGCTCCTGGTTCTAGAAGGAGCTGTTCTGTGCATGATGACCAATTCACAGTAAACGGCATTCCTCCTCCTTATTCGTCTCTATGCACCTCAGCAAAAGAAACCATGCTCAAAGCATCAACCATCCCCACTTCCCCGCCCATTCCTTCTCCATCGTCCAAGCTGCTGGATCCCAACTCGCTCTTCCACTGATGATTGTCCAGCTAGGCATTGTGAATATGTCTCTAATGATTTCCTCTTCATCAATGACGTCCTGAAGCTTAATCAAACTATCCCGCATCGTCGGGAACGGGAGCCGGTCAATCCATCTCGGATGCATAATCAAGCGCTGAGTTTCCGTAGGATGCAACGGTAGAGGTATAGATGGGGTCGGTGAGGGAGTTCGTGCAGAGTATGTCGCGCTACATGGGATACCTTGGATTTCCCCATTCAGGTAGAGCGCGGTGAAGACCGTTATGGGGTGGTTGGGTTGTATCAAGGGAGATGGCACGCTGAAGTCTGTCATGCTCATCGTACTGCAATATGTAAAGTTGACGTCGCCGGCGCTTGTATCGAAATCCAATGTGTCGTCCGATTCAGGACTCGGAGACCAAACAATCAGTGATGTCGCAGACGGATCTGCAAGTAGTGTTGACGTCCAAGTATCTGATGTTGTCTGACTATCTGGAATACTTGGTTGGTTTTCCGCCGACGGTCTGGATTCTGATATTGCTAGTTGCGGAGTCTTTGAAGCACGTGGAGCCGGGTTATTTGCATTCAATTTGGCCTGCCGCAGCCGTTGGCCTGTGTTTATGTGCTTAGCTCATTGCTAAATGCAAATCTATTCCAAATTATTGCACGTACGTCTTGCCCGCTGTGCTAATCGATCTTGTATCTGCTTCCTCTTCTTCGCATCTTTGACGTTCTGCCAATTATCATCACTAGGGTCTGTTCTTCGTGCCATTGTGGAAGGGTGTGTAGTGTTTGTGCTGTTTTATTTGTACTGCTAATCTACTACCATTCAGTCAAGGAGGATAAAAGCTCCATCGGCGGAGGCTGCAGTTCGTCTGTTACTGCTTATAAATGCAGGACACGCTAGTAAGACTGTACAGCCAATGAATGACTCGGGGCCAGGATACTGAAGTGTTATGAGCAATATTACAGTTTCCCGGCTCCTCATGATATCAACCATCACAACAAGGCTGCACTTGAAAGAATTTTAGCACGTTTACGAAGCAACTCATGTGGATGACAGCAAAGTAGGCCATCAATGAAATATATCTTATCTATCAACTATTTCTTGGGCAGAATTCCCGCCCAGATGCTTCAAACAACGATGCCTGGGTGGGGCCATCGAAAGTGGTTACGGACGAGTTTAGGTGGAGGAGATGGAAGGCTTAGTCAGAATCACACCACACTCAAGTCATCCATCGACCATCCTCTCAGAACCATACTTGTTCAACAGTGGTCAACATGATCATCGCTGAACAGAAGTCGCAATCAATATTTGTACTTTGATCTTGCTCAAGCTCGAGACAGTCAAAGATATCGACCATGGTGATCGATCTCCAGGTTTGGGGGCGGAAATGGCTTTTGCGAGCTGACCCCACGGTGAGGCTGAGGTTCTCGCCCCGAGTCGATGCAGACTGCAACCGAGCTGAACTGCGGTGTCGCACGATATGAGCGCTCCTCACTCTTGAGACACAATCCACGGGTCCTACGGCGCGACCAACAATGATGCAGAATGGCTGACCCGCTGTCCATCACCGCCAGCGTCCTCACGCTTATCCACGTATCTGTGCGAGTGGCTGCTCTGCTGACGCAGTTCCGCGATGAAGTTAGCGTTGTGGACTCGACTCTGACGGGCCTTCTCAACGATGTGGACGGCTTCCAGCAGGTGCTCGAGTCCATGAAAGAGACTTTCGAACAACATGACATCAAGTCCAACCTGCAAGCAACAGGCCATGTCGGTAGTCACTGGAAAAACCTAGCGCGATCTCTCGAGGATGGCGCAAGCACTTTGGGACAGCTGCACACACTGTTGGACGGCATCAACAAGACGACAAAGATCCTGGACGGGCCGAGAAAGCAAATCAGATTCAAAAGCGCAATCGATCAAATCGCGACGTATCGGGAACAGATCCAATCGTATCGCGCAGCACTACAACTGTCTTTAAGCACGGTTATTCTGTGAGTTGAAGAAGCTCTTCGTCTAATCACATTGATATCAGCCTTTCCCATCCACGCAATCCTACCCTGCCGCATGGTTCACTTTTGCCAGCGACATACAGGCGATCTATGTTCACGTGGAGGAGCTGAACAGCTTTCATCTGTTGAATCGCTAACCGAATGCACAGCTGGAATCAGGTGACATTTCAGAAGTCCACCGAGAAAATACCGGAGAAGATTATCCCGACACTTGATAAGCTGTATGATGAGTTTCGAAGCTTCGGTGCCCTCCTTAATGCAAAAATTGAAAAACTCCAAACTACGGTCGTGGATCAGAGCGAGCATGATGACCATGAGCTCAAGAAAATGAACAATTTGAGGGAATGCCTTCGTTCAGCCGCCGATGTTGTTTCGACGGCATCCACGACACTGACGGCAGAACCGAGCGACAAAGTCTCTGTCAGAAATGGGTCTGAGTTTGGAGATGTGTTCGTCAAAGACGCAAATGAAACAATGTTGCGGTGGATGTCATCAAACACTGTGTACGAGTACGAGGATGTGGAGGCGCCCTTGCCTGATCCTTCTGAAACCAGCACCGCTGACGCTGCAACTGAATATCAGTCCGATAGCGACTCTGATATCGAGAACGAGATGATTCGGGCGCTGTTCATTGATGGCAAGAAGCGTAAAGAGCAAGGCGATTTCGTTGTCGCAGTTCGATATTTTCGTAATTGTCTAACAAGATTTTCTTCAAATGCCAGCTACGCATCGCTCACATCGCTTCAAAGCGTATCAACGTGTGGAGTCTCCAAGGCAGAGCTTCTTGAATTGCTCTCTGATACTTACTGTCTCCTGGGATCGTGGAGCAAAGCAAAGACAACAATGGCAGAGAAGCTTTCAATTACTGAACGTCAAGTAGGGAAGAAAGACGAGTTGTACCTGTGGGACACTATGAAGCTGGCTGAGCTCATGATGAAGAATAAGGAGTACGTCGAAGCGCATTTACAAGGTCGACGATCTCTACGAGGCTTTAAGAAGCTAGGAGAGTCTGGATATGAAGGCTACGAGAAGTGTCTGGCATTCTTGATTCAGTTGTGCAACGAAGAAGGAAAATTGGATGAAGAAGAAGCTTATATTGCATTGCTCGGAAGTCATCAGAGAAAGATCAAGAGGTCTCCTATTATACCGGTTACGCGCACTGGACTAGGTTTAACTTCAGAAAGCCAACCAAAAGATACCTCCCAGCCTCAACCCGCAGCTAGATCAGGAGCCACAGCGAATGTCCAAGCTCTCACAGAAATAGGGAAACATGCTCAAAGCCTGCGGAGAAGCCCAGAGCCGGCGGACCACTTGGAAATCACACAGAGCGAGGCGCTCACTCAGTACCCTCCAAAGCCACCTTCACAGGGTGAGCTGAAGATTTCCCATCATAGTACTACTCAAGCATCAAAATCAAGCCCTGAACTTCCGTCCGATGAGGCGTCTGAATCTGTCGGGTTCGACGAAGATCTGTCTTCAACTCAGGACAGCTCAAGTTCTGTTGGGCCTCAGACACCCGCAACAGAAGCCTCGTTTGCTTCCCTTGAAAGTGAAGCTACTTCGGTCGCCACCGAAGACGCTTTCGCATCCGGACAACGCACGCCAAAGTTTACATCGAGACCACAGTCCTTGAACGAGACTTTATCGCTTCCAGTAGCTGCGCAACAAAGTGGAAAACCCGAACGGCAGAACCCACAGCCCTGGTCAATACCATCATTCAGACGACGGCTTCACCACACCTACATACCTGAGTCTGTTTCTGAGTTCAATAGTATGCTATACAGATTGGCAGCGGAGAAGAACGCAAAGAAGACGATGAGAACTCGAAGAACTGACTTACGATTTCTCATAGAATATTGCACAAGTTTTCACAATCGAGCACCATACTTCGCCTCAACATGGCGTCTTGATGGTTGGACTTGTATGGTGAAATTGACTAATTCACAAGGTTGCTCAGTGTTTGGCCACAAGACGGAAGAGTCGGCCAGGAACGCTGCCGCTGCACAAGCGTGTATCATGTATATTTCCGCTGCCGACGAGGAACTTTTAGAAGCAAGCTTTGAGCAACGCGATCCCATCTCAGATAAAGAAGTTTATTATCCCGATATTGACAGACTCGAGTATAAAGAAGTCGTTCCATGGGCGGCTGAAATCACCACTCCGCTATCTGCTCCAGCTGCCTTCTTTGGAAGTATACCAAACATCACTGTGTGGTCAGATGAGAACCCGTTTGCTTCTTATGCCGACGACTTTGGTACCGCTGGAGGCAGAGCAGAATTGCCCGCACAAGAAACTTCCCTACGGCGCAGCGCATCCGATTCGACTGTCAATCGAAGTAACGTACCAGGTCTTCAGAGCATGTTATCAAAGTTCAGTGATGATAACGAACAAAGAAAAAAACATCGGCGGAACATAACCATCACCGGTCATCCCTCTGATCTACACAAATTAGAGGCAGGATGGAAGCCAGGAGATAGACGACCTGTCGTGCCACAGACATACGTACTATCAGACCGCCTATGTCCCAATTGCCATGAAGATATTTCCAGTCTTTCCGAGGATCTGACGTACAGACACCTGCAAAACAGCTGTACTCCCAATCCGCGACCCGATATAGGCCTAGGTCTCGAAGAAACGCCTTCATGTCCAGTATGCAATACGTCTCTATCAGGCCTGTCGGAAGATGCAGCCTCGCTGCATGTCAACAATTGCTTAGATATTTCCTTGAGTCCAGCTGATGTCTTACCCGATGGCGGCGATATGGATAACGAGCAGATTGTCATTTCACCATTGATTGATCGGCCAAATGCTCCCCGGCCATGGCTACCAGATGGTACATGGGCCTGTTACCTTTGCAAATCGAAGACTTTGCAATTTTCCACCGAGCCCAGGTGCCGCTCCTGCGGCAAAGACAGAGATGGGCGTTCACCGAGCTCTCAGAATGGCTTTGAACGAAAACCCTTTGACCGGTACAGGACCCTACTTACCTCGTTGAACCTGAACGCTCTGGTAACGCCCGATGGGAGCGTCTTGCGGCGGAAAATCTTATTACTGGGAGACCCTTTGTGCGGCAAAACATACCTTGCTAGTACATGGAGTGAAGACAAGACGCCAGAGCCGGATGCATCAATACTGAACAACTTCATCAAAAAGACTGTGATTGAGGGCCATCAGATGGAGCTAGTCATCTGGGATACAACCGGGTCGGATACGTCTGGTCACGAGAGAATGCGGCGTCTATCTTACGACGATGTCCACGTTGTGCTGATATGTTTCGATATTGCGTACCCCGACTCATTTGAGAATATCGAACATCTGGTAAGCCGGTCTGCACCCATTTCTAAACCCCACAAAGACTAAAGTATACTAGTGGAACATCGAAGCTGACAACTTCCTACACGATGTCCCCAAAATACTCGTTGGTTGCAAGAAAGACCTCCGTAACGACAAGGCGACACTGAACGGCATGAGGCAACAGCAGATTATGCCCGTATCGCCATACGCTGTAGGTAGCCTCAGAATAATCATCACTTGCGTAAACTATATACTGACGTTGCCGCTCAGGCCGATAAACTTGCTGTGAAGATTCAGGCACTTGCGTACTTCGAAACTTCGGCTGTAGACAGAAGCGGCCTTAATGAGCTATTTGACTACGTTGCAGAGGCTGCGCTTAAACAGTCCAAAACCAAGGTTAGCGGACTACGGCGATTTCTATCAAGGAGCGAGATGAAGTTCAAGCCGTGATCTTGCAGAGTACGATTGCGAAAATGTCAACGAAGTCGAAATCGAGTGTTGCAACAGCTCACACAACTCACTCATGCTCGATTGAGCCAATAATGCCAAATCCTTCTTGTTTGTGACGTTTAGATGGCTTCAAAGTGGATACATTTTCTTAAAGCTGGTAAGGACAAACTGGTCTGAAGCTATTCTGGCTTCCTAGCCCATTCGATTTTCACGCTGATGTTCAAGCCAGGCACACATGATGTTATGATACATAATATTGAGATGAGCGATGCAGCTGCATTCCAAAACGACTCACCGCTCTCCATGCGAATAAATTTCAAAGCTAGAATCCAACGGAGATGAAGTAGTTTCACGAGGATGGCCGTCGCCAAGTTTAAGCTGATCATTTGGCAGCGGTGATCAATTATGCATAGCGCCGCGACGGCCGTGGAATACACAATCTGAACAGCAGGACAGTGATGATAGTACGACCTATGATTTCGAATACCATAATGCCATTGTGTTTCCGCCATCCGAAAAGCTGCAAGCACAATACGATACCCGGCCAAGGCTCTTTAACGGCCTCAAATCTCACGAGTAATGTAAGGAGCAAGTGGGAATCTTATGACGCACGAGTATACTGTTTGGTCCCTAATTCTTGAGGCGGAGGATTTAATTTTGTAAGGAATATAATGTTGTGCTCTGTTCATATTAACGAGCATATACCCTGAAATACATCATTATTAGAACCTCTTCTCCCATGTCTGCTACTACAAATCGATACCTTCACTGACATGGCTTTAAGCCCACAGACTTTCGCCTGGGGTTATTTTTTTTTGGTAGTTCACGTGGCCCGTCAGACATATTGAGATGTTCTAAGCATTGACGCGTGATATTAGGGTAGTGCTGTGGCGAGACTCCGTAGACGAGTGAGCAAGAGATTGTTTCGAATGTTATATTATAAATATAGCATTAAAATATAGTATGAACAAATGAGCCAGCAAACCAATGCTATCTAAATAATGGTCTAACCAAGGTCCCAAAACTCCGAGCCCAAAGACAATGGAATCAATATGTACAGTCTACGGAGTTCCAACGCCTTTTCTCCCAACCTTATTTACAGGTGACCACCTTGTTCACGCAGTTACTGCCGCGGTATTAGCAACTTTCTCAGCACCCTGGCCTGCCTTTGACCCTTTCTTCGTCTTTTGCAGCTTGCTCTTCAAGCTACTCAGATTCGCAACGCGGAACAGGTAGTACGACGCAATAGCAATGAAAACATTAAACATAATGAAAGCAAAAAGAATGCCGAAGTTTCTCCATCGATCGTCGTAGTTAATATTGCTACCAGCAAGGAACTGGTCAGCGTTTGTGAGTGCACAGTACTCGCAGGAGGATGTAGCGCCTGGATTTCGGATGGCGCCACCAGTCATAGAAGCGTAGGATTCGAGGTATGTACCACATGATTGACCGCTTGGAGGATCAAAGATGGAAACTTCGCTATCAGAGCATGTTACCGGACGGCCTGACAGCATCGTTGCGACCGTGCCGCCTATCCAATACGTGAATGGTGAGACACGGTACATGAATATCCAGAACTTCGGAAGCTGGCTTGGAGCTTGAAGTACACCATTGAAAAGGATACTCATGAGTGTAAGGAGAGAGACAACCCCGGATGCGGTCTCGGCGTTGGGAAGGGCGGCGATGGTCATAGCGGCGAAGGTGGAAGTGTACATGAGGAGCTGGATGCAGAATAGCAGAACGAGGCCTTGACGCTCGGAGGATTGGGACGCGCCGACTACAGGATAGTAAAAGCAGGCGAAGGTCAACAGGCCAGCGATGATACCGTATGGAATCTCAACAATGATGTTGGCAAACATGAAGGCAACCCATGAATAAGCCTTGGATGGACGCTCGCGTGACTCGTAGAGAGAGCGTTGGGTAATGAACAATGGCTGTATCTGTTGAACGAGCGATGTGAAGATCGTGGTCAACATGAAGACGGCGAATATGATGGTTTGCATGCCTGCAAGGGTAGAATCGGCCAAGAAGAAGGAGAATCCGATGAGCAAGCCAGCGACAGCACACAAACCCATCTTGGCGAGGACGTATGATGGCATTCTCCAGTACTGCTGAAAGGCGCGGATAGTACACTCCTTGATTTGGGTGATGAGAGGCATAGCGAACTCGCCGCCACCAGTCTCGCCGGCAATGTTGAGGTTTTCGTGTTTCTTCTCCTCGTGCAATTGGTCGATCTGGCGTTGAACAACGTCGGCTTGCTCGCTGCTTTTCCAGACATCGAACCAGTCTTGACCACGTTCATTCTTGCCCTGGTTGACAATCTCGAGCATGTATTCGGCAGGATTCTCATCGTCGCCGCATTTGCGCGCGCCGTTGCTCTCGAAGTAGTCTAAGAGCGTCTGGGAATTCTCGCCGAGTTCGCCAAAGTACACTGTCTTGCCGCCCCTCGCGAGGAACAACAGACGGTCGAACTCTTGGAAAAGAATAGCGCTCGGCTGATGGATAGTGCAGAGGATAGCTTGTCCTGCGGAGGCAAGCTTGCGGAGGAACGATATGATTGACCAGGAAGACTGCATACATATTAGCAGATGCATTAGTAGAGGAATTGCAAGTCTAAAAGTCTTTGGCGCCCTTTGAGCTGTTTGACTGAGCTTTAAAGGCGATTCAAACAACTAGGCTGCATCGTGCAGTACTAACCTGACTGTCGAGACCTGATGTAGGCTCGTCAAGGAAGAGCAACAGCTTTGGCTTCGCAGCTAACTCAACTCCGATAGTCAACAGCTTTCGTTGTTCAACGTTGAGGCCCTCGCCAGGTACACCAACAACGGCGTTGGCAAAGTCACTCATGTTCAACATCTTGATTACCTCTTCAACATAATCGAACTTTTCTTGTTTGCTGACGTTCTTTGGCTGCCTCAAGATGGCACTGAAACGTAGCGCTTCGCGAACGGTACTAGTCTCGAGATGAAGATCCCTGCTCTTGTCAGAAATCGAAGCGGTAGTTATGATTGATTGACTTACTGTTGCTGTACATAACCTGTTGAACGTTGGAAGGCGGGATCCAAAGGTGCG
Organism: Pyrenochaeta sp. MPI-SDFR-AT-0127; assembly: GCA_020747015.1. NCBI lineage: Eukaryota > Fungi > Ascomycota > Dothideomycetes > Pleosporales > Cucurbitariaceae > Pyrenochaeta > Pyrenochaeta sp. MPI-SDFR-AT-0127. The sequence goes on along the minus strand of JAGTJM010000024.1, from coordinate 186,348 downwards.
CCATTGACAAACATGTCTCCTGTAATAACACCCATCGTAGTACGCTGAGCGAGCACATCAAGGAGAGTAGTTTTGCCTGCGCCACTAACACCCATAAGGGCGGTCATAGAACCAGGCTTGACGAATCCAGACACGTGATCGAGTAGTCGTCGAGGTTCACCTTTGATTTCGATATCGTATACAACATCTCTCCAGGTAAAGATACCCTTCTGCTCCTCAATAGCGCTGACATCGCCAGCACCTTCTTGCTCTCCTTGCTTGGCCGCACCATCGGTCTCTTCGTCGGAGGAGCGTTTGCCATCTTGTTGTAGGTATGCTGGAACGTGACCACGCTGAAATACAAGCTGCTCCGCTGTGTTGGTGGTGGAAGAGTTGATCTCGACGGCGATAAAGTATGTGATCATGAAGAAGATTAGGAAAGCCCAAAGGATGCCAAAGTTTCTCCAGGCATGAGACCAGGAGTATGAATATGCGACCTCGATAAACCTGTCTCCAGAGACAAACGTCTGGCCTGCGACTGCACCCTGGATATTACAAATGAACGCGTTTCCAGCCTGAGTGTATCCCGGGCCTTGTGGAATGTAAGCATCGCATGGGAAGTTGACTCCATGGAACTCATTTGCAAGTAGGATTTCGAACGCATAATGGACAGGATTGATCCATCGGATCCAACCAAAGTAGACTGGCATTTCCGGAATGCGGATAACGAAGCCGGTGTAGATAACAAGGATCAAAACTAGAACTCCGGCGCCAGCCATAGCCTGTGAAGCGGTTTTCGTGACAGCCGCAGTCGTTCGGAAAATTGCAGCCATGACAAATGTTGCCATATACGTGACGACGAAGAACAGGAAAAACTGCCCTGGGGTGTATCGAAGTTGAGCCAGGAAGTAGAGAACGATATTAAAAACCGTGGCTGACAACAGCTTGACGGGAATATCCGCGACAATACCGGCTATGGCTTCTGTTGCGGGATGGTAGAATGCGTAGGAATTGTGCTTCTCGACGATAGGTCGTTGAGAATACAGTCCGCTGATTTCTCCGATAGATGACAGTGCGTTGAACAGGATTGCAAGGAAAATGACCGCTCCTCGCCCTTGGAAGGAAGAAGAGCCTTCCGAATGACCAAAGTAGATAGAACCAACGATGAGCGCCATAAATAAGTTGAGTCCGGCTTGGGTTGCAGTGGAAGCAAAATCACCCCAAATACGCTGATAAGCGCGCTTGGTGTTCAATTTGACTTGCATAGGAACACTGATGAGGTATGGGGACTTTGGGCGGGCATGCTTAGCTTGGACGTGGTTCTTCTGTTGCCGGAGCTGTTCGAGTGTTCCATTTTCATTGGCCGGATTTTCTTCTTCAAAGTCTTTGATCTCTTGCATCAGGCTCTGGTACTCGGGAGAATCGCGCCAGTACTTCTCGAACTCTTCGGGCGTTCGTGGCACCTTGTTCTCCATTCCTTCCCTCGGTTTTCGCTCAAGTGGGTTGGTAACAGCTGTCAAGAAATCACCTGTGGTCTGACGAGGTGGTGAATGCCATCCTTGTCGTGTAAAGAACTCTTTTGCATGGCTAGCTGGGCCAAAGTAAATCTGGCGACCTTCGTAGAGAACGGCTGCTTTGTCGAAGCAGTCGTAGACGCTCTGGCTGGCTTGGTAGATTGCGACGGCTGCAGAACCGCCACTCATATCAGAGCTGACTCTCAGTGCTTTGACGAATTTCAGAGCCGTGGCGGAGTCGAGACCGCGTGTGGAATTATCCCACGCAGCTAGTGGAGAGCCAGCAAGCATCATCTCTGCCACCGACACACGCTTCCTTTCACCGCCAGACACGCCTCGCACAAAGTCGGAGCCTACTTTTGTGTTATATGTGTGGGACAAGCCTAGCACAGCCATGATGACCTGCGCCATGAACTTGCTGAACTCGTCGCGCGACGCTCCTCCTGGTCGATTTGAAGGTGTTCGAACTGCCTAAGATACCATTCAGTCAGCAAAGTACGAATAGGGCATACTTGGTACGAATCTTAAGATTGGTGCAGTCTTTCTGACATTCGACGTCGCACTGGAGGAGTACACGTAGCAGAAATAGTGAGAAGTACGTACCGCAGCGAACTCCAGCGTTTGACCCACAGTCAAGTGTGGGAAATGCTTATCGACCTCTTGATTATACACCATCTCGCCTTTGAACTCCTTAACCATCCTGTCTTGTGGTATACCATTGTAGTGAATCTGACTCTGGTCGGTCTCCAAGCCATACAACTCGCCAGTCAATGACTTCAAGAGTGTACTGCAGCCACTGCCAGGACGTCCCAAGACAACACAGAGTTCACCGGATCGTATGATTCCATCAAAGGAATGCAAGATCTGCTTGCGGTCGTTCTTGCCAAAACTAAGGTACTCGCGAGCCCGAAACGGTGCCATGAAGATATCCGCAACAGTCTTTTGTAATTGAAGCGCTTTTCCGGAACCAAAGACGTTTAGGTCCTTGTACACAACAGAGATCTTCTTCATTTCGATACCCTCTCCCTCCAGATTGTGTCTGAAAGTCTTGAGGAACTTGGTGAGGTCAAAGGACTCGCTGCTCGGATCTATGGCGGGATCTCCAGGTTGCGCGACGCTGATTTGTCGGGACATCCTTCGAGATGCACTTGTGAGAATTCTTTGGAGCTCACGTTTACCTTCGGTGTCGATTTCGGCGCGCGTTACCCGTCGTTCGAGTTGGTTGTGCACATCTGCATCCTCCCAGATCTCTGGTTCTGAAGAGCCTTGGCTCTTTTTCTGCCGCCGATGACTGCTGGATCCATAGCGAGTATCTGAGGAATTAGAAGAACTAGACGAGACTGTCTTCTCAATTGGCTCCAGTTGAACCTCCTCCTCCTTCCCTGCATCCTGTAGATAGCTGGCATTATGTGATTGCTCTTGCTGCCGATGTTGTGCTGAGAAGAGACCTGCTCCTTGTTGATTTGATTGAGAAATCTCACCACTTGGTATTTGTGATGATATTTGTGGGGTATTAGATGTTGTTGGCGTATACGCCTTGTAGGGCGAATTAGACGCAGCCATTGTGGTCAATCACAGCTGCTGTTGGGTTGGAAAAGCGGTATTGATGAAGTCCCTTTTCGGAAGCTTCCATCATTAATATCTATATCAATTTTCTGATTGTTTGTTTGGGAGGTCGTCGTCATAGCCTTCGGGTCCCGGGACCGACCAGTGTCCGCTGTTAGTTTGCGCACCAGAAACGGACAAAAAGGGTAGGGCGGATGTGGGCAAGCATTATTGGCCGGGTATGAAGCGTACCCGGACAGCTGCTCGGGACGATCTTGACTACTGCGCCGCCATAGCCTCCGGTTGCAGGTCGAGGCCTCAGCACTAACCGTAGCGCCCAAAGTAACTTTTTTTGTTGTTGATGCCTATGACGACATAGCTGCAGACGTGTTGCGGAGTGCTGCAGCCTTTGTTTAGAGACCAAGAAAATAATCTTATGCCACGAGTGAAATAGTTCTGTCAAAGATTGCTGCGCATTTCAACATTGTAGGCCCTGCGATCAATCGACGTCTACGGCCGATTGGCCATCAGGTCTGTGATGAATCTGGCATCTCGGGTGCACTTCCCTGTCTGCAACGTTTTTTGGTCCGTGATCGACATGCACGTTCCCAGCAGTGATCACTCGGATCCGTCCGAGAACCAAATTTGCCCGAGTTGGGCTCGCTTAACCTCGTACGAACCCTTGTTGGACGAGATACGGTAGCTGAACGGACAAGTATATGGCAGACGTCGTCCGTCTACTTGGTTCGCCTTGGGATGAGGCAACGCGGCCTCACAATGCGCAGCAGTACATATGGACTGGTTTGTACTTTACCGCCCTTATCGGACTTAGAGCAACATCCTCGCCGTTACGGGCGCCGAGAATTCCGAGGCACCGTATGTTATACGGCCGCCCAGGAGAATATTCACCCCTCAGCTCTGTGCAACCTAAACGTCATGGTCAATCTCGAAAGCATATGTTGGGCTGGTAGACTGGTGTTCCAGAAGCGAACCAGGGTTCAAGCTAGAACTGTCTGGTGAGCAAATGTATGCCGGCTATTCACCACGCACATGCCTCCGAGCACGCATATCCACTTGCTCCACACAGTCATCTCTGTTATCATGTATTAAAGCCGAGCTTAGGATCCAAAAATATGCACCGCGCATGCTCGACTCTCCATCGCTCCATGAACATTAAAGGGGCTTGATTACACTGCTACATCTGCCACAAGAACCAACATGACAAAGCATAGACAACTGGCTTACTCATGCACAAGCGTTCCCTGGGTATTGGCAACTACCAATCGTACCAATCTTCACAACGATGTTCTCGGAACTGCGGTAGCGGACATCATGGGATTCGATACCACACCTGATTTTTCATCTTGGTGCATCATTTCTATCAATAGGATGTGCTTACAACGCTTGAAAGGGCACATGGTCCAGTGATGCGATCTTTCAGTTCAGGGTAAGAACTGCTTAATGATAGTGCCGTCCACCCATTACCTTTTTTTTCTGGATGCTTTTTACTCGCCGAGATTGCACCGACACAGATGAAGTGTGTCAACAATTCAGAACTCCTCAAAAGGGCACTTTCAGATCTATGCATAATTTTCAATATGGCGCGACTTTACAGATCTTAGGGTCGATAGGTGGAAGGAAGGGCTGCATGGGTCACAGACATAGCTGAACCTGGAACTGGGATCACCCATGAGACTCTTCGCCAAAGACCAATGTACAGATTGACGACATTTGATTTCTCCGTTTCTCCTTTAATCTCGCCCAGTTCACACTGGAAATTGAGAGGGCAAGGGAAGGATTTCATGCTTGAACGGAGTCAGATCATCCGCCTTCCGACAGAGCAAGACGTTATCGATTTTGAATCCCTTGCAGCTACCGCCTAACAAAATTTAGAAAGGGCACGAAGCTAAGTGCTAAGATGGTTGACAGCACCAGGTGGCCTATTAGGCGTACTAATGCACCTTGCTCATTTTATGTACCATGAATGCCATATTACTAGCTATTAGCATGAGTACTCGATCGAAGATTTCCACACGTACGAAACTTGCATCGCAAACTTTTGCTTTTAGACCTCAGCACTGAAGCGAGTAGAAAGCGCACAGACATCGATCTGAATCGAATGTTATGCGGAAAGTCCTACAGCGATAGGTCTAAAGGAACAAGAACATCCCAAGAATAAAAGAATAAGCTTCCATGAGTATTTGAAACAAAGAAAGTTCAATTCCACGGATACGGATTCACATTGCTAACTTAACTACCATCCCTACTCAGATATCCGATCTTATAATCCGGAAAACACAAGCATGCTACTGCTCGTTGCATCACCACTTATTTCCGCCTTCGTGCCTCTCAAGCACGACAGCTCCAAGACGCAGCCATAGTCCTAGACGACCCCTGATACCTACCTCGACTTCTGAACTCGCAACATGCCCACTCCTCAGTGCATGCAGGTATACTCTCGTGTACTATGGTCCAATGGCGATATGAACAGAGAATACCGAAACTTGGGTATTCAACGCTGCAATGTTGACTTCAATTGCCTACTCAAAGAATGATAACAGACCTAAGATATTTCACGAGTGGTTAATTCCTATCTCTCAAACCTAGTGTCTAGATGGTCTTTTCGGGGACGATACAGGACATTACATGAAGTGAAACTTGCTTTCCATTCAGAGAGTATGTCAATCTTGTGCATTATTTTTGTGAGAAATTATATATTATAGCAATTTCGATAGCTATACTTTAGAGCATGGTGTGCCGCGCCCAAAGACACACGGCAGAACGGCACCAACCTTGAGAGACTTAGGCTAAGTATCCTAAAATTTAGCTTCTAAGTATGATTGTAAACTGATAAACATTGCTGGAATATGCAGATTTATAGTTTCAGATTTGGACAGAAAGCGGAGCCGGTTAAAATGAGTCGCCAATGGGAACAGAGCCAGACCAAGATGAATGGGAAGTGCATGGTTGTGTAAATGTTCACACTATCCTCAGAGCGACTGATATTTAAATGTACATAGACTGGGATATCTCTAGTAGTAATTCGCTGTGGTATGCATGAAGGGGGTATCGAAGCTCACAGGCTATCGTAAGTGACGAAGGGGAACTCTGAAGATGGGGTTCCACTAGTGCACCATTTGCCTAGCGATCTGCCATTGCTCAGCTAAAGCAAGCATCTGCGCGCGGAAATGCTACTCACCTTGTGTTAATATAAGAAAGCCATGGTGGCTGGGTTATTTCTGGGGCGCAATGTCCGCCGCCCAGCGGTGCTGCGTGTCCCACATTCATAATCCTGAAGTTTCTCATTTCAGCTTCAGACCTTCCAAACTCTTGTCCACAATGGGTATGTATTCCGCCAACCGATTTGGGTCTCGCATAGTAGCAAGAACATCTTCTTTCCTGCCCGCAAGCCTTTTCCTCACCTCCTCATACTTCTCCTCTCTCGCCGCGTACTCCCTAATCACCTCATTTGTGCCAAATTCGACAAACACCCTAGTATCCCGTATTCTGAACACCACATCATCCAGTCTCAAGAAAAAGCGCACAAGAAGCAGCATTCTAGCCGGCATGACGCGAATTTTGCATGATAGCATGGCGATGCCGTTATCCGCAAGCTCGTCCTCGTATAGCATGACTTCGTCGAAGAAGTGAATTGGGTCTGGGCGCTTGAGGAGGGCGAGTGGTATTGGAGAATCGGTAGATTGGAAGGCAGGTGTTTCTGGAGTAGTGCCTTTGTAGTCGGTGCTGTAGGACCAGTCGAAGGGCTTTACGACTTCCTTGATGTCTTCGAATTGCTTCTGACTGGTGGGTGTCAGCAGCCAGCTTCAAGGATACATGCGATATATAACGTGACTTGTATACATGGCGTGCCTACCGGTTCTGCTGCCACTCTTTCGAGTAAGACACTTTGAACATCTTCTCCCCAGTTTTATCGACCAAGTCCAGCGCATCGAAAGCGTTGAACTCAATGTGCCAGCCGCTTTGTGCATGTTCTATCCGTACGAGGTTATCTCCGAATATCATCTCAGGCGGCGTTATCCCCAGCTTCTTGGTCATTTCGTCTATAGGGCCAGCCTTAAGGATCGGGAGCTTGCGCGTTGTAATTTTGAAGCCTTCCTTGGTGATGGAAGTGTCGGCATGGCCTGGGGCCTGCGTGTCAACGGGCGCACCATTGAGGGCCGACATGGTCTTCGAGAACCCTATGTAGGATATTGTGTGGCGGATGCGACCAAGAGGATATATTTGACGTCTTCGCGAAAAGACGCAGCAGCTGCGGGCACAGCGCGGCGCGGGGGTGGAAGTGGGGTGCAGTCGGAGGGTTGCGCCGCCGATGGTGGTCTCCCATAGCAACGCCGCTTGTTTGTCGATTGCCCAGCTGGCATCCTTGACCACTCCACCATCTCCATCCTCAACCCGGCCAGACGTAGGACACCATCCCGTCGCAACAATTGGCTTTTGTTGCTTCTTTTGTATCTTCGATTCGACTTCTTTCGTTACTGTCCTCGCAGTTTTTCAAAGCATCATGGAGGTCGCCAATCTCGAAGCCGCTTTCGAGCGCATCACCGTTGTAGACGAGAACGAGGACCAGACTGTTTCTACCACCACCTATCACAAGACAAAGGTAGCTTTGCACAAGTCGCTTCTATGATTGAGGTCTCTAACGCTGTCAAAGCCATCTCTTTCGGCGGCCGTATCATTAGCTGGCCTCTCGTCTTCACAATCGGCTGCCAATCGTATGAAGCTGCCACATCAAATGCCACTTCAGAAGCTCGCAACAACCAATGCAAGCAAGAGCGCAGCCATCGCCAAGGTCACTATCACAGCAACAACCAGCCGCCCCTCGGAGCACAACCCGTCTCACCGCCGCACCCTCACCGACTCTGCCATCTATACCGTCCCCTCTACGCCGAAGCAATGGCATCTTGGCATGTTCGAAATCGGCAAGCCCCTCGGAAAGGGCAAGTTTGGCCGTGTTTACCTAGCTAAGGAGCGTTCCTCTGGCTTCGTGTGCGCTCTGAAAGTGCTTCACAAATCCGAAATTCAGCAGGGCAAAGTAGAGAAACAAGTTCGACGAGAAATCGAGATCCAATCACACCTCACGCACCCTAACATCCTAAAGCTCTTTGGCCACTTCAACGACGCAAAGCGCATATTCTTGATTCTTGAGTTTGCTGGCAAGGGAGAGCTCTACAAGCATCTCCGCCGTGAGCAACGCTTCCCAGAACCGAAAGCAGCGCAGTACATCGCCCAAATGGCTGCAGCGCTCAAGTACCTCCACAGGAAGCACGTCATGCACCGCGATATCAAGCCCGAAAACATCCTCGTTGGAATCCACGGCGAGATCAAGATCTCTGATTTCGGTTGGTCGGTGCATGCGCCCAACAACCGACGAAACACCATGTGCGGAACTCTGGACTACCTGCCACCGGAGATGCTGAGGGGTGGTGGCAAGGATAACTTCTACTCTGAGAAGGTTGATCTGTGGAGTTTGGGCGTGTTAACGTATGAATTCTTGGTGGGAGAGGCGCCGTTCGAAGATACGCAAGTCATGACCCAGCGTAAAATCGCAAGAGGAGAGTACACAGTGCCGAACTTCGTGAGCTCGGAGGCAAGGGATTTGATCAAGAGACTGCTTGTCCTTGACCCAGAGAAGCGCATCGCTCTTGAGGATGTTGAGCGACATCCTTGGATTGTGAAGCATTGCGTATGTAACGTCACTAATACCAATTGGTCGTGACGCACTTGCTAACTTCATGCCAGAAAGGTAGCGAGCGAGCTTTCGATCGTGCCCAAGGTGGCAAGTTTCGCGGCAGCACTGAGGCCGAGACCTACTGAGAGCAATACTTTGTTGATGGCGCAGCGGTGATATATGTAATGTTTGTCATATAAGAAGGCGAAAAGGCGTTTGGCACACCGGAAGACGATGTCTGAATAATCGTCGCATTACTCGGAGTTTTGAAGGGCAACGGGCGTACATTGCGGCATTTGGATACACCAAGCGAACATTTCTGATCAATGAAAGCAATGTAACGATTTCAAATTCATCAGATATCATTACAAAGGTGCGGAGAGAAGATTATGATGCCTTCGAAGATATACCAACGCCACCGCTATGCAGAACCCGAGGAGAAAATAGGTCTCACTAATGCCGTACCGTGAACATTATTATACATTCTTTTTTGGCGCCTCAAAACTGGATGTGTTTTGAATGTCATTCCCCTCGTCCCTCATCCACTACCGATAAATTTCGTCAAAAGGTCGTGTGTCCTTGAAACAACTATCCCATACTTCATTCACAACCTTCCCTGCATGCTCTTGATCCTTTATTCCTGGGCGCGCCATCATACTCAACGTTGCCCTTCGCCGCACGCAAGCCTGCAATTGTTCTGTGATAGTCCACTGATTGCGCGTGAAGAATTCGCGAGAGAAGCGGCATTCCCCACTCAACGTCGACGCCCTGATTTCCAGACAAGCCTGGTGCCGTAGGTTGTCCGACTCGACTTTCCACTTCAAGTGATCCCACGCGTGAACCATTTCGTGCGCCATGGTATCTTCCTGGTGTCCCCGGTTCCTGAACTTGTTTGCGCAGAGAAGGATGCCGTGATCCAGACTGAACCCGCCCGATTGCTCGTTTGTGCACATCCTACAGAGTATGTTTTGCGCATTCAAATCCCCCCCAAGCTTCCCTACCTCGTCCTTTAGGAAGCGTACTATTGGCGAGTATTGAAGGAGATACTCTTTGTTGGTTTCGCAGCGTTTACATATCGAGTCGGCTTTTATGCTGTCCATCTCCTCGAAATAGCCCTTTTCTAACTCGACATCTCGGTCGCCGGTCATTCGGCCTAGCATGATGCTGAATGTGCTGCTCCAGTTGTAGTACACGGGATCGATCTTCTTGGGCGGAGGCTGCGCAGCGAGTTCGAGGGATGCGCCGTCGGGCGCTTGATCGGACTTGGACATCGTTTGATCTGGTCTCTGAGCACGGAGTAGAACCTGGAAGATCGGTTTGTAGGGCGCATCAGTTGTCACGATTGTGGGGGAGGTGCTCAATGGTGTTTGGCGGAGGGGCGTCGTTTTCGTACATATAACTTAAAGAGGCACTTGTGCAATGCCAAGTAATCCAATTCGACCGAACAACTCCACATACGAAAATCGGTTATCACCACCATACCACATGTACATGTACGGATTAAGAAAGCGTATATAAATACATGCATTTCGCCATATTTAGTGACCTTTTAGGTGTTGTTACGCTCAAAGGAGCCGTGAGGTACCCCAAATCGCCCATCTACGCTGTAAGCAGGCCGTCCCTAAGTGTCCTTCGAACAGAAGTTCGAAGCCTAATGGCAGCTTGCTGGAGCAGTCCGAGACCCGTGGAGGTCGTTAGGACGCGTCGAGCGCTTGCAGGAAGGCGGCAAACACGGCCACGCCACCTGCATCTACTCCAAGCACCTCCGCTGCTACATAAAACCCGTACCACCGCACTTTTTTCGAGGACGTATGTAATGCAATTAAGTTCGTAGGGTTACTAGCGCAAATAGAGCAGAAGGAGGCTGAATTGGCGGCCCTTCAGCGGCTGTTAGCTGGACAATCGTGATTACTACTATGGCATATAGGAGGACCTCACAATGACAAAAGTCGCTCCCTTTTACACTACTGCCTTAGCAATAAGACACCTATAGATAGCTCCCATCTTCCATCTCCAATTAATCCACCTTGTACTATACTTCTATTTTTGCGTGCCACTTTGAGCATTTTGGACCTCGTCCATAGCATTGTGGGCCCTCCATATGGAGTTGGAACGCTGAAACCGGTGATTTCCTCATGGCCTACTGTCGTTGCTGTTCAAGCTCGTGCCTGTGGTGATCTACCAAGTCACCGCCGTTCTTGCGTAAGCGAAGTTGATCCAGGCTTGCGTGCCATAGTTCTTTACCCTCTGGAGAAAGCAAGCTGACTCCTCGATCATTGAAATCCAATATCCTACTCCCTGTCTTAAGAAGATACGGGCCGTAAGTTGAGAAATCGAGCCTTTGTATGTTCATAGTCGCGCTTTGTTCGTTACGGAGCACCCAGATCCTAACCCTTCCCATCTTGTTCATCACCGGCTTACGTCCGTGCCAGTATTTAAACGGACCCTTTTCCCCTACTTGTCCAAATTGACGGGCTTCTCTTGCGTTATAGCCTTTGCTAGTAACTGGCGGTCCTGAGGTGGGTGAAGGTGAAGCGGATGGCACAGCCAAAAGCTTTGAAGAGTGCGGCCTGGAATTCTCCACCAGGCGTTTTGATGAAGTCGAGTCTAGGTCTGGGTCCTGCACTAAGCCATCTAGTAATGATTTGCCACATAACTGTGGAGGGAACACTTGCCTGGTGCACGTGAATTCAGGAGGTCCCTGTTTCAAGGTATCTGCTGAAGCCCCCAAACCACAGTAGGCGACATATCTAAGTTGAGAGTCTTGCGGAATCGTAAGACGCCCTATACATTTCTTGTCTATACACCTTCTTCTCCTTGCGACATATTTCCCGCTCCTAGCGCACCAAAGCGGTTGGTAGTCTTTGTCTGGTAGTCCGCAGGTTTTACATTTAACGTGAATTACTGACTGTTTGGTAGGATCCATTATATACTTCTTGGATACCTTTGTCTTGTTGAAATGTGCAATTTCTACAACCTCTAGTAAGCTCTATCAGTTCCTGAATAGAATACTGTTACTGCACCTGTTTCACTCGGAGGTAGCCGTACCCGGCTTATTGGCCCTAGCTTCCTCGGCTCGACCATGTCTGCGATGTTTTTGTTAAGCTCCTCTTCAGCAACGACAGCAAGCTTGCTCGATGTGATATAGTGATGTGGGCGAACACCGCTTTTGTTGATCATCGTCGTATTAAAATTCTGATAGAAACCGTCTTTATATGCTAGCCCGGCCAGCTCATGCGCAACACGTAAGATTGTGTCCTGTCGCGCGCCATACCGCGCGCCTCCAGGTGACAGAAAAACTTGTGGATGATAGGCGGGCACTACAAAACGTGCGAGAAATCTTCCGGACACTGTGCCAATTGATAACCATTCCAAGTATAGAACTATTCCTTCGTATTCGCCCCAGAGTTGTAAGGGCTCGAGATCATGGATTTGTGACATCCTCTCACGGACCTTCTTACCGTACACGACTTCCACCTTCGCTGCCATATTGGACCGAACCTTGGACAGCCATGTTTCATGGAGATCAAGAATGCTCTGTGGATAAATCTGCAGGCCATCGACACTCTCGCGCCGGGAGAGATGATCGAAAATAAATGTCTTTCCTGGCACGAAATTGTTCGCAATTATCAGCCAGACACAAGCACTCGTTGCATCTTCAGTTTCTCCTTCATGCGGTGTAAGAGTTTGGAAGGAAGGATTGTGCAAATGATGAGCAATAGGCCACTCAAGGCTGCCTGAGGGAGGCACTAATTCGTCTTTGCGCCTGGGACGAGCCCATGACGTTGATTCAAGCTCCTGGAACTCGCGAAATGCTTCAGGAAGATTGAACACACATGCTTGCTGTGTTTGACATCCTATACTCGTTTAGTATGGAGCAGAATCAGAATTACTATTGTGAACTGACCTGGGGTTGGTCGACATTCTAGCTGGCGGAGACTTGGTTCAAGCTGCTTTAACCTGCGGAGGGCGTGTGGGTGGAGGTGACGCTCAGGCGAAGAGAGCCAAAAGTCGCCATAAAGGCGAAATCTACTCTCAGCATGCGCTGCAAGGAGAGGCGTACACTCGTGTTTCGGAACCATTTTCGGCTGGTTGTTTAGCTGTTGGCGTGACACAACAAATCTTTGTTGAGGACTAACAAACAGGTGATTGCGCTAAGTAGTAGCGCGGGAAGAGGGTACACTAAAATGCGTACCCATCGATGATCTACCTACCTAAGCGAGCTAGCGCACAGTATTGCAATTTCGTTCATGTCAACATGCGACCTTTGTCCGTGAGCACACTTGAGCCCATGTAGCAACGGTGCGCTCATCAGCCGAGAGAAATATGCATAACTACATAACAGTAGTGATTGCAAAGTCATATATCGAAAAACAAGGTCGCTTAGCTCAGTTGGTTTAGAGCGTGGTGCTAATAACGCCAAGGTCGCGAGTTCGACCCTCGTAGTGACCATCAATGGTTTCCATTCTTTTTTTTTTTTGGATTGTCAATCACACAATCTTTTTCAGGCTCTTAATGCTAGCGATTTTGAGTTGAGCGTGTATTTCAGTGCTAACAGATCAGATAGCCTCTCAGTATATGATACTGCCATGACGGGTTTACTTTAGTTTTGTAAGACGATAGCCGATAACAAAATGGCAACTGCTATGGCTGTAAGTGCAGCCTTGAACGATGATTTTGACTCCGATAGGCGGCGCTGGCCCTGGAGGCCGTCGAGGCGTTTTACTGTTGCCAAAGCCTTTGGGGATGTCTGGGCAGATGAGGCCGATGGCAGGATCAATGATGAGATGTTCCATTTTTTTTACGTTTCAAAAAAGATGAGGTACATCAACTGGCCGAAGCGCTCAATAGACCGACCAAGTTTGGAGTCAATGAGCGTAGTGACTATCCACTGGCGCTTAGCTACCTCATCCTCGTGTTCGACACAAGCAGGACCTAGATTAGCAAGATCTAGAACGGCGTTCTTGGTCTTATATGGAGGACCTGGGGCAGCCGAATTGAGTTTTGACGACAAGTTGATGAGTCGCACAATTATCGAGAACTTTGCTCCTATCTTAGCTGAATTGTTAGGGTCGTCGGACGAAATGACTTTTGGCTTTCTTGACACTGAGGTGCCTATATGCTGCCCTTATGTTCGAGGACCAGTCATTGTACTACAGCGACCCGCGAAGAAAAACAGCAAACGCTCGCTCACCTCGCGATTATGTGGCCTAACTGTCTCTTTGGAGCTGTATTTGCTGGAGTACTTGCCGCTGGAGGTGACGCGGTACTGTGCATTCAAGTTGACCTATCTCAGCGGCTCCAATAACTCCTAGGATGGTTGCCACCAGGCAAGGCTCGATTTTGTATAGAGATGCCGCCTTTGGACGTCAGGACTTCATTCTAGGACAATATAAACGTGCACATGGCCAGGACTTAACTCCTACACAATAAAAAGATCAATCAGTGGCCGTCAACGAGGATAGTAGTGGAATGTGGGTTTGAGGATATAAAACCAGATCTCAAGGTCCTTGGGTTCACAAACTCATTAGGTACTGGACTCGCGCTTATTGGTATATATATGTCATTGTTTTCGTTCCTGTACAACTGCCGGACGTGCATTCAGCAAGTAATCAGACCTTTGCGCTCCTTGGCTTGCCGTCACCGTCTTTGGAGCAGTATTTGGTTAGGAGACGTGGTAGGGAATTTGGCAGTTCAAATTTTCATAGTTGATCTATCAAGTGCAATAATCGAGAGAAATCTCAACGTTGCAAAGTTTCTCTAGAGCTCATTACGACGCTCCTCGAGAACCATGACCAGATATTTGCCGTGTACTACCTGGGCTTTGTGTATAACCGATTGATATTGGATATAACCGAGTGAATGCGATGTAGATAGTGTGGTAAAAGGGCAACAAGACTTAAACGCGTGATTGTAGCATCAGAAATATCCAGCACACGTAAAATACCTGAATGCCACCATAAAGCCGCAGACATTGCCCGACAAACATTGATAGGACTCGGGGTTGTGTAGCTATACTACCGCGTTTTAGAGTTATAATACGTAGATATGCCTACACAGAGGACGTACAAACCATCCTTGGCTGCGCCGGCACCTAGGACTCCTGCTAACAGCACCACAGAGCTGTTGAAATCAAAGACGGCGCCCTCAAAGACCATGAACTACAAATGATGGTTCTCAACGGGGCCTCGAAGGCGCCTGCAGATGGTTGATAATCGCGATCGTCGTAATCCTCGCTGCGTACACCAGCATAGCCAATGAGTAATCAATCGCAAGAGGGCGGGAGAAGGGGAGGGGGGTTTTTGTTCAGATGTCCGAGAAGTGTCCCAGCAACCTTTTTGCAGTCAGTCTTTCTAAGCTCTATCTCCAATATGCTACAACTATGTCCTTTCACCAGCCTAGCAGCAATTAGAGGCGTATATCAAAGTGTTGTACGGACGTAGGGGCCTCGGCCCTTGGTCATGAGCTCTCTAGAGTAGCATATCTAGGAAGGCGACTCGCCAACCCAGGCGCGAAGCATAAGGCTGCAACATCAAATCACACGATAGCATAGCTCTGTACGCGGCCTCACGCCCTACCAATAGCTATTGATCAATGGCTGCAGCGTTATGACGTATTGCGCGTTCTCGATGCGGGTCGCGACGAGTTTTGAGAGAACCGATGTGTCACCAAGACTTCTCTCGATTATTGCACCTTATTACGTGAGCCGATGATTAAGTGTGGTTCTTCGGCCAAAGCCTGATGAGCCAGCTGCCTCACGTATTAAGTGCTCCGCAGCCATTATTGCGATTCGCTGCACAGAACTTGGTATATTGCCTTCTAGAAGCTGCCAGTTTATCGTGTTTAAATTCAGTATTAGGAACGCCATAGATAATATTCTAGTTAACGGCTAATTTTTTTTAATACAGTAGTCTAAAAAGTATTATACAATACTAAGAGAAACTTTAGTGGAGTGCGCAAGGCGGCTTGATAAATAAAGATATTCCGGAAAATAGAAGCTAAATGCGTAGCAGAAGCTTAGGTCCTATGACCTGTTGGACCTGTAAAGGGCTGAAAGAAATGGGATGAAGTCTAACTAATCTACAGAGGTGCCATGTCCTATAGATATAGGCAGGCAGAGACAGGATACTTGCTACGTGTGTAAGGCAGTAAGCCAGACTGTCTAATAACAAACTAATTGTGCTGTGGGATGGATGCTGCTGGAAACCAAATAAGGCTATAGGACAAAAAACTTGTCCTAAAGAATGAAGGGTACTCGGAAAACCAAAAAAAGAATGGAAACCATTGATGGTCACTACGAGGGTCGAACTCGCGACCTTGGCGTTATTAGCACCACGCTCTAAACCAACTGAGCTAAGCGACCTGCTTCGATTTGATTGATATCAATATCTTGGTTAACAATAATTATGTACTGTATTTGAGAAGCGAGCCGCTAATCATGGGGGTTGCCCCACATTTGCTAAGAGAACGCACTTGATACCCTCTGACTATTATGCCTCAACCAGATGCCCTTAAATCGCTCTATTAAGAGGGTAGGATAGCTCTAGCTATATTAACTCTGGATCAATAGCAATTCCAGAGCGTGCGACAAGCTACTACTTCGTACAATGTCCCTTAATTAACGCTACGCGATCGACGTGCCAGCAAGACTACACAACCCGATTGCAAGGCTAATCCAGAGAAGCTCACGAAGCGAGAATAACTAGCTAGTATATCCTATATACTTAATTTAGATTTGTGAGGGTTCCCGCCTAGATTGAGTGCTGTAAGAGATATAACCAATTTCCTACACATAGAGCACATACAAGCTAGATTACCAAGAATTGGCTAAAGAACTTCAAACGACGTACGCTCGAGCTTAAGACTATATACAATCAGAATTACGACTACCAGGGAGCTAAATGCTAGGGTACCGAGATTATAGCGCTATCGTTCGACCTCATAAGGCGTATGGTTAGGAAATCTTGAGATCTCGAGCCTCAGTTTCCAAGTCGGATTTGGGCATACTCAACACAGCATGGTCCCTAATTAGGGTATTTCTGCTCGGGCCTTGGCCGATACCGTCAAATCACCATATGGGGGCAAGACTAGGCAACAAGCGCATGGTTGATGGGCTACTACGCTCAGGCGATTAAGCGCGTATTTGACCCAAGCATTGCCGCTCTCCTTATTGACAACGAATAGCTTGAATTGAGAGTCCCTAGATGTGTACATGAGGCTATTTGGCTTGAGTGGGTAACAAGTAAAAGGATAGAAGAGAACGCGGCTTGAGAGAGCCGTAGCTGGCGTGCATAATCTAAAATTGTGATCGTTTCGGTGTCTTGGCATAGGCAAAGACTCTTGAAGCTCCTCCGTATAAGCCTTGATATATAAATGTATGGCGGTATTTAAAGCACGTCCACCTTTCTTCATGTCAAGTCTCGCTTTTGGATCTTGCTAGCCACACCGTCCTCTCTTTCTTGAAATCAAGGAACTGCTAGAATGCAGAAGGAACTTGTTATCACTGAACAATCCTCGATGAAATTGAAACACAAATAATCATTTCATTAGTCAGGGAGGTATGAATTCGTCTGCGCTCATAGAACTAACGAAGGCTGAGAGCACTGATAGGATTCTGTCCGACATCGGAACTTGTAATCTCAAACTCAAACTCAAACTCAAACTCAGTCTTGGTCTCGATCTCGCAGCGAGTGAGGCTGATGGAGTTAGCCTTTTGAAGGTTGACAACCGACAGGTTCATGAGGAGCAAAGTCGGAGAGCTCAGGCTGCTGAGTTTTGGCGTCCGTGGGCTGTACATCTTGAGGATCGCAAGTTGTGGGCCTTCCTCTCGAGGCGCCGCGCCGGCGGTGATGATTCCTTCTGCGATTTAGCCATTCCCGTGTCAGACTCTTACACCTAAGCAGGCACAATTTGCTGCTCCAATTAATCTGCGTCACACTGAAAGTGCCACCAATTGCTCCGAACTTGAGTATCAATTTCGTCGAGGCTCGTGCATTACACTGAGGTTCGAGCGGTCCGAAGAGGGAAGCTGAGCCCAGAGTTGGGATCAATGGTTAGAGCTTGAATCACAGGGACAGGGTGTCGATGTCGGAACCCGCTGACGCGCAGCGAGGAAAATTGTCACCAAGCTTAAGGCATTTTATTGATTGAACTAGGTTCGATATGCGACACGGCGTGTAACTCCGCAGTCGTTTTATGCAGCAATCAGGCTAGGCCTCCTCGCTGCGACAGCAAAGTGGGTCGCAGGAGTGTTATCTCCAAAGAGCGCTGGTTCAACTGAAGACTGCAGTGTGTGATGCCGTCCGTTCATTCAAGTGAAGTGTGGGCGGTGTGGCGTGGCCTTCTGGCGCGAAGAAATGGAGGAATTGAGCTTTGGCGAACTCTAGGAGCGCTATTCTCGAGGTCGTCGAAAGGTCATGCAATGATCGCATCGAAGATTCTGAACAAAGCGATAAAGTTGGAGTTTAGTCCATCTAAGACGGAACGACACCTGCTGTTGTTCCGTTCGGTATGGAGGACACTGAGAGCATTGTTTGGATACACTTGCCTTCGTGCTGACGTTCAGGAACAGTATAACAGGGTAGTAGGCAAAAGCCCACCGTGCACAGGAGAGAGCAGGTAGGGAGATGAGAGGGTCAGAGTGAATGAAATTGGCAAGTGAAAGCTTCTTATAGCAGACTACGAGTGGTGTGAAGATGGATTGACTACGAGCCCAAGACTTGGCGGTGCCAAGACACCGTTTGGAAGGGAAATTGCGGGAACCAATCGGAGAGAAGATGTCACCGCTCACGCCCTTGCGCATGTGCAGGCGACCGAATATCGCTCGCAATCTTGGCCCTTTAACAGTCATTGAGCCCACAGGCGGTATAAAACAACGCATGTGTGCAGTACCCTGATAGAGCCACTGAGCTGGTTCATACCTTTGATCTATAATCCATCCACCCTATAACATCAATTGCACACCATAATGGCGCTCCATATGCGCAAGCAGCCGGGGCAGCTCACCGTCGTCATAAAACTCGGTAAATACTTTACTGTACATATTTCTGGTTGTAGGACGAGAGCGACTTACCAACACCCACAGGTACATCCTCCATAGTCGACGAGAAGACACATCAGCCCCTCCTTTCCATCCTCTCCCTCATCGTCGAAACAGCATGTAGTCTGCACGCCGCGGGCCACCGCGTGGTCATTGTCTCCTCGGGCGCCATTGGCGTTGGTCTTCGACGCATGAACTTGCCTCGGCGCCCAAAACATCTTCCCAAAGTGCAGGCGCTGGCTGCCATAGGGCAATGCAGGTTGATTAGTCTGTGGGACCAGTTGTTTGGGAATTTGCAGCAGCCGATTGCACAGGTGCTGTTGACGAGAAACGATATTGCCGATCGGACGCAATATCAGAACGCACAGAATACTTTTATCGAACTGTTAAGCATGGGCGTCATTCCCATTGTGAATGAGAACGATACGCTGGCAGTCACGGAGATTAAGTTTGGTGATAATGACACTCTAAGTGCCATTACCGCCGGAATGGTACAAGCAGACTACCTGTTCCTCATGACAGACGTGGACTGTTTATACGACAAGAACCCGAGAAACAACCCAGATGCGAAAGCCATTAGTGTGGTGGAGGATATAGCGGAGCTAGCGGCGGATGTCAGTTCAGCGGGCAGTTCGCTTGGAACAGGTGGCATGAGCACAAAGATTGTGGCAGCGAGATTGGCCACGAGTGCGGGCGTCACTACTATTATCACAAAGAGTTCGAAACCTGGGAACATTTCGGCTATCATTGCGCATGCGGAGAAAGAGAGGAAAGCAATAACATCGAATCGCAGCTCTATTGCGAACTTCCAGGACGATGGTGTAC
Source organism: Pyrenochaeta sp. MPI-SDFR-AT-0127 (assembly GCA_020747015.1). Lineage (NCBI taxonomy): Eukaryota > Fungi > Ascomycota > Dothideomycetes > Pleosporales > Cucurbitariaceae > Pyrenochaeta > Pyrenochaeta sp. MPI-SDFR-AT-0127. The sequence continues at coordinate 166,757 of JAGTJM010000024.1, read as the reverse complement.
TACTATCACAGGCAACAGCGTCAAATCTAAACAGCCCCCAAAACGACATGTCTGCCTCGACGGCATCACTCCAAGGTACTGATCTGGCGAGATCTAAATCACCACAAACAGAGGAGCCAGTACCTCTACATACCCGCTTCCTCCCCATCTCCAATCCGATCCGTGACCGTTACTTCTGGATTCTTCATGGGCTCGCTCCGCACGGAACGATATATATTGATCATGGTGCCTGGAACGCACTCAGCGATAAAGCAGGATTGCTTCCAGTTGGCATCGTGGATGTGGATGGCCACTTCGCACAGCAAGAGGCTGTACGCATCGTTGTCGTCAAACGTCTCTCTCGCAGCTCTCCAAAATCCCAACCAACCAAATCACCAGCGCCGAGTCAACCAACAACACCTAGTGCCGCAGCCCACGCCGTCCATGCACCCATTCCAGTGAGACACCCATTGCCCCATACGCTCACATACTCGAGCTCGTCGAGCCAAATCCTCCAAGCTCCCAGCTACGAACTACAAAACCCGGCGCCGTTCGAAATTGGCAGAGCAGTCGTCAACTATTCAGCTACTGAGATTCGGCGCATCAAGGGTCTGCACAGTACGCAGATTCGTGAGGCTCTGGGATATGCGGATAGTGAGTACGTGGCATTGCGGGAAAATATCGCTTTCTTCGGGTCAGAGAGGAGTAGGCCTACCACACCTAATTTAGGGGAGAGAAAGGTAGGGAACGGTGTAAATGAGGGTGTCGAACTACACTGAACTGATGCGGATTCATGTGGCATATGCTTTGCGATGTCTTCTTTGATTAGATCTTGGGGCGTCATCCGTGGTCCTTTATCACGATATTTCTTGCACTTATGATCAGAGGATCTTGGGATCAAATCCTTTTGTCCAACTGGCGTTTCTTGCGGCGCTTTATTAGATTCACTAAATCTACCATTCGCTGTTGAGCACTGATTTTAGTCATTAATGAGGCTATACAACACAAGCTATACTGCCTCTCAATCATTTTATCAAGCAACACTGTGCAAATGCAGCCTTGTCGGGTTTAGCGCTGCGTGTTTCAGTCAGCTGCAACAGCGGATACGTAGATAGGACTTGTATGCCATATAGCGGCCTATAAGTGTAAAACACTACTATTATAATGCTCGTTACTTATGAGACGATTGGAATGGAGTACCTTAATCATGGCGTGTAAGCTCCTCGTACTTCCTCCCTTTTCACTCTTCCCATATTAATTCCGCGCCATCCTTGAACATATCACGAAGCTTTGTGAGCACATAATCCACATCCAAGCCAAACTGTCCCACCTCATTTGTGTGATTTAGCTTGAAACCGTGATCGGTAAGAATGAAAGTCTCGACACCTTTGAGCTCAACATGTTTCATATGTGGCCAGGATACTTCTAGGAGTATAGGTAGAATCCAGTGACTGAATAGTCGACCTACAGCCCAATGTTCCGTGATTGGAAGAGGGCGACTGGCACAAAACTGTTTGCGATTGACACTTTCATTAAAGCAGAACTCCTGGACTGTTGTTCGTGTCGATGCCAGGAAGCGTGCCCAGGATGAATACAACTCGTCGTGCCTTTGGTAAAGATCCCCAAAGTATTGGTTACCAATTCCCACCATACCGATCCGCAAGGTGGTAAGACGTGAATTTGTCAGGGAGCGGATCAAGCGCTCCAATTTCTGAACAAAAGACTGGGTTTTGGTCGTTGTCTAGCTGCTCCCTGTCAAACAGATACTCTCCAAGTTAACGGATGTAGTCAAAATTTAGAAGAAGTGGCTGAATTGCTGACCACTGAAGAAGGTTACTCAGTTCGAGACGCTCAAGATACTGTGGTATTCCGAGTATGTAGGCTACAAACTCTCGCATTATGTAGCCACTGAGTCGGAGGGATTTTGCTGTGGTACCGAGAGATGGTGCGAGAGTGACTTCGCGCCAAGGTCTTGAACGATGAGTGAAGCGTATATCATGAGCGAAATGTCGTATCTGATCTAGCAAAGGTCAATGATAGAGATATTGATGAAGCTTTGGAATGTTTGCAACAGTGGCTCTGACTTATATTAAGAACCCGTGGCATTTGATAAAAGGCTGGAGATCTCATCGTCTTCTTGCTCGTACACTTCAGGATCGTCTTCAAACTATGGCCGATCGTTTTCCTCATCCGCTACATGCCATCTCCAAGTATGGCTTCCACATCCAGAACTGTCCAGAACTGTCCAATACAGGTCACGAACATAGTCTCCATAGGCAGGTTGCTCTATCATTGTTCTGATGAGCCGAGTCTGTTTTCAAACACCTGACAGCCAAGAGGAATCCAGTATCTTTCGATAAAATCAGGCGGGACACGATGACCATTAAGTCATGTGAAGATCTGAGATGTACTAGGTATGTATGAAACAGTATCATTATGAGAGCTGAGATCAATAGAGTAGTACAGCTGCGGAGTCTGGTAGAGCTTAGTAAAGCTTAAGAAGGTGCAATACTTCTGCGTACCCTGATTTGTCGCAGAGACTGACATTGTCTCACATAGTTTTTTTGATGCAGCTGAATTACAGAGGCCTAGAATCGAGGAAAGAAGTTCAGTTGGGAGACTAAGTAGATATGCAGTGTCTGACGAGCTGTTCAAGTCGAGGGTAGAGGCTCTACTCGCAAGATCTACACATCGTCCGACGATGGAAGAGATTGTTTTCCATATGTCAGACAGCAGAGTTGCTTCTAAGCTCATGTTGTCAGATCTATTGTGCGATGAAACGGAAATAATCGAGGTTATCGCAATTTTGAAATAAATTGGTACTGCGAAGTGGATGTAGGTATTAAGAGCACCAAAATATCTTAGGAAGGGGACGCTGGGCGACTTTGCAGCATGATGAAGCCCCATATGACATTGTCGCTACCAAGTCTGGAATATATAGGTGACTGTGAACTCCACCACTGCAATTTACTCTTTTCTCTCTTTTCTCGGCGGCGTACAACATTGAACGTCTGTCCATTACATTGCCATTGCATTGCTTCATTCTGGCTCCTAGTGCGCCAACACTGCCAATCGAGCCTTTGCAAGAACAGGACCACATAACACAATCAAGGTTAGCTTACAGGGTGTCTGGTTTCTTTTCCAAATCTCAACGTAGTCGAGATCCAATGCGATGGGTGGCTTTTCCGTGGACCTCGTCACGCCTTCGAAGTCTTTTGCTATTTTAGTTTATTGAATTGCAAATCTCTCAGGTTCCGCAGCGTAGAAGGTACCGGTACACTTCCACTCATTATCTTGGAAGGAGCCCTTTCCCATGCCATCTTCTTTCATATTTACGTATCTGAACCTACAGGACATTAAATAGCAACCACAGAAACGAACTTAGTAAACCCGACATATTTTATCTCTGCAGACCTCTCTTTGTTTTAGAACAGATGTTAGCACAGACATCATCCAATATACCAGGCCTCTTTTCTCTCTCTACACCTCTGTAAGGCTTGAGGGAACGATGCGAAGCAATGTCCAGAAACCTATTTGTTTTAGTATTCGGCTAATCTAAAATCTTATCAAAGGGTGTCATGCCCCTTACAAAGTTTTGCACTACATAGTCATCACATTCTTCGAAAGTGATGCAACATTGGTAGACTGGAAGGGAACAAGGAGGCGCCTCGGCGCTTCGTGAATATGGCTCATCTAATTCTACGATTACATTAAGGTGGGCACTTTAGCCGGAACTTTATAGTACGCAACTAGTCCAGACTGTCATATACTAGTTGTAGTTTTCATCAGCCATGGTATTCTCTACAATCTACACAATCTGCGGCCAGTTCGTTGTGTTACGTGGTCCCGTCTACACACAGCTCATGCCTTTGTCGTTACAGAAGAGTAGCCTAGAGCTTCAAGTGTATCGACATCGCCAATCTAAGTAGCCATTTCTGTCGCACTCCAGCACGTTGAGTCTTTGATGTCTGCATCTGCCCCATGCGTTAGGAGCCAAGCTGTGGCGTCAACTTGGTGATAAAGTACACTAAAATATAGCGGTGTCTCATGGCTCAACTTCATATCAGAAGTTGTTAAAACGTCAAGGATAATCCCACTCTGCTTCTCAACTTTGTTCTGTACTTCGAAGAAACCTGGGATCGTTCTTGCAAAGTTGCTCGTTTACCTCAGCTCCATGTTGAAGGAGCAGATTCATGACGTCTATTCTACCTCTCTCCGCCGCCTGTTGTATAGCACCTGATTGTGAAATCTCGGCACCATGCTTGAGGAGAAGTTCGATGATCTCTAATGGTGAACGACGAGTCGCGCCCTCGAGATAGACGCCGGGGCCATTGTAGTACGGGCTAGATATTCGATTCGGATCTGCCCCGTTCTCTAGCAGGAATTTTACGAGTGGCACAAGGTCGCTGGTATAGTGCGGTGCATTTCGGCTGCCACAAACTGCTTGTTCAAGTGGAGTGCCGTTGTGATCCATGTAAACGTCGACGCTACTAGGGTCCACAGCAAGGAATTTCCTGAAAACAGCAACACTTCCAGGACTAGCTATAGCAAGACAAATACTCTCACGGTGGATGAGTTCTTGGTACGGAATGCCGCAGGTCTTTGCAAAGGAGAGCAAGTATTCGACCATGTCTGCAAAGCCACCCGCAGCCGCTTTGTTTAACATTAAGGAGTGATTGAGCAGAGTGCGTGTGCGCTGAGTATCCTCATCGACAACTCACTCCTTATTTTCCACTGCCTTAGCTACGTAAGTTGGATTGTCGAGAAATTTCCGTAGTATCTGAACATCACCGACACGGCACGCTTCGAAAAGGACTTCCGCTGAGGGAGCTTCGTTCGTCATGAGGTTTGTTGAGCTACGACTCCTATTCGTGATTTGGTTGTAAGAATGGCGCAAATGGTGGATAACTCAAGGATAAACTAGGTCGCTAGACTGCTCGTTAGACAGAGGTAGATATTTCAAGGTAGGTGGCGGGGAGCACGACGCTACATGCCAAGACCCTGGTAAGAATGGGACAATTAACGGACAGGCAACAGTGGAATGAGCCTGCGTGCGGTGACAGTATCGGGGCGGTTGGGTGTTTCGGGTGTCAGTGTGATATGGGCAGCTTTTGCAAAGCAGAAGCTGTGTGGAGACTGAATTCGCACAGGATAGCGGCTTTGACTTGCAATATTGATCGAACTCTAAAGGGCTGGAAAAGTCTGGTTATACCCAAGAAAGTGTTTTGTCAAAAGCAGATTGAGTGGCAAACTCACCTACTCCTAAATCGTAGATCAGTTCCTCTTGGATTTAACCTTAGGATGTCTACTGATGATATCTTGAAAACGCTTGCATATTGTGTAACGGAATTGGATACTGTTAAACAAGCATAGAGGACGCGATCCAAGTAGACAGAAGAAATGCACTGAGAAATCTCAACGATATCTGGAAGCAGCAAGGAGTAGACGTGCACAAGACATATTTGATGCTTTCCTGTAATTGCGATGCTCAACTCGAATTCCTTCATCAATCACGCAAAAAGATTGTTCCTTAAAAATAGGCAACAATGAGTAGACTCATGATAGACATTTCATTTGTTTCCATAATTATCTTTCCAAACCCAGGAAAATGGAAACCTGCCAATAACGCCTTTCCCTAGCTCTTCAAGTCCCACTCATCTAACCAAACGCCGGGGCCAAGACATTACAATTAGCCAGTTCTGCTCTTAAATTCTCCGACAGCAACACCACCGTTTCCGCAAGCATATCCACCAACTTCTCCGCAACCACTTCTGTCATAATATGCGAATTCCCCGCGATCAAGATTCTCAGCCTACCGTCATGAGGCATCGACATGACGCTAATATATGGTGAACTTTCCACCGGGTTCTGGAACCACTCAATCTTCGCCGTACCCCCAGCGATATTCACTTCGGGCTGCACATCGATGTTCTGGTGCAAGACGAGAGAGTCTATCTTCGAGTCGTTCGCCCAGTCTGTACATTGGTGCACGATATCATTCCATCCCATGGAATCTGCTTGGCCGAGCGAGATGTATTGGTCGTGGATAGAGTGTATGAGATCTTGCGTAATCCGCGTGGAATGCGTACGAGCTCTGACTGGGATAAGGTTCACACAACATCCTACTAGTTCCGTGATCCCTGGGATATCAGCGTTTCGGCCGGCGACAACGTGGCCATATACGACATCGTATTTGCCGGTGATACGCGATAAGACGATTGCCCAAGCTGAGCTAACGATAGGGGCTACGGTGAGATTGTCGGGAAGAACAGGTACGTCAATCAACTTTTGAGCAAAGATTGTTCGAGGAACAGCATGCTCCGGAGCAATCGGTTTGAGCTTCTCAATTGCGCCGGTAAGTTGAGAGCCGCAGAGCATCTCTCGCCAATAAGAACTTGATTCATCTCGCCGTTGAATTGCGTAGCTGAGGTAATTAGAAAAGTCCACTGCAGGCTTCAATGGCTGCTGTTGATAAAGACTGATCAATTCTCTTAATATGACTGGGATGCAGACGCCATCGTACTGCGCATGAGAAAGACGAATGATCAGCCTATTCTCACTTGCTTTATTTCGCACCAGAAAGAAGGAAATTGGTAGGCCGAGAGGATCGATTTGTTTCGAGTCCTGCAAACAGATATCGTGGGATTTTTTGCACACTGGATCATCGACTTCGATTATTCTAAAAGGCGGCTCGACTTGGTGAAGAATTATTTGCCACCACTTTCCTTGGACCAGAACAAATCGCGAACGAAGAACCGCAAAATGTTCGACAAGTTTGAAACAGCTTTGTTTGAGGAGATCCGCGCCCAGTTCAGGCCCTATGTCAACAAACAAGTAATTGAATGCTCTACGAGGTGTTCCAACGCCTTGTGTCACGTAGTTTTGTTGTGTGTAAGTGACCGGAAGGACGTCCTTCACGTTCGAAGGCGCACCCAATGGGCTTGATGGGTTAGATTCAGACAGTATTTGCTCCTTTACGCTAATAGGAACCAGCGAAAAGGATGGTGGCGGCTCTAGAGTCCATCCCGAAGGCACCACAAGATTGCGCTGGGCATGGGAGTCGATCTCTGAGGGCGGTGTGTCAAGCTCCCATTCAGGACTGGCGTCTTGGAGAAGACTGGGCATATCGTTCAAAGTCTTCTTATACTCTTTGACCCAATCTCGAATCTGCGTTTGATGCTTCGACACCCCGCTGTATGCGACGCCTACTTGTGCGCAGCCCTTGTCGATGATAATTGAAACCGTGAAAATGGAAAACTTGGCGGCATCTGCAGCTGACTCAGGTTCGCAGCCATCAGGCATGGGCACATTCTTGAACAGCGCATCGTCGCGCTCGAGCTGCTGGTAAATACCTTGATAATTGAACGCCACTTCTGCCGGAAACCGGGACACACATTCTCTGGCCCGTTTCGCATCGGCAAATTGAGATGCAAAGGAAGATCGGCCGTTCTGCTCGAAACTGCGCATTGTGTCTCTTGTGGCGCGGATAAAGCCAAGCAAGCTCTGAGGATTGCTCAATATTTGGACAGGAAACAAACTTGTGAACCAACCGACGGAAGACGAGAGATCAATACCATCATCCCAGGTTTCTCGCCCATGAGTCTCGTTGTATATTGGAGGTGGGTTGCGATCGTGGAAGACAATTGTGAATGAGTATATGAGAGAGGCAATCATGAGCTCAATGGGGCGAGTCTTGAGCGTATCATTCGCGCCTCCAAGGATCGACGCTGTTGTGTCATTGTCAAGCGCAAAACGTTCTACGGTGGTCGGGGTTTTCGGGATCGTGTTGGATGCTATGCCCCAGTATGATAAGTGGTTTTCAGGTAAGCTTGTTTGCTCTGAGACTTGACTCCCCGGTCTTTTCAAACTGTACTCAGCTTGCATGGCGCGCCACGCTTGGAACGGCAGGGGAGATACGTCCGGCAACGATCGTCCGAGGAGCACATCCTCCAATTCGCCAAGCACTATTCGCCAAGAGACGAGATCAATCACTAGATGATTGATGGCAATGAACAACAATTGATGCCCATCAATGTCACACAGAATTACTGAGATGATGTGCCCAGTCTCGATGTCGAGGGACTGCCGGCGTTCGAGTATAGATTGTGACGCATCTGCAATGTTCGCGAAGCTTAAATGCTCCGCGGTAAACGAGGTATCCGTGGATTGAACGACATATTGCTGCCATTGGTTTCCGACCTTTTCAAATCTGGCTCTTAGCATCGAATGACGTTTTATGAGAATCTTGATTGCGGCGCAAAGTGACTCTAGCGAGATCGGGCTTGAGACTTCCAAAAAGACTGACTGGTCAAAACTAGCTTTTCCGGTAGGTTCAAGTCTGAGGTACAGCTCTTGAATTGGGGTTAAACCGAATCGTGTGTTGGCTGGATCTTCGGCGTCGCTATTCAGAGCACGTGGCTTCAAGGATGTAGAACTGCTCAGTAATTGAGCAATCGTCTTCTTGTTGAAAATGTCGCGCGTCGTAATATGAAATTGGCTACGGGCATTGGCAGATAACTGCATTGCCGTGATGGAATCACCTCCTAACCGGAAAAAGCTATCATCCAAACCTATCATCTCGGGATGAAGGTTGAGGGTCTGTGCCCATAGGCTCTGCATTGCGCGCTCAGCTCTTGTTGAAGGTTGACGTTTCTCTTCTTTTGATGCTGTCCGTCGTTCGGATATTTGTTTAAGGGAGAAAGAGGATCCAATTTGGCGTAGTTGTTTTCGATCAACTTTGCCTGATGCTGTGATCGGAATATCCATCAGCTCAATAAATACTTGTGGAACCAAATAGGCGGGTAGAATATCGGTCAGCCTGCCGTCGAGTTCTGGAAGATGGACAATGTGCGCTGGGAAATATTGTTCTCGTACGTTAGCCGCTTGCTGCAGGAAAACGGCGACCGTTGCGTTCTCTTTCAGATTGCCGGGTATAATAACCTCTGCTGATACTTGCCGTGCTTGCGGGAGACACTGCCTTACGTGATACTCAATGTCCCCAAGCTCAATTCTTTGGCCGCGGATCTTTACTTGGTCATCTTTTCGACCTACGTATATTAAGTCACCAATAGCGTCATAATAGACGAGGTCTCCTGTCATGTATAGCCGACCACGACGTCCAGAGTAGCCTCCACCACCGTTTAGTAGCCAGACTGGATCTTCGAGAAACGATCGCTTCGTCGTGGTGAGATCGTTGAGGTAGCCACGGGCGAGTATCCCTCCTTCGATTACAAGCTCACCGATCGAGCCAAGAGGTGCAAGCTTCTGATGATCTCGTGGATCAACCACCCAGCTGTTCGATGCGATTGATCGACCAATCTTGCCCGACTCGTACTCTTGATTCTGGCTGGAAAATGCGCAACAGCAGACACAGCATTCTGCAGGTCCATAACCGTTGATGATCCGAACATTACTGGTCCACCTTGCCCAGTCGGCAGAAGTAACTTGCTCGCCTCCAAGTACTAAAGTCTGAAGTGAGGAGACTGTACAGGGATCAAGAAGTCGAGAAACGGACGGAGTTAAGAATGCCCAGTTGACTTGCATGTCTTGGATGCATTGAGCTAGATTATCGCGCCTGTCGTCTTCAGATGGTACACAGGTACAGCCTCCAAATAGAAGGATGGTGAGTGTCTCGAGGATACAAGCGTCGAATGCGTAGGATGCGAATTGCAATATTCGTGTGTCATGTCCAAAGCCAAATTCTTCTCCATGGCCTAAGCCGGCTGTGGCAGCTGCTTTGTGGTCTAGAACCACACCTTTTGGAATTCCAGTGCTTCCTGATGTGAAGATCACAAAAGCTGAGTTGTGCGGTTGCACTTCGATTGGCTGGCTTCGACACGTATCTGATAGCTCATCGATAAAATGCTTGTCGACCGCGATGACGGTCCTGGGCGAGTCTTGTAATTGAGGGGCGCATTTTGGTGATGTGATGACAATCTGAGCTCTAGCCTGATTGAAGATTTGCTCTTGCCGGCTTCTTGGATGCTTTGGATCGATAGGCGTGAAAGTCGCGCCAGCCTTGAGGACCGCCAGCATCGCTACTGTCATCCACTTTGACTTTTCGAAGCAAAGTGGCACGATATCTTCGACTTTAATGCCAAGACCCACGAGATGATTTGCGAGTTTCGTGGATGTCACTTCCAGCTCATGGTACGTAATGTCGCCGTCCCATGCGTGAACGGCGCATGCACTAGGACGTAGTTGAGCTTGCTCACTTACTATAGCATGAAGGCATCGGTCGACGACTGGTGTTATCTCGGAGTTTGGCGTCCACAGCTCTTTCTTGTCGTTAAGTGTAAGGATCTCAATGTCCGCCAACTTCTCTTGTGTTGCTTTAGCAAGTTGCTGTATTACGCAATCGAATTGTTCCAAAAGGCGCGTTACAACAGAACGAGTGATCACACGTGGATCGAAACCCGCCACCATATGTATGCCTTCGGGGCTGAGAGTGCATTGTAACATCAGTCCATATGTGGTAAAATCCTGAATCTCCGATCTGCTGAGCCATTCTCCAAGCAAGTTCTTTTCGGATGGGTCATTGGGAGGCTGTACGACCAAGAGCGTTTGGAAACCGCATGCATGTTGCGCACCATCCGATAATTTGCCGATACGTTGCAGCCCAGTTTGCTCGTAAGGAATCATGTTTGTTGACTGCTGCTGGACTTCTTTCAAGAAGACAGCCACAGACTTATCGTCTTGTGTGCGCACACGTACGGGAACTGTAGCAATTGTTGGGCCGAACATCTTCTCAATGCCGGCCACGGGGGCGCTTCGTCCTGTCACTGTAGCGCCAAAGACTACATCGTTCGAATGGGTATAACGACTTATGATCACAGCCAAAGTCGCACGAACAAGGGTAGATGCCGTTATGTTTGAATTTGTTCTGAGAAGAGGGGCGCATTGATGTGCATGCAAAGTATCAGCAACAGGTTGCGGGACTGCGGGCGTCAATGCAGGAAAATGCGTCGCTTGGCAGTGTTCTAGGCTGTTCTGCCAATAGAGATTGGCACTATCAGCGTCTTGCCGACTAAGATATTCGATGAAGACGTTGAAGTTGGGTTGCTTCTCTACTTTTTGGCCCTGGTAGACTTTGGCGACCTCGTTCATGATCTGAGCTAGGGACCAGCCATCGTAGAGCACATGATGGATGGTTGCTACGAACCAACGTTTTGTCCCTTGTGCCTCTGTCACAAGAGAGAACCGTGTTAATGATTCGCTCAGACCCATAGTCTTGGTTTTGTCATCTCGGAGGTATTCGTCTAGATGGTCCGTCTCTGTCCATTGGATGCCTTTGGTCGCCAGCACAACTTGCAGTAACCCAAGTTTGTCGTTTTGTACAATTCGGGTGCGAAGAGTCGCTATTGAGCGTACAATGTACTCAAATGCAGCAATGAAAGCGTTCAGATCAATATCTTCTCGCAACTCCAGCGCGCTTTGCATGATATAGTCACCTGCGCGTCTAGACGTCAATGACATGAGCCCTTCCTGCAATGGTGAACATGGGTAGATATCCTCAACGAGGTTTGCATCAACACCACAGCTGATGGCAACGTCATCGCAGATTTGGCTAACATTGACGTTCTGGCCGAGCAAAGAGAATGCGGCAACCTCGTTTGTAGCTTTCATGTCGTTGTTGCGCCCCAAAGCGGCCAAATCGACAAGATTAGGATTGCCGAAGATATCTGCAACGCCAAGATGTAACCCAAGTTTCCGAGCCTCACCAACAAGCTTCATAGCAGCGATAGAGTCTCCACCCAGGCGGAAGAAACTATCGTCTATGGAGACACTGTCCTGTTGGATGTTCAACGCGTGCGCAAATAACTGCTGCATTATGGACTCCGCTTGCGTCCTCGGCATTCGTCTGGGTCCTTTGCTCAAGGTTCGGATATCAGCCAGTTGTTGGGCAGAAATTGAGGCTCCAATTTCTCGTAATCGCCGTTTGTCTGTCTTGCCGGAGACCGTCATCGGGAGCTGGGACAATAAGAAGTATACGCTGGGAACCATATGGCCAGGTAAGCAATTTGTCATCTGGTCCTCGATATCTGGGGGGGCGATGATCTGAACTGAGGAGCCTTCCATAAGTGCGCTTTCGATCAGCATTCCGCTTTGTGTCTCTTCATCTAGCTGTAAAAATACGGCTAGGGTGGCGTTGTCTTTTTCCCCTCCTGGCTTGATCAAGTCCACAGCTATCTGTTGCGCTTCGGGCAGGAACTCCCAAAGACGATATTCAATCTCGCTCAGTTCCAACCGCTGGCCACGTAACTTGACCTGACTATCTTTTCGGCCTACACAAACGAGGTTCCCGTCGGGATCGTAACGAGCAAGGTCCCCGCTCTTGTACAATCTTCCTCGTCTGCCATGGTACACGCTGTTGCCACAACCTCGCACCAGCCAAGCTGGGTTGTAAATGAATGCAGCTAGGGTCTTTTCCTCATCGTGTAAATAGCTGCGAGCAATGATTGGTCCTTCGATGAGAAGCTCACCAATCGATCCCAAGGGGGCGAGCTTATCGTGGTTGTAGGGATCCACGATCCAACAATTAGAGGCAATGGATTTGCCAATCAAACCTGATTTGAACCCTTCCAATCCAAAGTATGCAGTGCAGAGCACTGTGCACTCTGCCGGGCCATATGCGTTGATGATATCTCTTCCAGCCCACCTTGCACAGTCTGCTGTAGTAACTTCCTCGCCACCGAATATTATGTGTTTCAGTGAGGGGACTTGTTCGGGGTTAAGAAGGCGCAGTACAGTAGGCGTTAGATAAGCCCAGTTCACGCGTAAATCTTCAATACTTCTGGCCAGATTATTGCGTCGATCATGCTCAGAAGGGATACAGACGCAGCCACCATAGAGAAGGGTGGTAAGAATCTCAGTTATCGAGATGTCGAAGGTGAAAGCTGCGAATTGAAGAAACCGTGTCTCTTTAGAAAGCCCAAAAGCTCTTCCATGCTCCAAGCAGCCCGTAGTCACGGCGCTATGCTCGATTATGATACCCTTGGGATTTCCGGTACTTCCTGACGTGAAGATGACATATGCAGGGTCATTTGATTGGACAGTTAAAGAAGGAACGTCTTGGGCCTCAATATGCGGGCGTTTGGACAATTCGAGAAGTGACTCTTCACTCACTGTTACAACGAGACGCCCCGAATCTGGCCATAACTCGGTGTATGCACTGGAGGCGAGTATCATCTTTGTGTTTGTTTGTCGGAAGATATCGTCGTGGCGGGACTTGGGATGATTCGGGTCTAAAGGTGCGAATGCTGCGCCTGCCTTAAGTGCTCCTAGGATTGCAACAATCGCCCACTTTGATTTTTCGAAGCAAATTGGAATGACTTCTGCTGGTACAATACCCAAGTCGGTGAGATGACGTGCGAGTACATTAGCTAGGCTTGCTAGTTCTCTGTAGGTCATGACACCGTCCCATGCGCAGATGGCTTGTGCGTCTGGCTGAGTCCTGATACCGTCTGTAATAACGTCGTGGACACATTGCTCTATTGTCAGAGGAACATCCTTGTTCCAAGCCCAGATCTGATGTCTCTCTGTATTCGTGATTAAATCAATGTCACTTACACGAGAATGAGGCCGTGCTGTAATAGCAGAAATAGCAAGGCCGAGAGTCTCCGCGATGCGCAGCGCTTGAGTAGTGCCCACGAAACTTGATCGAAAGGTCAAGTTGACATCCATTTTTGTGTTATTGTAGCCAGCACTGATCATGATATCGTACTATGAACAGGTTAGACATAGAAACGCAGTACAAGGACTAACATACCTCCGTTGGATCTTGTCCTGTGTGAAAGACAAAGTCGATCTCTTGTGGGACATTCTGTCGAGAATTGGAATCGACAAGGCGCTGAATGGAGATGCTCGTATTGAAAAGCGCCGATCTTCCTAGTTGAAGCATATTATGAACACTGGCGAGGGAGAATGTCTGATGCGCCAAAGCTTCAATGTGGTCCGACTGGACCATCTTCAGAACCTCCGAAACAATGCCGTCCTGATCAAGACGTACGCGGGAAGTCAGCATTGTTATCAGTGGGCCAACGATTTCATCGACATCATCAATCGGTATATCGCGTCCTGATGACAGAGTACCGAAACATGGCAAGGTGGAGCCAGTATAGTGGCTCAGTACAAGAGCCCAGGCGGTTTGAATCAAGGTGGCCGGCGTAACTTCATGTTCTTTGCAGAATTTGTTAATTTCACTTGCATCTAGGTTCGGTACCTGCACAGTTTCGTCCCCAGAGATATGGGCGGCACCCTTCACAGCTGACATCGAGGGAAAATGACATGGTTGGACCTCCCGCAGATAATCACCCCAGAAGTCAACAGACGGTTGTTGTGACTGTTGGTGAAGGTAAGAAACGAGATGTTTGAAGGGTGTTCCTTGCGAATCAAGCTCCCGGCTGTACGCAATTTGCAGGTCGCGCAATATGATACCTCTCGAATGAGCATCCATGATTGCGTGATTGATATCCAGACAAACGAATACTCTTTCATTGTCGAGCTGACAAATTGAAAGATGATGGGGTAGACTACTAGCCTGACGATCCACAGGATTGTAGCGAGTGTGGAAGAGCTCAGTGTCTACAGCCACGCCCTGAACCGAGAAAAACGAAACGCTTGCTTCAGGATTTCGGAGCACAACGTTACAAGTTCCTTTACTCCCTGGAACATAGTCTAATAGGAGTGATCTTAAGAGTGAGTGTCGTCGAACGACTGACTTCCAGGCTTCCTGCAGTCGTACAATGTCGATTGCTTTGTTCGGCGCAGACGCCACAACTTCTAAGACAAGACAAACGCGGTAAGCATCAAAATCCCTGCTTTGACTAGCCAGTATGCCTTCCTGCATTGGAGAGCATGGAAATACATCTTCCACATCCTGAGGCTCTAGACCTAGCTCTGGAAGTGTCTCGTTCTGGAAGAGGTGAAGATCGCTGTACGAATCAAAGGCCAAAGGAAAATCGCTCAATGTCCACTCGAAATTTCTGTTGCAGAGGAGTGCTGGCAGTCCTTTAAGCGCGGATTTGTAATTTTCTACCCATGTTTCGATTCGGGTGATATGCTCAGTGACACCATTGTTCGTGAGGCTTATCTTGGCAGAGCCACTCTGGATAACAGCAGATACCGAAAAGAGCGAAAACCTTGCCGCTGCTGTTGAGTCTGGCTCATACCCATCGATATAGGGTGCAACTCTCAGGAAAGAGTCTTCGCGTTCGAGTTGTTGAAATACGCCTTGGTAATTGAACGCGATCTCCGCGGGAAAGGCTTGTGCAAACTTTTGAGTTTTAAGATCGTTGATAAAATGAGAAGCAAACCATGCTCTACCATTGCCTTTGAAGCTACGCACACGGTCTTTAGTAGCACGGATCACTTCGAGCAGACTGCCTATATGTTCCACCTGGACAGGAAACATGGTAGTGAACCATCCAATTGTCCGTGATAGATCAACATCCTCATCCCATGGCTCACGACCATGACCCTCGTTGAAAATCGGAGGTGGGCTTCGGTCGGGAAAGGTGCTTGTGAACGAGAAAACCAAAGCGGCAATGAAAAGTTCGACAGGGCGCGTGCGCAAAGCGTCGTTGCTACTGCCAAGTAAAGCTGACGTTGTCTCCTCATCAAGGACGAAGGTGTAAGTGGTAGGACGTTCTAGAGCAGAACTGTCTGTGACACCCCAGTACGTCTTCTGGCTTGCCTCAACTTCTTGAATTAGTTCAATGGGTTCTGTTTGCATTGCATGATCAGCTTGAAGCGCACGCCAGCTTTGAAATGGCATTGGAGGTGCTTGTTGGAGCCCACGGTTTAGAAGCAAATCTTCCAGCTCTTCAAGAAGGACTCGCCATGAGACGAGATCAATAACCAAGTGATGGATAGCTATGAACAGTGATTGCTTTTCGCCGTCACACAATACAACTGCCACGAGTAGACCGGTCTCTATATCCAAGGAGTTGGAACTCTGGTCTATAGCCTGAGCGACATCTGCGGTCGTCTCGGGCACGATATGTCGCACCGTAAAAGAATCTTGGATTGCGTCTGAGACATGTTGTTGCCAGTTGCCTGCGACTGCTTTGCTGAAGCGACTCCTCAACATAGAATGTCGTTGCACGAGGGATTGGAAAGCTGCACGGACAGATGTAATGGCCACCTTACTGCGAAGTTCCAGGAAAACTGCCTGGGTGAATGGGGCCTTCCCAGTAGGCTCGAGACGCAGATATAGGTCCTGAATCGGGGTGAGGCCGAATGGCGTATTGACCGGATCATCCACAGATCGCATAAGTTGTTGAGAGTTGGACATAGCATGGCGTGCCAGTTCTGCGATCGTTTTTCTACGGAAGATGTCGCGTGTAGAGATGAAGATTTGGAGTGTGCGAGCGCTGGCAGAGAGCTGCATTGCCGTGATGGAATCGCCACCTAAACGGAAGAAGCTGTCATCTAGACCGATGCTTTCAGCATCAATATTTAATACCTTAGCCCATAGTATTTGCATGGTATGCTCTAGTGTAGAAGATGGCTTCCGTTTTGGACCTTCGCTTTGTGTTCGAATATTAGCCAATTGCTGAGTTGAGAATGATGCGCCAATGTCGCGAAGATACCTCCGGTCGGTCTTGCCTGAAGTTGTTATAGGAATCCAGGGCAAGGCTAAGTAAACGTCGGGTATCATATGGGCAGGGAGTGATTCAGCGAGCACCTTGTCCACCTCGGGAAACGTGAGTATTCTCGCTGCTGGCTCACCGTTTGTCGCGCTTCCTTCCTCAAGCTGGATAAATACCGCCAACACTGCATTTTCTCCTTCTCCAGCAGGCATGAATACCTCAGCGGCTAGTCGGTGAGCGTGCGATAAGTGTTGTCGCACATGATGTTCAATCTCTCCCAACTCAACTCGTTGGCCACGCACCTTTACCTGGTCGTCCTTGCGTCCCACGTACATGAGATCACCATGTTCGTTGAAGAAGACTAGATCCCCGGTCTTATAAAGCCTGCCTTGACGTCCAAATTTGAGCAGGAAGGCAGGATCATCAATGAAAGATGTGCCTGTCTTGACACTGTCGTTGAGGTATTCACGAGCGAGGATCGGTCCTTCTATTAGTAACTCTCCCGTCGACCCAAACGGCGCCAGCTTATTGTGATCTTCTGGGTTAACAACCCATGCGACTGATCCTACTGGCTTACCGATTTTGCCTGACTCGAAATTTTGTTGGTCGGAGAATGTACAACAGGTGACACAACACTCGGCTGGCCCGTAGGCACTGATCAACTTCACGTGGTTTTCCCATCTCTCCCAGTCTGCCTTGCTAACACGTTCGCCTCCAACAACGAGTGTCTTTAGATTTGTGGAAAGAGGATCAAGTAGCCTTGCCACGGAAGGTGTGAGAAAAGCACAGTTGACATCCAGATCCTGAATAGATTGTGCTAGATTGTCACTTCTGTCAGTCTCACACGGTACACAGACACAGCCACCTGCGAGAAGAGTAGTGATGATCTCCTCAATAGAAACATCAAATGTGTAAGACGCGAATTGAAGAGTACGGGTGTCAGGGCCGAGTCCTTGTGCATCCGCGTGAGCCAGGCAGCCAGTCGAGACTGTCTTGTGTTCGAGTACAACGCCCTTTGGTACGCCGGTACTTCCCGACGTAAATATGATATATGCTATGTCATCTGGTTGCGATCTGGTGCTGGGAAAGTTCGTTGATGCTGGCAGTTGCTCCATTTTTGTTGTGCCCACTGTAACTACTGTTAATGATGATTCAGGCCATAGCTTGGAGCACTGCATTGAAGCAAGCACGATTTGAGCACCTGTTTGCGAAAATATTCCTTCGTGTCTGCTGCGTGGGTGGTCCGGATCTAGGGGCACAAAGGCACCGCCTGCCTTGAGCACCGCTAGCATTGACACAATTGCCCATATGCTCTTCTCAAAACAAAGTGGTACAACAGTGCCAGATGTCATACCCAGTGTAACCAAATGACTTGCTAATTTAGCCGCAGATTCATTCAGCTCTGCGTAGGTCAGTTGGCCATCCCACGCATGAACAGCCTGTGCGTGCGGTCGTTCCTTCGATTGATGTTCGATGAGATCGTGCACGCAGGGAGCGTTCACACGTGGCAGGTCAGCGTTTCGCATGGACAGTACTAGCGCATCCTCGGGTGTTATTGTCTCAATGTCAGCCATGCGATCATTGAGGGATGCTCCGGCGAGCTCCTGCATGACGAATCCCAATTGCTCCAGCATTTTCTTCACAACCCATGGCGATAGTAATCGTGCATCAAACCCAGCATTCACACGCACACCTTGGTCTCCCAACGTGCACTGTAATGTCAAACCGTAAGTTGAAAACTGATCCACCTCTGTACGTGGTTGCCACTTTCCAAAGATGGACTGTTGTCTGGCCCTGTCAAGGGGTGGTTGCACTACTAGTAGTGTTTGAAATGTGCAAGCATGCCGAGCACTGGGGGATATCTTGGCGATTCGCTGGAGCCCAGTCTGCTCATGCGCCATCATGTCGGTAGCTTGTTGTTGGACGCCTTCCAAGAAAGAGGAAACTTTTTGATTACCATAAGTACGTATTCTAACAGGAACCGTGGCGATTGTTGGGCCGATCATGGACTCGATACCAGCGACAGGAGCATTGCGACCCGTGACGGTGACGCCGAACACCACATCGTCGGATCCAGTGTACCGGCTGGCAACGATAGCCCATGCTGCACGTATCAGCGTTGACTGCGTTGTCTCCGAACGAGTCTTGAGTAGGGGACAGAAGTGGGTAATGGTGGTGTCGGCGACTGGTTGTTGGACTGTTGACGCGAGACGAGGGAACTGTATTGCCTGGCAGTCGCGAAGGCAATTTTTCCAATAGATCTCATCAGTCTTTTGGTCGTGTTGCTGGAGGTAATGGATGAATGCGTTGAAGCTAGGCCGCGTCTCCAACACGTCGCTGTTGTATGATTTAATTACGTCATCTTCAATGCGCGTCAGGGACCATCCATCGTATAATGCATGGTGCACGGTTGTCACCATCCAACACTTTCCATTCTCATTGACAAGAGCAAACTGCACCAGTCTATCTCCAAGACCCATGGAGTTCGGTTCGTTGTTCTGGAGATAGTTGCTAAGATTGTCGGCTTCTGTCCATTGAATATTTTCTTCGACGATCACTTGAAGTAAGCCAAGCCTGTCGTTCTGCACTATCCGAGTACGCAATGCAGCTGTAGACTTGAACACGCGCTCCCAAGCGGCCTTGAAAGCATACTCATCTACATCCTGTTGTAATTCGAGGACCGCCTGCATCACATAGTCTCCGTCGCTCTTGGATGTCAATGACATCAATCCTTCTTGTAAGGGCGAGCATGGGTATATGTCCTCCACAAGAGTCGAGTCTACTCTGCAACTTAGAGCAACTTCTTCTCGGATCCACATGACGTCCGTATCCTCACTGAGGAGGGAGAAGGGAGCAATAGCCTCAGCGATACTGCTTTGACTCGGCTGTAGGTCAGCCAAGGCTACGAGCCTAGGATTTCGAAATATGTCCGCCACAGTCAAGTGCAGCCCAGATCTGCGAGCTTGACCGACAAGTTTCATGGCGGAAATGGAATCACCGCCAAGTTGAAAAAAGCTATCGTCGAGGCCGATGTTATCTGCGGCAAGGCCTAATGCTTGGGCCCACATTTGCTGCATGGTCTTTGCCGCAACTGTTGTTGGCTGTCGCTTTGATCCTTGACTTGCCGTCCTAACCTCTGCTAGCTGCTGCAGTGTGAAAGACGCACCAAGCTCGCGTAGTTTTTTCCGATTCGTCTTACCAGAAACGGTCATGGGCAGGTTCGGAAGCATGATAAAAACGCTTGGGATCATGTGGAGAGGAAGGTGGTCAGCTAGTTTAGCGTCCACCTCGGGAATGATGCCCATGTGCAATGAAATGCCGTCTAGATTAATCTGAAGACCAGGCATCGTTTGGAGGTTCTGATCCAAATGTATAAACGCTCCAAGGATGGCATTGTCCTTTTTTCCTTCGGGAAAGATGACCTCTACTGCTACCTGCTTGGCATTTGGAAGGCAAGTTCGGACATGGTGTTCAACCTCTCCCAACTCAATGCGCTGGCCTCGTATTTTGACTTGGTCATCCTTGCGGCCTATGTATATGAGACCTTTTGAGCCACAGTAGACGAGGTCGCCAGTCTTATATAGTCTTCCTTGACGTCCTGGGAAGCCGGCCGCTCCTTGGAGTAGGAACTCAGGGTCCTCAATAAAAGCTGCTTTGGTCTTTTCGGAATCTTTGAGATAACCCTTTGATAAGATTGGGCCCTCGATAAGAAGCTCACCAATCGCTCCAATTGGGACAAGCTTGTTCAGGTCATTCGGATTTACAACCCAGCCTAAAGATGAGATGCATGTTCCAATCATGCCAGACTCATACTCGGGACCTGTAGAATACGATGTACACCACACACCGCATTCAGTGAGCCCGTAGGTGTTGATTACTTGCACATGACCGCTCCATCTTCGGCATTCATCTACCGTAAGCTGTTCTCCACCAAGGACTAAGGTCTTCAATGAGGTTACTTCGCTTGGAATCAGCAGTCGAGCGACGGTGGGAGTGAGCAAGGCCCAATTGACGTTCTGCGCAGTGATGAAGTTTGGAAGGTTGCTGCGACGGTCATCATCTGAAGGTACGCAAACACATCCTCCAAACAAGAATGTCGTGATGATCTCTGTGATGCAGACGTCGAATGTGTAGGACGCGAACTGCAAAACTCTAGAGTGTGGTCCGAGACCATACTTGATGCCATGACCAAGGCATGTGGTAACAACCGCTTGATGCTGCATCATTACGCCTTTTGGAACACCAGTGCTACCGGAAGTCGGTATTATGTATGCAGTACTGGTCAAAGACACTCTCCCAGGAGCCAGGTTATCTCCGTGTGAAGTTGCCTGATTTGTGCTTAAAAGCCGTTGTAATGACTCCCCGCTGACTGCAAAGATCGTGTGAGAGAGCCCTGGCCAATGATCGGCATATTTTGCGGAGGTCAATATCACCCGTGCTTCTGCTTGTTTAAAGATCTCTTCATGGCGTCGTCTGGGGTGAGTGGGGTCCACGGGCGCAAAAGCTGCACCAGCCTTCAAGACCCCTAACATCGCAATGATCGTCCAGATAGACTTCTCGAAACACAAAGGCACAATATCCCCTTCGTGAACATTCAAACCGATAAGATGCTCTGACAGAATATTCGAAGTTTCCTCCACTTGCTGGTACGTCATGTCTCCGTCCCAGCCACATATAGCCTGCTCCGCTGATCGCAACTTCACTTGTTCAGAGATCATGTCGTGGACTCGCTGCTCAACTACTGATGGCACTTCTGAGTTTTGTCTCCAGATATCGTGGGCCTCTTCAGGTGCGAGAGCGTTGAGGTCCTTCACCTTCGCTGCCACATTTGTAGCGGCCAGTTGCTGCATGGTGAAGCTGAATTGGCGCAGTAGTTTCTCGACAGTCCATTTCTCCAGGAGTCGTGAATCAAAACTTGCCGTAATATGGATTCCGTCCTCAGCAAGGACACACTGCATCATTAGACCGTATGTGGTGAAATCTTGGACGTCTGATCTTCCTCGCCACTCGCCAAATGCCGTTTCACCTTGATGTGCCTCGTTATTTGGCTGGACGATTAAAAGCGTTTGGAAATTGCAAGCATGCTGGGCACTATCTGATGTCTTTGCGATTGATTGTACTCCTGCTTGTTCGTACAAGATCATGTCAGTCGATTGCTGCTGCAATTTTTGCAGGAGGGCGGAGACGGTCTGACCAGCAGGGAATTGTACGCGAATTGGTACAGTCGCGATCGTGGGCCCAACCATTGCCTCGATTCCAGGTACTGCAGCGTTACGTCCCGTTACAGTAGCGCCAAATACGATGTCCTCTGAATTTGTGAATCGGCTGACAACGATGGCCCACGCTGCACGAACCAATGTTGAAGTAGTAGTATTAGACAGGGATCTTGGGAGAGGTGGACATTGATGCTCCAGCGTGGAATCCGCGATGGGTTGTCGGACATTTGATGGCAACGAAGGAAAGATAACAGCTCGGCAATCTGCAAGAGACGATTCCCAGTACTTTGCGACTTCGTCCTTGTTTTGTTGGGTGAGGTATTTGACGAAAGCATTGAAGCCAACTTGTGCGTCTGGCACGTTGCCATGATAGACTTTCGTCACGGCGTCAATGATTCGTGGTAGAGACCAGCCGTCATAAAGTGCGTGGTGAATTGTCCATACCATGTAACGTTTGTTTGTCTTACTGTCGCTGACAACAGCAAAGCGGGTGAGCGGGCCACCAAGGCCCATGGAAAGAGATTCATCTTCTTCCAGGTACTGTTCCAAACTCTCTGTCCTTATCCACTGAATCCCTTGCGACAAGACGACTTGAACTAGGCCAACTTGGTTATGCTGAACAATTCTTGTTCGCAACGCCGCAGTCATCTGGACTACGTCGTCCCAAGCAGCCTCAAAACTGTCTTGGTCTATGCGGTCATGTATTTCTAGAACATTCTGCATAATGTAGTCTCCTGACTTTTTAGAGGTAAGTGATATGAGGCCCTCTTGTAGCGCAGTACAAGGGTACATATCCTCTACAATGGTGGGGTCTACGCTACAGCTCGTTGCAAGCTGCTCACGTAGTTGAGCTACATCAATGTCGTCTGGAATCATAGAAAATGGGGCGATCTCCTCCGTGTGGCTATTCTCGTCGTTCTTTCCCTGGCTGGCTTGATCCAACAGCCTTGGAAAACGGAAGATTTCTGCAACAGACAATTGCAGCCCAGCCTTCCGAGCCTCACCGACAAGCTTCATGGCGGCAATGGAGTCTCCACCGAGGCGGAAGAAATTGTCATCTAGTCCGATGATATCAGGAGTGATATTCAGAACTTCCGCCCAAAGCTGTTGCATCGTTTTCTCGGTCATTGTGGATGGTTCTCGTCTTGGGCCGGAGGTCTTCAGCTCCTTGAGCTGTTGTGCGGTTATTGATGCTCCCATATCTCGCAGGCGCTTTCTGTCAGTCTTGCAAGACACGGTCATGGGAAGTTGCCGCAATGCAAAATACACTCCTGGTATCATATGGCTGGGAAGATTGTCGCTCATGCGTTTATCCACCTCTGGCAGCATGATCATTTGGGCTGAGGTGCTGTCGTCTAAAGTGTCCCCTGCTTCAATGGTGCCACACAAACTGTCATATGTGTCTTCGCCTAGCTGCAAAAAAACTGCAATTACTGCGTGATTCCTATCACCGCCCGGCATGATGATCTCAACTGCAATCTGCTGAGCGTTTGGCATCAATTTCCACATTCGGTGCTCAACTTCCCCTAGCTCTAGGCGTTGACCACGGAGTTTGACTTGGTTGTCTTTTCGACCCACGCAGACAAGATTGCCATCGGAATCATAACGCGCCAAATCTCCACTCTTGTAAAGCCTACCTTTCCTGCCTGTATGACTACCACAGCCCTGGGTCAACCAGACAGGGTCTTCAATGAATGCAGCTGCTGTTTTGGACGAATCACTGAGGTAGCTGCGCGCGATAATGGGTCCTTCAATAACGAGCTCGCCGACAGATCCTACAGGTGCCAATCTGTTATGATTGCTAGGATCTACAAGCCAGCAGACAGAAGCTATCGCAGAACCGATCATTCCAGTTCTGAAACCCTGCAGACCAAAATATGCTGTGCACAAAACGGTAGCTTCGGCAGGGCCGTAGGCGTTGATAATGTTTCTGGCTTTACCATTCCATCTAGCGCAATCTTCAGTGGTAACTTCTTCGCCACCGAAAACGATATTTTTTAGCAAGGGCACCTCATCGGGATCCAGCAAGCGTAGAACGGTTGGTGTCAGATATGCCCAATTAACTCGCAACTCATTGATTACCGCTGAAAGATTGTTACGCCTGTCGCTTTCGGATGGAACACATACACATCCTCCAAAGACCAGAGTTGTCAAGATCTCCGTAATAGAAATGTCGAAAGTAAATGTGGCAAACTGGAGAAATCGCGCATCAGAGGTGACACCGAAAGCTTTTCCATGTCCAAGACAACCTGTAGAGACCGCTCCATGTTCTAACACAACGCCTTTGGGTACGCCAGTGCTACCAGAGGTAAAGATGACGTAGGCGGGATTGCTCGCCCGTACATCAACATGCTGGTGGGATGTTGATGGCAGGCCTTCGATAAATGATGTATCTACCGGAATTATGACGCGAGTTGAGTCTGGCCAAAGCGATGAGTACTGTGGTGATGTGAGTACAAAATGAGCTACTGTTGCTTGAAAAATCTGTTCGTGGCGCAAGCGTGGGTGAGTCGGATCCAGAGGGGCAAATGCTGCTCCAGCTTTGAGCACAGCCATGACAGAAACGATGGCCCATTTCGATTTGTCAAAACATAGCGGCACTATGTCCTCTACTTTGACGCCCAGATCTATAAGGTGCCTTGCAAGCCTCGTAGAAAGATCGTCCAAAACGCTGTACGTCATCTCACCGTCCCACGCACATACCGCCGGAGCATTAGGTTGGACTCGTGCGCGCTCTGAGATAATATCATGAACACAACGATCCACAGTGGGTGGAAGTTTGTGATTCCACGTCCATAATTGAAGCCTTTCATCAATCGCCAGAACATCTAAATCACGCATCCGGGCATTCGGGTGTGTCATGATAGCGCCGATAGCTATGCTGAGGCTCTCGGCCACATGCACTGCTTGTCCTCGGTTCAGAAGACTGTTCTGGAACGTGATGGAGATGTCCATGACTTTATCGCTATAGCCAGCATTAATCATGATGCCGTACTTGGGCTCGTTAGCTTTGGCTCATGTTCTGGAAGTTCAGTCACATACCTCAGTTGGATCTTGCGCTTCGTGGAATTTGAAGCCAAGTCCGGAAGTACCATCCGGCACCAGATCATCGATTCTTTGAATCGATATCCCTGTATTGAACAATGTAGTTGTCCCGAGCCCTAGCATGCTATGTACACTCGCCAATGAGAACGCTTGATGTGCTAAGGCGCTCAGGTATTCCGATTGAACTGTCTTAAGGGCTTCTATCACTGTCAAGTTGTCATCGATGCGTACCCGAGAGGTAAGCATTGTAAGTAAAGGTCCGAAGATCTCGTTAATGCTATCGATCGGTGCGTCTCGTCCTGAAGACAGTGTTCCAAAGCAGGGAACATCGGATCCAGTATATTGACTGAGTACTAGCGCCCATGCTGTTTGAATGACCGATGCTGGCGTAGTCTCCCAGGCCTCACAAAAGGAATACATGGCGCTTGTGTCAATAACTGGTGCCCGGATTGTGCTGTAGCCATTGTCTTTTTGAAATTTGACGGCCATTGTCGGGAAGTGAGTTGGCTCGACGCCATCTAAGTGCTTGGCCCAAAATTGTCGAGCCTCGTCCTGCGACTGTTCTCGCAAGAAAGAGACAACATTTCTAAAGGATACACCATGAGTGTCCAGTTCGGAGCTGTACGCTGTCTGAAGGTCGTGTAAGATGATGCCTCTTGCGTATGCGTCCATGATTGTGTGGTTGATATCAAGGCAGATGTAGACCTTCTGACTAGTAAGCTGATAGATGGATAAGTGGTGCTGCAACCCGCTTCTTTG
Source organism: Pyrenochaeta sp. MPI-SDFR-AT-0127 (assembly GCA_020747015.1). Taxonomy (NCBI): domain Eukaryota; kingdom Fungi; phylum Ascomycota; class Dothideomycetes; order Pleosporales; family Cucurbitariaceae; genus Pyrenochaeta; species Pyrenochaeta sp. MPI-SDFR-AT-0127. Next base: position 141,166 of record JAGTJM010000024.1, on the reverse strand, counting down.
CGCTTCAATCGGGTCATAATGTTGGCATTTTAATATCTCATCGATGCTTTCTTTATCGACTCGCACCGTTGAAATGCTTGGCTGTGGATCCTTCAAGACAATAATAGTTGTGCCTGAGCTCCCGGGAACATGGTCAACTAAAAGTGCTCGCAGCAAGGAATGCTTTCGAACAACAGCCTTCCATGCCTTCTCAAGGCGACTACAATCGACCGGCTTGCTCGCCGTTCCAAAGACCTCTAACGTCAGGCTAATTCGATAAGTTCCAGGATCTCGACTTTGACTAACCAAAATGCCTTCCTGGACGGGTGTGCAAGGGAAGACGTCCTCGATGCTTGATGGGTCAAGGCCGAGCGCCGCTAGAGTATCGGTTCGAAAGCGATCAAGGTCTTCATACAGGTGAAAGGCCAGAGGAAAATCACTCAGCGTCCACTCGCTACCAATAGAACTAAGAAGACTCGGGATATCGATCAAGTTAGTCTTGTAGAGTTGGATCCAGTCCTGGACCTGATCTTTGTGCTTGGTTATATTGCCATGTGAAATATCGACATGCATGCAGCCATTCTGCACAACTGCAGAAAATGTGAAAAGTGACATGATTGCGGCAGGGGCTGGGTTGTAACCATCTGGAAAGGGAATGTGCTTGAAGAGAGCATCCGAGCGTTCCAACTGCTGGTAGGCACCCTGATAATTGAACATCAACTCTACCGGAAAGACAGATGTGAAATTTAATATACTCTCCTCGTCGATGAAGTGGGACGCAAAGTATGAATGGCCATTATGCTTGAAACTACGCATGCAGTCCTTTGTAGCACGTATAATGTCAAACAAGCCCTCTGGAACATTAGAAAACAGATGTACAGGGAACATGCTGGTGAACCATCCGATCGTTCGGGAAAGGTCTATGCTGTCATCTGGTGGCTCCCGTCCATGGATTTCATTGAATATTGGGGGCGAGCTACGATCTGTGAACACGGCTCTAAACGAACTGATAAGGGCTGCGATCATGAGCTCAGCAGGGCGTGTTCCGAGGGCGTCATTTGCGCTGCCGAGAAGAGCTGTTGTTGTATTGCTATCCAAAACAAAGCTTCCAGCGGCTTTTGGCTTCTGCAACAATGCGTCTACATCAACACCCCAGTATTCCAAGCGACTTGGCTGTAACCCGTGTGAACGAATTACCGATTCGGAATTGTGAGACGCATGTTCAGCCTGTATTGAACGCCATTGCTGAAATGAAACGGAGGGTAAGCTGGGCACAGCTCGCTCAAGAAGTAGATCCTCGAGCTCCTCGAGCAAAACACGCCATGATACAAGATCAATGACTAAGTGATTTACCGCTATAAAAAGTGACTGAAGGCCGTCGTCTTCGAACAAGGTTGCTATCATAAGATGCCCCGCCTCAATATCAAGGGATTCTCGACCTTGTGTAAGAGCTTGGGTGATTTCGGTGGGTTTTTTTCCGGACACACGTTGAACCGTAAAGGAGTCCGTAGATCCAGATATGTACTGCTGCCAAATACGTCCATCCTTCTTGGTGAAACGCGCCCTCAACATAGAGTGCCGTTGAACTAGGACAGTCAACGCACTTCGAAGAGCTTCAAGTGTTACATGACTGCTAAGCTCTAAGAAGACACATTGGTCAAACATGAGTTTTCCGGTGGGTTCAAGCCTCAGATAGAGCTCTTGAATGGGGGTGAGCTCGAACGGGGTGTCAGACACCTCCAAAAATTCGCTCGGTCGTTGTGCAGTCTTGGTCGTATTACTATGCCGAACTATCTCGGCAATAGTCTTTCTCAAGAAAATTTCGCGAGTTGAAAGTTGAATCTGAAGTTTCCGAGCTCCAGCAGAGAGCTGCATAGCTGTGATAGAATCGCCACCGAGGCGAAAAAAGTTATCATCTAAACCAATCGTCTCAGGTCTGAGATTCAAGACTCGGGCCCACAGCTGCTGCATCTTCCTCTCAGCATCGGTCGAGGGTTGTCGTTTTGCTTGGTTTGACGTCCGCATATCGGCCAGTTGTTGGACCGAGAACGATGCTCCGAGAGCGCGTAGGCGCTTCCTATCTATTTTGCCCGAAGCTGTTATGGGAAGCCGGGATAAGGTGAAGTACACATTAGGGATCATGTGGCCAGGTAACAGACCTCCTAGCTTATGAGCTATGTTCTGAGGAGTGTGCGTGTACTCCATATCGATTCTTCCCCCGTCATTGTTCTGTGTATTGGTGCTTGAGTCATCTAATTCCAAAAACACTGCTAATGTAGCATTACCGACCTCTCCGCCTGGCAATATTACTTCAGCAGCAAGTTGTTGCGCCTTAGGAAGACACTGCCGAACGTGATACTCAATTTCTCCAAGCTCGACTCGTTGTCCTCGGACTTTGACCTGATCATCTTTACGGCCGACATATACTAGAAGACCATCTGACCCTTGGTAAACCAAGTCACCTGTTTTATACAGTCGTCCGCGGCGTCCAGAAATGTGCGTGCTGCCTTCAAGGAGCCAAAGGGGGTCATTGATGAACGCTGCATTGGTTTTGGTATGGTCGCGAAGGTAACCCCGCGCCAGCATTGGCCCTTCAACGAGGAGCTCTCCAACAGATCCAGGAGGGACAAGTTTGTCATGGTTCCAAGGATCGACGACCCACAGTGTCGAGGCGACAGGATTGCCTATTACCCCTGATCTGGTTTCGGATGTGCTTGGGCACGCTGCGCAAAGGACAGAGCATTCTGTCGGGCCATACGAATTCATGACGTCCGTCTTTGCTGACCACCTGCTAATATCTGCACCATGGATCTTTTCTCCACCAAAAATCATCATTCGAAGAGATGGAACCCGCTCAGGGTCTATAAGACGCGCCACCATCGGTGTTATACAGGCACTATTGACCTGCATATCGTTGATTGCTTGAGTCAGATTTTCACGTCTATCCTGTTCGCAAGGAATGCAGACACATCCACCATATAGCAACGTTGCCATAATTTCCGTAATAGACATATCAAATGTCAGGGAGGCAAATTGGAGGAACCGTGTCTGTGAAGACATTCCGAACACCGCTCCGTGGCCTAAACAGCTGGTTGAAGCGGCTCTATGCTCAATGACTACTCCTTTCGGAAACCCTGTGCTTCCTGATGTGAAGATAACATAGGCCGTGTTGTCGGGTCTTACTTGAGGATGACCTGGGGTTGACGTCTCCGAAAGCTTGTCAAGCAAGGAATCGTTCACTGTAACAAATGTGCAGTGGGATCCAGACCAAAGGTTTGCATTTTCTGCCGAATTAATGACAATCTTAGCTCCAACCTGCTTGAATATCTCCTCGTGGCGATTTCGGGGATGCTGTGGATCGATTGGTACATATGCACCACCAGCTTTAAGAACAGCCAGTATCGCAACAACTGACCATTTCGTTTTTTCGAAACATATGGGGATGGCGTCTTCAGGATTCACACCAAGGCTGATCAGATAGGTCGCCAGTGTGGCTGACAGACGATTCACTTCCTGATATGTGAAGTCGCCGTCCCACGCACACACGGCTTGGGCGTCTGGGTTGGCTAAGGCCTGCCTCTGAAACAGCTGATGAAGGCAATTTTCAACAGCTGTTGGTACCTCACGGTTCATGGCCCATAAGTGATCTCTCTCCTCTGGCGTGAAGAGCTCTATATCATCCAAGATTGCTGGAGAATTCTTGTCCAAGACCTGCAGCAACTGATGAATCACATATTCATATCTTGCAGCTATCACATCTCCTTGGGCAGCGGTAAGTATTGAGAGGTCATGTACAAGCTGTAAAGTGACTTCATGTTCTCCGAGCCATCCCTGAACCACCAGCGGATAATTGAAGAAAGTCGACAAGTCGGCGTCTGTGAATGGGGGTATGATAAGGGGGGACCCCTCGATTGTGACTCCCATGTGGGGCTGGACCAGCATGAGCGTATCAAAGTCGCACGCTTCTCGCGCATCCGGGCTAACGCGAGCGATATTTTGGAGGCCAGTCTGCTCATATGGGATCATGTCGAGGGCTTGTGCTTGGATTTGCTCCATGAATTCAGTCACACGCTGCGTCCGACTGAATTTAATTCTAAGCGGAACAGTACAAATGGCAGGCCCAACCATTCGCTCGACTCCCGTCACTGCGGCCTGGCGGCCAGTGACTGTTACGCCAAAAACAGCTTCCTCGGTGCTGTTGCTGAGCGAGGCTTGCACAATAGCCCAAGCCGCACGCAGAATGCTCGCTCCCGTGACGACAATGGATGGATTGGAATGGAAGGGAAAAGATATTTTGCGCATAAATGATCGATTTGGTGTCCCACTTGCGGAGACATTGTCACGGCCATAGACCGCCAGAGGTCGCCGAACCGCTCCACTTAGCTCCTTTTCCCAGTACGCGCCCGCTTCATCGGTCTTGGTATTTGCGATGTACTTGATGAGGCCGACATAAGGTGTTGACAATATGGGCAACATCCCTTTGTCGCCGTAGAAATGTGCTATGGTCTGAAACATCAGCCGTAAACTCCATCCATCGAAAATTGCATGGTGTATTGCTAAAGCGAAAATGTGGTCCTCATCTTCTTCGAGCAACCAGTAATGACAGAGCGACGATCCATAATCCATCCTAAGGTCGCGCATATGCTGTTTGTACTCGGTTACGCTTCTCGCACCTTGCCAATTAGGCTCAGAGTAGATTACTGCCTGTAGTGTTTGGTTGCCACTGAGCACGAAACGAGTTCTCAGAATTTCGCACGCCTTCAATGTCTGCTCCCACGCAGCCTTGAAACGATCCACATCCACACCAGGCGCAAGTTTCATCGTGCTCGTGCTCAGATATGAGCCTGGCTGCTTGACGGAGAGCATCATCAATCCCTCTTGCAGTGCGGTTGTCGGGTATACATCTTGGACGATTTCTTCTGGACCCAGATTACACTGCTCTCGCACCTGAGTTGCCACATCGAACCAATCGTCTTCTGGAATTAGTGACCATGCCTCCGGAGTTCCACCTCCTAAGTTGTCGTCGTTGATAACTGACAATGATGCCACTTCTTCTAGGCTTTTACTGCGCATAAGATTGGCAACTTTGATACTCATCCCGACCGAGCTACATCGAGCTATTACTTCAATAGCAGTGAGAGAGTCCCCTCCGAGTTGCAGAAAAGAAGACACTCTCGTGACTTGATCTGCAGGTAAGGACAATGTATCGCATACAACTTCTTGTAGCGCGACAAATCGTGCCCATGTTGACTCTGATCTATCTTTTGCATCCATACTTCAAATTACTAAGTCCTTGAGGGAACCCAAGGGAAATTATGTATTCTGTGCTATTAGTTTCTTTCATTCACAGACTTTACGCACCTTTTGACTCTGGTTCAGCTGCCTGGTCAAGTTGAGAGTATGATGCTGTGATCAAATTTTCCATGTACGTGTATTTTCACTGATGCAGTAAAATATCCTGTAACAGAATGGCTCATAGACATTCCAGGTTATGGTGGTGCGTAGTACGTGCGCCACGCGGGATGCCTGAACACAGTTGAGCCTCTTGCGTCTCACAGCCGGGGTCTACTGCAGGCGCCCTGTCGGCCCAGATGATTGACTCGCATGAGGATGTTCCAACGGAAGGACTTACGTGTTCTGGTAAGACGGACTTGTCATCCGATCTAGCGCAGTGACCCGAGCCCCGACCCCTGCGCTTGCAATTTTTTTGATCCTGCATCCTGCGGCGCGGGTCCGGGAATGAATGGGCTGATGACAGGGCTGACGAACTGCTTCACCAAGATTCTGACCCACCTTGGCATTGTCCCAAACTAGCTCATTGACACTATTTTCTCACGCAAGAACTATTGCTGTGGGCTGCAGTGTGACCTCTACGATAGTGTCTCCGGCATGTTGTCACGGATACCATAATAAATCTCGTAAATGTTGCCTTATGTCCTAGAGCAGTAATTTTACAAGTCTCTCATGTGATCTAATATTGTTGACCAGAAATTATCCTTGACCATGCCGGGTCCACAAGATGCAAGTGGACCCTGTTGTCGCTTCTGAGAAGGATACGATGAGCGGTCAAAGTTTTGATTGCAATACGATACGAACTTACTTTTGGTCTAAGAAGAAGCCCGTTTCAAATGAGTTATAGCCTAACCAAAGTGGCCAGAGAAGCCGTAACATCATGTCTTAGCAGCATTGGGATACATCAAGCCTTAGCGAGAAAGGCTCAAGTAGATTGTGCCTTTAAGAGGAAAGAGGTCTCGAAATTGATGGGGTCATCTCAAATACACATACTTGCTGCGATCTACTTCGATAGTCACGGCCGGGTAGAACTCAATAAAAATGGGCTCCTTTGTAGAGCAGATAGGCTATTTGCTCGACTTGGTTTGCACCAGCTATGGTGTGTTGTATATGGATTGTTTGTTCACGTCGTTATTCGAAGAGAGTGAAGAGTAAAGACGCGGGATTAAAATACAATGTTCAGGGTTTTGCCAGGTGTATCAATCTTTGATCATTGCGCCAGGCGAAACGCTCATAATTGGTGCAAAAGCTCCAAGTTTTGCTGTCATCTGGAGAAATGTGTGTTCGGAAGCGCATTAAGAGAACTATCTTTGCTCTGTGAGATATTCTTTCGCTTAGACAAATATCGACAAGTGTAAACAAATCGTCCGTGAGATCCGCCATCCTGACAACTATTTTACGGGACTACGCTTGAGAAGCTCTCCACTTCACGGTAGATGTGCCATCAAGTAAAGTGTTACACGTTCCATAAGAATATTATCCACGATCGCTCTATTTAGGCACCCAATCGGGAATGATAATATGGTTTCTGACAGTGCAAATATGGTCAAAGTGTACAAAAGCTAGCTAGCTTGAGGTGATCTGCGTGAAGTCTACAAATCATTCTGGGAAGGAAGCACGATGTTTGGTCAATTTTGCGTCATGTGTATCGTTTGCATCTTCGCCAGTTCCCAGTATACCCCTCTTCTTGCCAATAATTCCTCGTGCTTGCCCTTCTCCATAATTCTTCCTTGGTCAAATACATAGATCATATCAGCGTGATATATGGTACTCAAGCGGTGAGCGATCGCAATTGTTGTGCGGCCCTTTGCGGCTGCATCTAATGCAGCCTGGACTACTCTTTCAGATGATGAGTCGAGCGCAGATGTGGCTTCATCAAGTAGAAGTATCTTGGGATTTCGCAGAAGAGCTCGCGCGATAGCTATTCGTTGGCGTTGCCCACCAGAAAGCAGGGCACCTTTAGCTCCAACGAGTGTGTTCAAGCCTTCGGACAAAGACATTATGAAGTCGTAGATATTCGCTATTGGCGTGTCAACTGAGTATTGTAATAGCATCTTTAACGGTACTTACCATCTTTACATGCCTGGATGATAGCATCATCGGATACATCCTCGTTATCGGCCAGCACATTTTCTCGGATGGTCCCACTGTACAAGATCGTCTCCTGACTCACAATAGCCAGCTGTGATCGATAGTCACGTAAGTTATAATCTTGCAAATTGATACCATCCACGAATACGCCACCGCTGATTGGATCATAGAAGCGCTCGAGAAGCTGTAACACGGTACTTTTGCCACTTCCACTCGCACCGACGAGCGCAATGAATTGCCCTGGCTCAGCTGTGATACTGACATCGCGTAGCACACGATAGCCTGATCGTCCCGGATAAGCGAACTGTACGTTTGCTATGCGGACTTGGCCATCAAGTGGGTTTAAACGACCGCCCGTGGACCAATGATCGATTTCAGGAACGCGGTTTAGGAATGATTTCAAGATTGCTGCGGCTTGCCGAGCTTCACTCATATCCGGCGCAAACGTAAAAATAGCGCCCGAGTTTTGAGCAGCACCTACTATTGCCAGATAGATGATGAAAAATTGCAATACAGAGTATTCCTGATCGAGCATCAACCCGCCGCCGTACCAAAATACGAGTGCAAGGATGAGGAGAAGCAGACCTTCCGAAAGAGCATATAGCGCACCAGAAATTGTCATAAATTTGAGATTCTCTTTAGCACGATCGCCAAGCTTGTCATGGTATTGCTGGAGGAGGTACTTCTCAAGAGATAATGCAGCAACGGTTCGGATTGATGCAGCGGTCTCGCAGGCAAATGAAGCAGCGGCTGAGGAACTCTTAGTTCGCTTCTCCATGCTTAGGATCGCTTTAATCCGGAAGAAACCGCATGCAAGGACTAGTGGAATCGTAGACGTGCAGACAAGAGCCAATTTCCACCCAAATGAACACCCGACAATGATGGCAATCAGGACAGAGGCTCCTCCACTAACGATAGTGCCAAGTGTAGCACCGCTCAAGCCAGCCAATCGGTTCGACTCCGACGATAGAAAGTTGGCGAGGGCGCCAGATGTGACTAAAGAACTGTCGTAGAACTCCATATCTTGACGAAGCATAGCGGCAAATGCGCGTTCTCGAACGGTGGCAATGAGACGGGCTGAACCTCTAGACAGATTCCAGCCGCGTCCAAAATGTAGTAACCAATTCGCGACGCCAAGCATGAAGAACATCCAACACCAGAATCTGAGCCCTAGGCTACTCAGAGATGTGTGTGGCGATAGTAACGAATTGATGGCGTTGCCGAGGAAAATGGCTTGAATAGCAGGATCGCAGCCGACAACAAAACTAAATATCAATCCGAGTGTCATTGTTGTTTGCTCGCCTGTATTCATTTCCCAGGCAAATTTGATCAGCGACCAATTGCTGTACTCATCAAGCTTCTTTCCTTGCTCTTCCTGAGATGCCTCGGCGCTTTCGAATGGGGTATGGGTCACCGCTGTTTTCAAAATAAACTCGTCTTGTTCCTCTAAAGGCTCTTTCTTCTGTCCTTCACTATCGATAGATAAACTGTCGTTGGCATCGATCGGCCTACTAAGCTCTTGCGCTCGTAGAAGACTGGCATAGACGCGATCAAGGTTCAGAAGTTCGCCGTGTGTACCTTGTTCCTCAATCCGGCCATCTGACATGACAACGATATGGTCCGCATTTTTAATAGTTGACAAACGATGTGCAATAACAATAGTGGTTCGCCCGTTTGCTGCTCGATCGAGCGCTTCTTGAATAGTGCTCTCTATTTTTGTGTCGAGGGCTGCGGTTGCCTCGTCAAGTAAAAGAATCTTGGGATTTGAAACAATAGCACGAGCAATTGCAATTCTTTGTTTCTGTCCACCCGAGAGTAGGTTACCACGCTCACCAACCCTAGTATTATATTTCTCTGGTAGTCTGATAATGAACTCATGGGCTCTCGCAATGCGCGCAGCTGTTTCGATAAGCTCCATCTTTTCTTCATTGGTCGCAGAGGCATATTCGCTGTTGACTAGGCCGTGTTCAATACACTCGTAGATAGTTGTGCTGAACAAACTAGGCTCTTGGCTCACAATCGACATTTGTTGTCGCAGCCATTTCAAGTTAAGTGTCGAAATGTCCTTGCCGTCTAACAGAATCTGGCCTTCGACTGGCAAATAGAATCTTTCTAAGAGACCAATGATTGTTGACTTCCCACTCCCTGAAGAGCCTACGAGGGCGATCATCCTGCCGGAGGATATCTCTAATGTGAAATCCTGTAGAACTGTTGTATCTGGCCGTGATGGGTAGATGTGTCTGATGCCTCTGAACTCAATGTTACCTTGAAAGCTCTCAGGGATGTCCCCAGTGCTAGCATCCGCATCGATGGGAGATTTACGTTCAATCGTATTAAACACTTTGTTTGCAGATGCAATCGCAGACCCAAATGCCTGTATATGAGGAAGGGTGCTTCCTATCGCAAATCCGGCGGTCATGATTACCATGACCACCGTGACAATAGGTGCCACTCCGAGTTCTCCGCTTTTGAAAAATCTGTCTCCTTGCCAGAAGGCTAGTGCGTATTGAAAATTGAGAATTGCCATTACATCCGCAATCATCAGGGATAGCCACAGTTTAGCTTTGAAATCGTGTTTAACTGCCTTCTCTAAAAAGGTTTTATATTTCCGTTGAAATCGACCTTGAGTACCGTAAGCGGCAACAGTACGAGATGAGGCGAGGGTCTCCTCTGCGAGCGATGCAGCAGCTGCGTACTCGTCGACAGTCAAGGTTTGGGTTCGTTTCATCATCGCTCCATTGAATCCCATGATAATAATTAGCGCAACTGTTCCGCAAAGCATGATCAATGACATCTTCCACGACCGATAGAAGCCGATTATAAGCGCGGTAACAAAGGTCGATAATCCTGTGACGAATAGTCCAACCTTGTGCCCAATGCCATCTTGTACTAGGTTCATATCTGAGCCGATACGTGTTGTGACCTCACCCGAGCCAAGAAAGTCGAAAAAGGCTATATTCTGTCTGAAAATGGCCTGCAAGTACAGCTCGCGAATCTGTTGAGTTATGCGTTCTCCTGTATAGGAGAATCCTACGAAGCTGATCCAAGAAGTCACAAATGAAGCAATGCCTGCACAAATGTCAATTGAAATTCCAATCGCAGAATCAGTGGCCTACCAATGTAAACAAAATACAGTGTGAACTCGTTGATTTGGCTCTGGAACTTTTGTGCGGCAACTTCGTTGACAGAAAATGAGGTGAAAGTAGCTGTGAAATTCCCATACACGAGCTAACCATGAGTCAGTTTGATGATTCAAGTCTCAATGTCAGCGGCCACACGAGTGAAGACATGAAGGACGGGAATGAACGAACCGTCATCAGAGGCATTGCTGCGCCAGCTATAATGGAAGCAAGGAGCGCGATCACCATAATGATCACTTCATTCATAGTTGCATACCGAAAGAGTGCAAAATATGAAATCTTCACTGTTGGTACTTCAATCTGTCTCTCGATAACCGACTTTTCCTCCACGCTCAGACTTGCGACAGGCATCACACCAGTTGATGCCTCATGTTTGACCCCGTTGCCCGGGTTCTTCGCAGGAGCCCCTGCTCCTTCCATATTGTAAGATCTTTCCCCCAATTGTTGCGTATAGATTATGGCGTTTCCACCAGGCTAGATTTTGAAGAACAACGAAGAAAGCAATAACGTGAAAGCCACAATGCTGCGGATTTCTGGGGATGCGCATCGGTCAGCGGTGTGCGCCGTATTCAGAACAGAGCAGTTGCGTATTGTCCTCAAGGGCTGATAGTAAGACCATTCAAATTTCGCTATACGAGAGTTTTCGGGGGCCCATATTTAGCGCCGAACGCGTGTTCGATATACTTGTTCTATGTTAGTACTATGTGAGGCCCTAGAATCCTCTTGGAGCTGATCCCTGCTCGAGGACTAGCAATCCTGCACACGGCACTTCACACCATAAATCCCTGTATTCGCTTAAGGCAATAACTGTCTCCCACGATCTCTGCCAATCTGTCAAAACCCGGAGACCGGAACTCTGGGCATGTGACGTGGCCATGCTGTAAGCCGCCCACCACTCGGCCGTCATATTACCTCTTCCTGGTTGCATTCGAGAAACCCCACCATGTCAGGCTAGCCGAGCCAATTATTGCTCCACTCATTGCTCCACTCTTTTTGCCGTGTCAATTGAAAATTCATGCAGCTTACCGGAGTCAACCTCGATCGAACCGAGCCAAATCAATATTCTTGCCCGTGTCTGGCCAATAGCGACATAATGCAAAGCTGTATTTTGGCTAAAGCTCAGACAATGACAGAATGTCTGAGACATTCTCAATCTCAACGGAGGGCATGTCACATCAAAATCACGTTCCTATATATCATCATCAGAGGGTAGCGTTGCGAATTTGAACACTTTTCCGAGGGACTCGATCATTACTCAGCAATGGTGCGCATCTTATCGTATATCGTCACTTGGGATACATTAATATTCTTCAGTATGGGAGGGGGGCTAGGATCGTGTTTGGTCTCTTCTATTTTCATGATAAGACATTTGATGTGATGTACGCATTGACTCGAAACATCATTTTACTCGACAGTGTGTAAAGATTCTCAAAAGTGATAGTAAAGTCGCAAATATGTCATTCCTTGAATATAGTTCGACAGCGTCCTACGCTGCAGCTGCTTGGGCGCGCAACACTCTCCTGCGTAATTTCCCACCAATATCTCTTGGAATAGCATCTATGAATTCAACGCCACCCGCCAGTCGTTTGTAGTCAGCATGATTGTTTGTGACAAATTGTTGAATGTCATGCTTGACTTGCTGCTCGTCTTGGCCACCTTTTGCGTATTGCTCACTCTTGACGACATAGGCTCGTGGAAGCTCCCCTGACTTTGTATCTGCAACGGGGACAACGCAGCAATCGGCTACGGCAGGATGTGTAAGCAAAAAGGTCTCAAGCTCTGATGGGGAAACTTGATGTCCTCTGACTTTAATAAGGTCTTTGATGCGGTCGGTAATGATCAAGTGCTCGTTGCCCATTGGCGATTTGCAAACCATAGCTTCATCTCCAGTTCGCAACCAGCCATCCACAAATGTTTCAGCAGTAGCCTCGGCATTTTTGTGGTAGCCAAGAGTGACGGAGGGTGATCTGACAAACAGCTCTCCTGGTGTATCATACGATGATATCTCAGAGCCGTCCTCACGCATGAGCTTAGCCTCAAAGCCTGGTAGGAGGGAGCCAACGCCTTTAGTCCAGGTATCATGATCTGGAGAACAAGCAATCACAGTACTTGCTTCAGTCAGACCTTGGAAACGTCAGTCGGCGTACATCTAATGCGTTTGCGAGCTCACCGTAGCCTTGCCGGACACGACACTTTGGCAGCAATTTTTGTATGGCGGCGGCGGTCATTTCTGGGAGTGGTGAAGCCCCGCTCACGATATTGTCTACGCTAGAGAGATCATATCCAATGGCAATGTGACGAACTCTGAGGATCATTTGGATCAAAGCCGGCACCTGAGCTGAATGTGAGTGATGTCCAGCGTGGGGTCGAATTGTGTCTACTCACGAGCCATAACGTGGCCATCCTATATTTCGATATCACTTTGAAACAGGCTGTTATGTCAGGAGTCGGTAGTACGACGATACCGTCTCCTCGATACGTAGACGTCTGCATGACAACAAGTGTGTACGCATGACTCATAGGCAATACACCCAAGGAATATTCTGTGTACTTTCCTGAAGGTTCATTTTTCTCTTTCAGATCTCTTCGGCCACGATCCATAGTAGCGCATTGCAGCATATTTGCAATCATGTTCCTATGAGTAATCTGTACTCCTTTCTAGGTATGTTTGTCAGCTTTAACGTGCTTCATTGTTGCATAGGATGATAGACTTACTGGTCGACCAGAAGTCCCGCTCGAATAGCAGAGGAAAGCTATTTGGCGAGATCCTTGTCCTGGCTGCCATTTTAACTCATCTAGACCAGGTTCCGCCTTGCCCAAAATAATAAGATCTTGAACTGATTTACGGCCACTTAATGCGTCTTGGGCCGGGTCCATGAGATACACATGTGCTTCCGAAATTCCTACAGCTGCAGCAGCCTTCAAGGCAATTGGCAATAAAGGCCCAAATGTGAAGATAGCTTTCGCTTGGGAGTCGCGGAGTTGGTACTCCAAGTCTTCAGCCGTAGATGAAGCGCTGGCTGGAGCGCAGATGCCATTGAGACGATTGATAGCCCAAGTCAAAGGCATATAGTCGACCTTAATAAGGCTAGTTAGCCTTGAAGAGTTTTGCAAATTGCTCGCGACACTTACATGATTCACGCTGAATATGCTCACGACCTTGCCCCAATCATCTCCTTCATTAGTCTTCCAACCCAGATCCTTTGCCAGGCCTTGCGCAATATACTCAACGCGCTGCTTCACATCCGTAATGGGGGTGCTGGCCCCTGTGAGAGCACTAGTATACGGATCTTTCGAGTCCTGGTATGGATAGCGGCCATATGCCTCATCCAACACGAACTGATGGATAGGTATGGTGTCTGGAGGATCAAACGGCAGCTGAGGCATCCATGCGGGAGCTTTGAACACCATGATCACAGGAAAAGATTTGGCAATGGCAGGGTGGATAGTAGACTTGCAATAGGAATGGTATCACAAGGGGGATCAACAACGCCCTGAGGCAAGATAGAGCATACTTAACCTCAGAACTTTCGCAGTGCTATGTCTAAGCCACTGCATAGCTAGCCTTCGGTCCACGTGTACAGAGCCCATAAGACGCAGCATTCTTTTTGGTCAGACCTGTTCTACAACAACCTCGTTTTGGCAAACAATTCACTCTCGTCTAAGTACGTAAGGCATGAGCGCCACCATGTTCTAATCAGGCGCTACTCAACATTGACCGCTTCAGACAGGGTTAGCCATTTCTTGAGCGATAGACCAAGACATGTTGGATGTTAATCACGCTATGAACAGCTGCATCTGACACTGCTGACACGATGCGTACGGAGTAAATCAGCTATCATTGCTGCCGAGAACACTCGATTGGATAGACATGAAGACGACTTATGCCGTGCAATCTAGATATACCTAAGGCCGCCGTAAGCCTACAGCTTTTTCTACTTCTTCAAGGAAAGCGCGAGGCAGCCTCGACGTAGAATAGCAAAACAAAAAATAGAAGGGCAAGGGTAAACGAGCACAATTAATATTCATAGTATCGAAGGATGGCAGCTTACTCTGAGTGGCTTCCTCTTGACATTGATAGTAACACGCCAAGTCCGACATATCGAGTGGCACGCACCCCGGCTGAAAGCCTAGCGTCCATAGCGTCGTCTGCTTGGACCCTTAAACCCCGTCGCCACGGGGGTCCGGCTGGAGGGTTGTGGAACCAGGCACCAGGGTTAAGCGCGCACGGATGACGGCGTGGAATCGACATGGATTTCGCAATGCTAGGAACCTTGCGCAATTCCTCAAAAAGTTGCGTATATACGTTGCGCCGTTATAAAACACAGTTGTACAGATACCCTAGCCTGATTTACATTACAGTAAAGTAAGTGTCGCGTCAGCAGCGGTATTGCAAATGAAGGAGCAAGGTAACATACACAATACCGGATAACTTGTTCTACATAGCACGCCATCATTGGGATTATACATGCACTATTAACCTGCATGTCGTTGTTTTCTTTGGGCAGTTCCCTGTCGAGCGATGACGGTGCAAAATGACTATAGCCAGAGCAGCGAGCAATGTGGTGATTTGAGTACAAAGTGAGCTTGGAGAATGTGTACGTGGAAGAACGTGCCTACTGTCCCTGAGTCCAATTACCAAAAGCGAGTGCAGAGTGAGAGGTTTTCTCGCCAACTAGGCCAAGAGAAGCCGTTGGCCAGAACTGATGAGTTGCGGGCTTACATGGCTCGCATGGAAGAGCAGCGTCAGCGTGAAGCGGAAGGGGTAGTTGCTCTGCGGTTCGAAATTGCTGTGCTGGGGCAACAGCGATCTTCCCTGTCCGCTGCCGATGGCAATAATTATTTGTACTGGGAGGAAGAGGATAAAAGTGTTCTCGATTTTGATGAAATCGAGAACCGTCTTAAAAGGCTGGTTCTGGAACGGGACAAGGTCCAGAGCAACATGCCCAACAAGTCTCTCGATTTGGAGAGGGCTGAGGGAAAGGCCTAGGATTAATTAAAGGGTTGATATCAAGTTATAATTTAATCCATAATAGCTAAGAGGAGCACCTTTTAGTTGATTCTTGAAAACTATATCTAATTTATAACAAAGAAGTCACTAAAATTTAGTATATAAGCAGAATAACTAAACTTAATACTTACTTAGAGAGAAACTTAAGATCATCATTTTAGTGTTAATAGCGGCTCCTTAGCATAGGAAGGCTTTTTAATCTTTCTAAAGTAACTATACTAATAAATTTAAAAAAAAGTATGATATATTAGTAGTTCAACCTGAGTGAAGTTGAGTGGGTGTTAATCCATACAATATAAAGCTAATACATAAAGGGTTTAAGTTTACAGCCTTTGACTACTAAGATATTTTGATATTGAATAGTAAGTGGGCACTCGTAGTAGAAGGCAAGAACTATACATTCTAGGGTATAGACAGACAAGGTGAAGCTAGAGAGATTAGCTATCTGCACTACTATAATAAAAAGGAGATGAAGACAGTGTAGCTATTCTATACTTCCCTAACATAAGACCAATTAATCAATGAACCTGGGAATATTTGCGACAAGGAAGCAATAGCACACTGTGACTAGTAGGGGATGCGACCAGTCAACGAAGACTGAAGTACGTTGATATGGTTTAGGTCAGCTTTCAAATGACGGGTTGGCTTTGACACAGATCCCACAGATCATATCAAGCGGCGATTCACATGAGACATTGAGGTCAGGATAAGAAGGCGAGACAAAAATATTGCAATGAGGGATATGACAGAGGTCATTTTTGAAAGAGGTCAAGGTCAAGGCTTTGATTCAAAGCGGCTTTCATTATGATACATTTGGAGACCTTGTTACGTCTCATATGACAATAAAATCTCAAGAACAAGTTCCCTGGTCGGCTCCGCCGTCTATCGTAGTACTGCTTCCGGGTCATTTGATCTGTATTTCCGCCCTTCATATCGACCCCTCGCTTCATAAGCCGGTCGACGCCTGAGAGCTAGGTAACACTGCAATGAAACACAGTATTCAAGTTTCTATTTATGTTGCTTGACCTTGATCCACACGATTATAACATGAGTGAGCACTGGTTCGGGAACGCTTCTTCCCATCTACTATTCACACGCCCACAATCAACAGAATCTTACAGCTGTTGCGGCCTTTAAATCTCTATTAATGCACTGGTACACGAAATTCGTCTACCTCAGGTTTCTTGTAACTGAAGGATTACCTCCTCAATCATCTAAGCTCTGGCTAGGACCGTGGATCAAATCGCATATAGCCAACCCTGATCTGGCTCCCGTACGTTCCCGAGGCCTCGTGGCAAGAATGTTCTGTGAACTTGCTGTCGGATGATCCCCCGTTCTCTGCAATTTGTACAGAGACTCAACAGTTTCTCTACTGTCACAAGGCCTCTTCAACCCTAATTCTTGAAGTCCCATCTTCGGCTCTAGTAATCGGGACGTTTGCGTCGTATCAATTGATGCGTAATGTTTGTCGACGATCATCGGAAACATCTCCGTATTTTGCTCGTTCATATCATATCCATCTTGAGCAGTCTTGTTGAATATAATGGACAGCTTGCCTTCACCAGTATGAGTTTGAAGAGGATGCCGTTTCAAAACAGCTTGACTGGAGCCAGCATTCAAGGGCAGTTCGAGTATATTGGCTTGCTCTTCAAGGAGAGTTGATTGGACGAGTTGAGATGTTCGGAGACGAACTTGTCCTTGAGTTGTCACACTGAGAGCGCTGCCTTGTTCAAATAGCGCTGACTGCATTCCACTTGTCAGAGCCACAGTGTTCTGCGAGATGTTTGCACCCGATACTGCTTCTAATGCTCTGAAATCTTGTGTTCTTATTTGAGTAGAGCTCTCTGATTCGGCTATTTGTGCATCTGTAAGAAGATTGATTCGCTCTGTATCAGTACCAAAGCCATATGTGTCTAGCGATATCACTTCCGAGCCTTGCTCTAGGGTGACGAGGATATACTTTCCACACGACGAGAAACACATGCCAATGATTCCAGAAGATCTGCCAGTGGATTGTTGCGACCACTCGATTTGAGATGGCGTTGCGTTACCTGCAATAAGTCAGTTCCATCATTGCCGGCTGGCACCAGTGGGTCGAATTTCGTACCTGTTGCTCGGAAGTTCCAGACGTACGCACGATTAAGACAAACGAATGCGACAAGTGGAAGGGTATCATGGAAGGTCGTGAATTTGAGTTCAGCCTTTGCAATATGTAAACTCGTCGACGAAATTAAATTCACTCCAGTCCTGCGATCAGTGAGGACCTCGAAGAGTATCAAATGCCGGCAGAATGGCGATTGGTGATCCGAGAACACGAGATATTTGCAATCCGAACTAAAAGTGAAGGTATATGTATACCAATCACGGACGATCAGTCGTAGGGATGGGGGCAAATCCTTCACGACTGGTCGATTTGGGTCAAATATGCCAAGATTAGATTCCCACTTTTGGCGGACATCGTCCATCAGATGCAAAGGTAGAACAGTCGCCTTCCATCTTAATGTAGACCCAAAAGATGACCTTGAGAACTGGTACAGTGTCCTCAAGATCGCAAGAGTACAACCATCAGGGCTAATAGTGATAGGAAAGGACGCCTTCCAGGTCTCATTATGTTCGTGGCGAAAGGCTTGCCTCATTTGTAACGCAATTTCGAGAGCCTCCAGGCTCAAAGTGACCTCAAATACTAGTTCCCTAGACTCTTCAGTGGTCCAGAGTTCGTAGCGAGCCTTCCAACCAGTACAAAAACTTTCGATCTAGGAATATGCCCCAAGGGGATCAAGGTCATGCCAAAAAATTTCATACTGGTCAGACGGCCAGATGCTTAGAATGCCCATTAAGTTTGTGTCCTTGGAAGTTGCAGAGATGTGGCATAATGGCCGTGAGCTCGTTGCCGGTATCGTACTAGACTTGGGAATGAAGGATGTTGTGCTTGCGAGATCAGATTGGGGAAGGAATCGGCTTGAACAGAATATTAGTGCATCTCCCCATATGAGACTTGGGTTCTTTAACAGTTTAGCTCCCCATTGATCGTCAAGGGTCGTCATCTCGTGATAGAATGCACGGAGTGTCATTAGTGTTGTTTGAGTGGATTGAAGTGTTTGAACTGAGGAATCAAGATACGTCGGCATTTGCATCCATTCGATCCAATTCAGGATTGTTCTCAATTGTCTGCTCAGGGAAAACTCATCGGCTAGGAAAAGCTGACTTTTGCTCTGAGTCTCGTAAAACGATCCAACAAAAATCGCCACTGCATAGGGACTTGCTAGAAACTCAGACAGAACGTTTTGCAGTTTCTCAAAATTTCTGCAAGCTCTGTCACGATCCCATACAGAACTAGGACTGTACGTAACAGTGGAGTCCAGATGATTTATCCAATTTATTGCAGCGTATGAGACCAACGACGAACGATGGGTCTTGTTGCCTACTTCGTTTGGGAACTGCCTGCGACGGCCAGCTTTCAAGAGTAAGCGAAGAGCTGTTGCAGTTATTTGCAGATTCGATGAAATTGCGGCCGGCCGTAAGAGGTCGGTAGATGACAATATTGTTTTGGATGGCTTCCATTGCACAAGATATTCGTGGGCGGAAAGATGGATCAAGCTACAGGCCGGAAACTCATCAGTCCCTTGGTTTGTGACAAGCCCACCAGTGATCACAGACACCAACTCTACGAAGTTAGACAATGTCTCGAACATGGTGTCTTTGTCTTCAGATGCGGGCCCAATAACAATTTGTAGATCATCAGTCCCCAACTTTCGACGGCCATATATAATCCATGAAAGTATACGTGTCGCAAGAGCTTGTTGGTGCCTTGGCGATTGGCCGATAAGGTCGAAGATTCGATCATACATATTCTCAAGACCCTCTGGCAAGCGGATATTCCATATGAGTTTCTCTATCGCTGAAGGGGTTAACACTGGCGATTGAAGATATGAGACCATTAGCTTTGCCCACAAGAACATTTTATCAGCTCCTACGACAAGATGCTCAACATAGGAACTTATATTGGCCTCCGGAAGCAATTGGTCCTCTTTAGCCATATCCTCAAGATTTCGATTCAGGTAAAGTCGGATATCTTCGTCAACTTCGTCTTGACTGAAATCGAGACGGCATATCTCGGGGACAAATCGTACCAACTCGTGAACATTAGGGCGGCTGAAAATCAGTATCTTCACCGTGGATGATTTTATCAACATTTCAATAACCTTGAGAAGTGATTTGATCTTAGTGCATTCATCGACACCATCCAGAATAATAAACGTGGAGCCAATACTGTGGAAACAAATCTCCAGTAAGTGCATGACTTCCGCCTCTGAGAAGTGCTCTTGACTGCTTCCGCTGGGTCCGTTTTTGATGGCAGAGATGACTTCATTTGCTAAAAATTCGTTGTCGTGATGCTTATGGAGCAGCTGGGCTAGCATGGAACGACAAGCTGATATTGGCCGCGTGTTTATAGGGTCCTCATGACTGAAGAAGTAATAGAACATTCCAGGTCCCGATCGCGTGCTACGCCATTGCTTTGATAAAGATTGAATCACTGAGGCAGCCAGCGTAGTTTTGCCTACGCCAGGATTACCTATCTTAACAGGTTAGGAGGAGAAGGACTTGATACGGTGCAATATATGATCTTCGGGATTCGGCTCACCATGAATCCAAAGAAGGCAACGCTTGGTACCCGTCAAGTCCGGTCCATTCAACCATTTGCTGAATAGCGGGTGACGAAATATCCATCGACCTGTGCTATCCTCGCGCTCTTCAAGCGATTCCCGGTATATCATTGCATAGTCCGGAGGGTTCAATCGTTTCAAGATCAGGTCACATGCACCGTCGCCATGAATTTCTTTCCGGAGTCGCTTTAGCGCGTTCTCCTTCCCCTCGCCATAGATGGGCGACATATAGATATTAAAAAGACCCAGCAGACAGTAAGCTGCATCCTCTTCACGTTTAGTTTCCCGTCTCTGTGCCCATGACATTCTCTCGTTGATGCTGAAGTCTGAGAGGGAACGACTGCCTCGAAGAGCTGCGACAGAAACGCCGGTCATGTCACTGATTTGCTGAGCAAGCGATTCTTTATTACCAAGCAGTTGGCCTTCGACAGAGAAGAACTTCACAGACTTCGGGGCAAGGAGCACTTGCAGTCTCCATCCTCGGCCGAACCATCTCCTATTCCAAAAGGATTGAGTGCTGCTAGCGAAGGCAGCTGTAGAAACATCAGAGTGATAGACGTCAGAGAGATATACATAGCAGTGAGATGCATTTCTATACCATTAAAACGTCAAATTTACCGCTTCTGAAGGCTCTGCGCTGCTTGATTTGTCGATGCAACACAAACCGCTCTTGCGCAACTTTCAGAAGCCATGTACTCGAGAATTTTACCTTTGCGTATTTGCGTCTTATATCGTGAAGAATATGCACGCAACCACCTCAAGACGAAGTAAAAATAAGACATTGCCAATGTATAAAGCTCAAAGCTCAAAGCTCAAGAGACCACATCGTTAGAGATCTGACACATCCGTAGGGCTAGTGATCTCAGATTATCAAATCCAAAGAGGAAACGGTTCCTCATACCTACTCAGCCAAATCAACACACTATTCTCCTTCACGACATCTACCATAGCAACACAGTCAGTGCCCGCTGTTACCGGGCACGCCTAAAACACTTGGGCGAGCCCTTGTAATAATTTCCATTGGACTTGAGAATCAAGAGAAATCGGATGATGAGTTCGGACTAGAGACTTTGAGACCCATACACAGCGCATGACAGCGGAATAGTGATGACCAGATGCGACAATTATGCACATGAACGGTGTAGAAATGCTATGGTCGACCTATTGCAATTGACTCCAAGATGACACTCTAAATTCCTTATCCATCCTCATTGATTGGATGTCAAGCACGGGATATACAAGCACGCTGCGTCACGCTCGCCAACCGCGCGGTGTAATTTTCTGCATGCCTAGCTCTTGGTTGATTGTCGCTTGTGCTTATAGTTTATTGTTATCAGCACAGACACAGGCTATATCGCGCGGTCGGCGAATGGTGACCGGGATCGCTCATGGTCAGTGTGGACCCCAACAAATGATACTCCCAGTCAGCAGTCGTGTTGGCAGGTTCAACGTGTCCTCCACACTTTCTCGGAGTAAAAGTCTAGTATGCTCCGCTGCTGAAGTTGTGGACTAAAATTTAGATATAATTCTCTATGAGGAAAGGATGCCCAAGTCTACCGAGGTAATCCCACGTCCAGTGACATGCGCCTGTCAGCAATCAAGCCACAGCGTCGGATGCAAGTGGGCCTCAGGAAGGCGGCCACATCGCTACGTTGTATATCTTCGAGATGCTCTCATCCAGAGCACCTCAGAGGTGTTCTCGTTTATGATGACAGTCGGCCTCCTTTCGGCTGGCACGAGCATCTAAATTTCCTACTAGTCATCTGCTGGTCGATGCAAAGCTGTCATACTTTCTTTTGGAACAATGCTGATGTCCCAACGTATAGAATCCCACAACTCTGATTTCTCCTAATTGCTCCAGCACCTCGAGAGCATGTGTTGTTGTAATTACTGTGATTGTCCAGTAGGCTGTAAAGTTGACGCGCGAAGACTTGTTTTCTAGAAAACTAACACAAGACGAACATCGAGAGCATAATACTGTAATTCCGTCATTCTCAAGCATATTGTAAAATTAACGCCTGATGACCTGTCTTCTAGAAGACTAACGCAACCCGAATTGCGAGAGCGGGTAATTCAATCACAAGTGCTATAACACATAATTCGTTGGAAGAAAAATAATTCTAGAATCCTGGTATAAGGGAATCAATCAGAGGCGACATGAAAGGAGGAGCATTGAATACATCTTTCACGCAGGTATCCTGCAGATATATACTCTACTATGCCCAGACTCACGGGGCGCGATTGGGAGCCCCACAGGCTCTATGTGTTGGAATTAAAGGATCGCGGGTACACTGCTGAACAGATATTGGTGTTCTTGAAAATTGAGAAGGCATTCGAAGCAAAGTAGGTTTCTCCTGCCATGCACCTAATACAATCGAGCTAATATTAGGGTTGCAGATTGTATCAACTCAACTATCGTCTCACCAATTGGGGAGCACGCCACAGTCGCCCTGGTTAGTGTGGCGCCAATCAAGGTCGAAGGTATGGTAGTATTCTACGACCAATGCACTGCTAACTGGTAGCAAGGCCGGCTCCATCGTGCATGCCTAAGCCTTCGATTCCAGGACTGGTTCGACATCGAGTTTGGTCAGTCTATTCGGGCTTCGGTGAAGATAGTTGCTTTTAGGCATGGTACATAGCAGTATAGAGGCTACACTAAAATAATATCAATCATGAGAACTCTAGTGCGCAGATAGATCCAGCTTTCAAGGTGGAACGGATTAGTGAAATTCATAACCAAATGTTCTACAGCGCCGGCAGAGCATGCCGGCTTTCCTACTAGGATGTTGTTGAGGGAAGTGCACTCACAGACTTTTTGGTGGTCAGATCGCATAGCGTAATCAATAATTTTGCAAAACAAGCGTATTTCACACAACTAGTCAAGGCCATAAGAACACTATTTGGCAACCTTTGCCAACAGCTAAGCAATAGTTCCTCATCCGCATAGAATGTGTGAAATTTTACTCCCACGGTAGTATCCAGCTATTCCATCTTCATACAGCCTATTAGCTCTTCGATGATCTTTAGGATAGTCTGTACATATGCTTGTTGTTAATTATTGATATTTGTCTAGCTTCAGAATGCAGCCACAATTCGAGATTCTGGCCCAGTTTTAGGCCCCGAATGTGAGAAGCTTCCAAAGCAGAGGAAAGTGCTGAGTATGTAGGTTTACCGTACGTCTTGACTACTCCAGGACTTTGATAACCGTCGTTTCTGGCGGCAACAGCCTCCACTTTCATAGGTCATTGTAACTTGGGTGACATTCCTGATCCAGCACGTGTCCACCCAGAAATACTGAAGACTGTCCAACGCAGATTGATCACCGCAACAGCGGATATTGTGATAGCCACCTTTGCTCTTTCCTGTCCTGTCCAAAATGTTTTTGAGAGTGACTTCCTCCTAAGTGTGGGAAAATATAGCATAGTGCGGAATTGCATTGCCCATGTATTCGACTAGGCTGAAAGTGCGGCCGGGCTCACTTAAAAGTCTCATACTGGAAACGCTAACAGAACGCACTGGACAGGACAGTCATTGCTGAAGACGTGGTCAGGATATTTGTAATCAATGTACTGTCATCGCACTAGGGTGAGAGCGGATGCTGGATGGTTAGGAAGATGGTGATTCTTGCTGTTGAGTCGAGGAGTCGTCACATACCCCCGCTGAAAATGCATCCTGCAGAAAACCCCCACTCCCCGCGCACCCTTGTGCTGATAACCTATCAAGCCCGTGCACCGTAGAATGAGGGGTTATGCAATGATCCGTGCTTGGACACTGCCGTGCGACTACTAGCTGCTCAAGACACCACCAAAATGGGCGCTTCAGCCAGAGAATCTCCATTCGCCGAAGCGTTTAGCTACTTACCCTACGTAATTACAATCGGGTGGAAGTTCCTGATTAAGGTATAGTAAGTGCTTTTCGTGACATACAGGCAATAGAAAACCAGGCCTCCCCTTTACTCGGCTCTGTGACTTCTTGAACATAAGAGATTCATGTCATGTGTTAGGCCTTTGACGGGGACAAATAATATTCTAAGTTAAAAAGTTCTACTAACTTATAAACCATGCTCGACGAGGGTACCCAGGCTGATTTGGGCAATGTAGATATGGGTGACTATATGAATCGTTCGTGATTAAAGCCCATGGCGAAGTATGATGGGGGGAGGGGGAGAAGTGCGAGTTTTCGGAGATGATAGTAGTACGATGATTTGATCTTACTGCGCTCCAGGAACCCGTCAACAAGTAAGGGGTTAAGCACGAGTCACAAGCCGACTTATGATAGCTCAGGAGAGCAGTTTCTGATTGACAGTCGACGAACCGGAGCTGGTTGATGATAAGAACATTCACCAACAGTTGAAGTATGAGAGATGGACCGAAAGAACTTTAGTAACTAATGATTTCGTCAAGTTCAACTCTGTACCGGGGTTTATGGCGTTACGTAGAGGCATTAAAATATATAGACTCTTCACTATCGCGCCATATAAACGTGTTAAAGTAGACTACTTGAGTTTTTAGAATTATAGAATCTATATAGCCTTGCAAATAATATATTCTTAGAGTAGATGATTGTATTTGCTTATAGCATCCTAAGGCGAACTCGAACACCATCTGTAATGGTTCATTTACTAGTACCATGGTATTCAGCAGATCTGATCACGAAGTTGTCATCTGCGCTATTCAGGGTCAGTTTCCCCTATACTTCTGATAGGAACGATTGGGATATGGTAGTGGCCGATTTATTTTGTGAGTTTGGCGACTTTAAGATCGGCTATGGCTTTGCATACAAGGCTCTTGTATTGATGATCCAGAAGTATCTTGACGGTTACGACATCACACACACACTTATCAATAGTGCAGCTCATAGCTTCATTAAAATCATGTGAGCATCCTTCACATACACACATACGAGGAATGAGACAAGGGGGCTTTCACACTGATCCTTGTTAGCGTTTGGCTACCGTGTTGAGTTTATAGACGGTATCAACCACTTTTGAGTAATGACTGTGCCTGGTGATTGAGAGAATCCGGGGATACTGACCTAGAGAGCACAACGCTTTAAGGTGTGGGGGCCTTTCTTTACTTGATCAGCAGTGATGCGCCGTCATAAACGAGTCCAGATTGAGGGTGATATCTTTGAGCTTTTCGCTGCTCGAAAGGTGGAGTGGCAGAGTGGGCAGCATTCGGAGGCAATACGCAGCTTACATAGACGCATCTTGCTGTTAGCACGCTCTGATCAAAGCACCCATAAGCGCACCACAACAGACACAACATCGCAATTTTCTCAGATTATTTGGTTCAACGAGCTGTGGCAACGCGCCATGTAGATTCTGCTAAAGAGCTAGTCGTCGGAGTACTTCTAGGGTACTATGGGTTGAAGTGATTTCGAAACGCTGATTTCGAAGTGTCCCTTACCTACCAATACACCGGACACACCACCTTTAGCGGCAGCCTCGATTCTCAGCGCTCGCAGGCTAGCTCTAAGGCCTACAAGATATTGGCGAACAGACAAAGCGAAAGCAGCAGTAGTTTGCGACAACAGCCAGTAAAACAATGACGCAACGGAAAAAAAAACTCCCAAATAATAGTATATACTGGTTGGGCCGCCTTCTACCAACGGAAGCATGGATAGGACAGGGCGAAACGTACATGCGAGAAACCTTTGCGATGAGCTCTCCAGAGCGACATGCCAAACTCACAACGAGTGGCTTATATACAATTACGTTGGACACCGTAAAGTCGGTGAACGTAACAATGCGATGCTACGCCTACGATTCAAGCATGCCGACGTGCTCTGCATCCTTCTTTCCCAGGACAGCGTCGTACGGAGGACTATAGCATGATGTGACGAGGAATCGAGTGTTATGCATTCTTTTGCTACTCTTCTCAAAACACCAAACCAAATCAACGTATCCATCAACCTCATCTGTCTTCATTTGATCTTGCTCATACGTTGTGGCCTCCTTGTCCAACGCTTGTATACGCGCGCTGAGGATGTTCGTAACAAGTTTCTGGGAGATCATATTGCTCTCAGAGTTCGGGTTGCACGATAGTATCGCGAGTCGCCATGCTTCGGTGTTGTCGGATAATTGTATGCGGATTTCTATGGGGACCGGCTGAGGAGGACCACGCCGCTTCTGTATTACTTAGCAACAACCAACAGCATTGAGGTCACAGAGCGCACCTTTCTTCTCTGTAACACAGTAGAGAACCAGTCACATCCCATCATGCAACGGGTGTTTCGTGGGCTTGACCGCTCGATCGATAGGGCAAAGCAGAGGCAGGAACGAAAGGGCTGCGGCGAGTTTGCGGGATTAGGCTAGGGATCAGGCTGGGATCATTACGCCCTTAAGTACCCTCAGGCAGCATGCGGACGAAACAGTGAGAAACTCCCTGTCTCAAGACAAACATTGCGCTTCACACATCCTGTCAGACCACAAGTGCATTCAACGTAAATGGGGTGCATGGTAGGACATACGAGGGTTGCGATGTCGATTCAGAAATACTCGTCCCGTGTTCACTCATTTCCTAGTGGGAGCAGAAAATGTGCGCGCTCTCAAAGTCGCCGTTCGAGAGGCGAGCTGAGACTTAACGTCCAGACCACGATAATAGCTTGATCTGATTGGTCGAGAGATGGAGCCACCGGCTCGTTTGCAGGGTCTAAAGTACTTTAGTGTTGGAATTAATTTAACACCATCCAATCAATGTCCCCATTTGAAGGGCGGTGACAATGCTTGTTCTATTTTTCAACAAAATCGTCGAGAGCCAAGAATGTCCGTGAAACTGCCAATAAGTTGTGTGACAGAAAATACCGGGCCACTCCCAATGTGGCGCAGCAGCGGCGCAACTGCATCGCGCTCTCGGTGCATTGCCAGCATAAGCCAGTGGCACGGGTCAATCGGACCACTAATTGTGCGAATAGCACAGAGGATATTGTTGATATCGTCTGCCGGGAAATCTCGAGATGAACGTTGGGGTGGGGCAGAGCCTTCATGCTGTGGCAATATTAACGTAGCCTTATGCAATACTCTGCCACAATTTTGACTATTGGCTGAAAAAAGAACAGCAAAGACATGAATCTGACAGCCCGACTGAATGCAGCTGCAGGTATTTCTTTAGGTTGCTGACTCTATATGTTCATGTCGAAGCCCCGCCTCTGGAGGCCACAAGGCTACCTGGAGAACCTCATTCATGTAAACATGGCAGCGACCGATCCATTTGCTGATATCGTGATAGGTTACCCGAAATTAGCCGCAAAGTTCGAAATTCTGCCGGAAGCTGCTATTTACCGCCGGTTCGGTGCACTGAATGCGCAAAACCTGCTATACTATCAGGCTGAGCTCACATACCTAGAGCGAAAGCTCCGAGATCAACAGAAACAAGACAGCAACGATCAAAAGGGACACGGATCTTCATATGCAATCAACTGGTATTGGCTGAAACATTCAAAGACTGATGGTGACGGGCGCCAGATAGGTCTCGTAATGCAGATCCGGGAGTTGCTGAAACAGTACAGTGAGTTTTTCGCCTCTAGAGAAGGACAACTTGCGGTCAGCTAACCCAATGAAAGACAAAGCTGTTATCCAACAAGCAACAATACTTGGTTACCCGGAGCCCGGCAAATGGGATCTTCACTATGTCCAAGATTACCTCCAAACTGATGAGATGGGCCCGCTCGCCCTGCTCGGGGACGATGCAACGATCTGGGGGTCAAAGCACGATAGAACATCAAACAGACCGGATCTCGTTGTCCTAAAACCCCGTGCTAAGAAGGATGCGTTTTCTGTCTGGGCAGCCGAAAGTACTATCTTTAACCTCTTCAAATGCGGATGCTCCAGATTCATGAAGCCCTCCCAAATCCATGGCACAGTTGGATACGAAGACAGCACAGTCTATCGGGTCACCTATTGGTTTACCAGTATTCTAGCGTCTTTAATACCGATAGCATCGATTGTTGTGCTATATCGAGTTCAATCAATGCCCGCGAGACTCGGCATTATTGCCGCATTCAATGTCTTGGTGTCTATTTGCTTGATGGGCCTCGCCAACGCAAAGCGGGCTGAGGTGTTTGCTGTCACTGCTGCGTATGTTATAGTTCCACATCGTAGAGGTAATACTAATAGATACTAGCTTTGCTGCGGTACAAGTCGTCTTCGTCAGCGGAGACAAGAGCACGTCGACCTGATTAATGGCAACACACTGGTTTGTGCTGACCCTCGTCACTGATCGTTCGGTTCTCGAAATGAAAGTACAACCCCGATATCGATGTGTGCAAGTCGATGAGGACGGTGCTTCAAGTTGAGGGATGCCCAGCTAATACCTACTATTGGCCACAGCCTACTCAACATACCTGCATGGATGGTGTACTTTCTTTTGTTGAGATACAACACATTGCACCCAGGACAGTAGGATGACCATGCAGTGATTGTATAATATTTTCTGATAGATTGAAGTGCTAGGGAAAAATGAAGAAAACCTCAAAGCTATACTTACTATTGTAACTCTTCTACCAAGGCCCACAGAGAAGCCATCAACGTCCAAGATGATATGATGGTCGCTCCCGGAACCGGGAATAACATCTTCATGTAAGTCCAAGCTTTTATCGCACCGTGGTAAAGCAAGGATAAGTTGGTTGATTGGTTTGTTGGTTTTAAGCTTCATCGTCCTGGAAGAGGAGATAAGCCCCAATCTGCGCCTGCTGAAAGGCATATATCGGGTGTTAGGCTATGGACATTTGGTACACTGACAAAATTTTCGCAAGTCCGAAAACTGCATTAAGGTCAAAAGTGGACAAAGGAGATAAAAAAGCTTTTCTGAAGTAATCACTAACCCCAGACACCGGGCTTATGCTAAGAGCATCGCAAGATAAAAAGAAACAAGATCTAGATCAGAATATAAGAAATGAAAACAGAAAACTCCTTGTTCGCGAGTCATAGTACCCCTGGCTGAGACACGCAGGATTGTAACAGGTGTATGCTAAAATGCTCTGGAATAGCAAAGGGAGAGCCATTCAATCTTTACGTCTAATCATCAAGGGTTCGTTGAGACGAATGAGTATTCTGTGAAATATTTTTTATCGTAGAAAATGGTGGCTGTACAAATCTGCGTCGCGAAGCAGGATATTATAGAGAAGGCGTTGCTGGCCGACGTGAGCGCCGCTCGTGAAGGAAGACGAAAGCGCGTTAAGCCGAGGGTAACAATCTCGTAGAAGATAAGGCTCATACTATGGAAATACCCTGTTTGAGTCAACGTCTATCACGCAATATGAAGGTAGACATCGGAGAAGTACCTTGCTGGCAGCCTAAGTCTACCTAGATTAGTAATTAGTTCGCAGAGGCCTGACCCTATTGTTGTTATTCTATCCTAATCATTTCAGATGCTTGGTCCACGAACCCTCTGACGCTCATCCTGTTCCGTACGTAAACGTTCCATCTCTCTTTCTTTATCCGCTGCAGTTTGCTGTGCGGCAGTAAGGCTGGACGGGGCAGCTACTTTGGGAGATAGCGGGCGGAACGGGGCAATGATATTGTTCTTGCGCTCGTAAAGATTAAGGCGTTCCAAAGTTGGATGGCCGATAATGATATCGAAACAATCCGACTCAATGACGAGAAAGCGTGTGTCGTAAAACAGCGGCAAGAACGAGATCACGTTGTCAGAAGCTGACGACTGAACGGCCTCGTTACAGTGCCATCTTAAGTCAACTTCTGCTACTGTGTATATCGTGTCGCGAGTGATTGTCATCGAAAAGGGCTGCCGGATAGCATTCTCGTAGGATAAGCCAAGTCTGGCAGCACAGGAGGTAGAGATCATGTCGAACTTGCACTGGGAGTCAAATAATGCGATCGCAACGATTCTGAACTCGTGTACCATTAAGTTTCCGAATATCGCCACGTCAATCGGGACCGACCATGTGTCGCTTCGAGTGGCCGGAATGCTTCGTTTGGCTGAAGGGGTTTTGGTAATGGCCTTCCAAATGGTTTTGACATAGGCCTTCCAACGCTCTTTGCGTGAATGCGATGCTGAGCGGCCAGCATAATGGTGTACGTCGGTTACATGCTCGTCGTATGCGACTGCCAGTGGTCAATTGGCTAAAGCGTTGATCGGGGTAGAGAACGTTACCTCGCAGTGAACCAAGCTGGTTTGTAGGAGCCATTGGGGTCGACTCCATCGCCAGAAAGAGTTGAGTCGATTTGGTGCTCTAATATGTACTCTGCGGTGGTATGCGAGAGGAGTGTGGTGACATGTACGAGGAACGTGGTGTACTTCCAATGCCTTCACGACGGTCGGTTTGGGGCGTGTACGTATGAAAACCGACCGTCTCAAGGGGAAAAGGGCAGGAAACCGAACGCCGATTGCAGCAAGGACTTCTAAAGAATGAAAACAACTTCCGTATGTTGCGTTGAGTGTGATTGCTTGTGAGTCGTGTCGCACGTCGTTGTAAAGACTCGCACCCTGGGGTCGAGTTCTAGGAACGAAGTGTGGGGCGTGACGCAGGTACGCCCGCGGGCGCGAACGGGCGGTGAAGAAGCCGTACGCCTTGCACTTCAAGAATCCATGTCTGTGCACATGTTCGGTCATAGACCTCCCGTGTCGGGTAAGAGAATAATCTATGTGTGTGGGCTTCATTGATACGCAAGCGATACAGCATCTCTGAGCTCGTCAAACTTTACTGCTTTATGGCTGTTATTGCACTGTGCCTTTGATGTACTTAATAGCAACTTAGCGCTGATTGCATTTGCGCATTTGAGTGTAAAATACCTTGAGAGTGTGCATGGTGCTCCATATGATTGTCACAAAAGAATCATGGTAGCAGAATTGGGGGAGTCAGAGCACTCTCCCGCGAAGCTTAGCCTTGCTTCGTGGCTTCGTGGTGTTATTAGGCTTGCGACTTTCAAATCCACTACAGCTCCAGATTGACTTTTGCTTCCACAGAGACCAACAGCAGTACTGCCAACTGACTAGCGCACATGCAAGTCAGACGACAATTGAGGTGTAAGGAGAGGTCACTGTTTCTTCCATCAGCCCAATCATGTAAAATCACAATTATGATAGTTCTCGGAGAATAGGGACCATTGCAGTATCGCCCTAACCGCCAGATCGACGCGTGCAATTGCACCGTGCTGACGGGACGTGTTGAACAGGAGCCGTCTTTCGTACTCGGTCACGGCTCGGCCGCGAGGTTTAGCGCAAGTCTGGCCATTGGCACGCTTACCCAATGCAGATAAGATTAGAACAGTTGCCCACGCTGGATTTTCGATCACTGCTTCTGTCAAAATGTAGTGGAGGCGAGGAATTGAGCCACGGAGAGTATATTTCGTCAAACCCAAGACTCAAGACATCGATTTTAGGTTGTGGACCCTGTCAATGCCATGTGGCCACCCGAAACATTTGTGGCCAGGCTCGCACGACCGCCGTACATTTGCACGTGCAGCGGCAAACAAACAAGGCTGGCTGCCACTGCTTCTCCACCATGGGCCATATTGCCATCTGCAGACCTTGTAGGAAGCCTCCAGGGGAATTCAGTATCACAACGGCGCCAGAAGTTGCCTGCTGGAGCTTATTTAATTCTATGCCTCCTTCGCCCGCTCAGTGGTTTGATTCCGCTATCGAGATCGTCATTTGATCAGCTCTGTGCATTGATTGTGTCCATCAGCTTCGCAGCTACGGTACACGGGTAGTTCGCCCTCGGTGAAACAGATCTCATTTCTACAAAATTGTCTTTCATGGCACTGTTCCTGTACGCGTTGAAAGATCTGCGAAAGAACGTTCGACGCGCGGTTCAGTTTGCCTCCAAGGAGCGTCTGGGACATCAAGCTTCACATGGTTAAGGAAGATGTCTCACAATGGAATTTAGGTTAAGCGTGAACCCTTAATTCTAAATTCTTATCCTAACCCAATTTTTAGCCGCCTCCACTAGGCAATAATGCGCCAGCGAAGTAAACCCTTGCCTAACGCAATGACCGGGAATGCGGGGTACAACCGAAAGGTCCTTCGTCTATCTTAGTATACTACTTATCTTTGATATATTATATATATACTCTTATTAGCAGAGGTAGCGTCGCGGGGGTAGGTATAAGATAGGGTCGTAATACTTACTTAGGTAAGTAACTCGCTTATAAAATAAATCATAGATAATAATACTTAATACTTAAGATATTAGCCTTAAGTTGTTATTAAATACTACTATTTATACTTAGAACTACTTCTACTACTTATCTATACCTTATTACTCTAACTAGAAGCTTATCTAAGAAAGGCCCTTAGTAACACTAGCTACTTTATATTGTAGCCACTCTACTAAGGACCCCAGCCTTTTAATAGTTATCTAGCAAGCAGTTATCATATGCGCTATATGCACTTTCTTGATTCTGCCAATTTGTACAGCCGAGATACGGTAACATCATTTCTTTCTAATTTCATACATTGCCAACTACAGTTCACGTGGGCAGTACAAATACGGTATTATTTATAAATCATGGCTATGGATCATGGCTAGAAGCTCATTAGGTGTCCGCTCGCTTTGGAATCTCGTCAGCTGCTGCTCTTATTCCAAAAAGCACTTGCACTTGGCAGAGCTTCCGTGTTACTTTTATATTTGCATCAATCGAAGCTATATGATTTCTGTAGCCAGGTCCCAAGACTCGATCTTATGCGCCATGGGCTTGTGCCCTCTATTCAGGATCTGTCTCTTATTACGATCCCCATGATCACAATCCAGTGACGGTAGAAGACCTTGAGCTCTTCTTGCCAGCAATGGCTTCTCTCAAACTTACAAGAAGAGCAGCTTCCCGATTGTTGTCACCTCTGACGAAAACACCTGGTCACGTGTCTACCAGTGAAAGCCCGTCACGTATCAGGTTCCATCTGCAGCTAGGCCAAATGAAAGAAGGTATGGTACCGTAGTGCTCCCTTTACCGCCATGTCTAGCGTATGATCTCGCATGCATTTGGAACGAATCCCACATTGACTTTGATACTAGCTGTTTGCCTTATCTCCCCGTTCCTGGGGTTTGATCGCAAGCAATATTCCGTATCGCATCAAACATCTGTATATCATTGTGTGGGTGGAAGACCTTCACAAAGTCGATATGAATACGGACGTGTTCAATGTGTCCTATGTAGGTGCAAACGAATCCTTAGGTAATACGTGAAGGGGGGGTTAGACAAGCGTTCGGCTAGATTGTCGAGACAAGTGAGGTCCTCTTTGTAGTCATGAGCTTTACTTGTGGCAGAGGCACGTAATGATCACTTTTGACCGCCAAACAGGACACCATTGCGTCCTTGGGCAACATGAACGACCTTTCAGTGATAAAATTGCACCGGAAGATCGAGAGCGCGGTGAGTGTTTACGCTGATTTTGGGATTGACTATCCATAGCCAAACTGACTTTGTATTACGCAAGACTATTTACACAGGAGGCAAGATACATAAAACCATAGCAATGAACGGCATCTATGAACCGGCTTTAATGATACTAGTTTCTGCCTTTGGAGACAGCATGGATTTGAGATCCACCGTGCCATCCTTCTTCAACCCTTATTAAGTATCATGATGCGTCAATAATGTGGCCATTTCCAAACAGGGGGATTTGAGAACTTAAACATTACCAAGATACACAACTTATTCTTACCAAATCAGTAAATTAAGTTTCTCGTTTGCGATGGGGGACTGAACTGAACTTAGTAATCATACCAAACGTCACCCACCTTTCTGCCTCGAGCTTACAAACAACACCAACCCACAAATTACTTCTTGGTATTCTTCTTATAATTCGGCCACCTGGATTCGTCATTGCTATATTCCAGGAAATTAAGTGTCGACTTTGTCCACTCCCTTTCACCACTTTGCCGTGTAAAATTACTCTTCAGTAGCAAATCGCTCAACAATCTCTTCATGCCCTCTTGATTCTTTGGGCACCTAGACTGAGCTCAAAGAAAGCGACAGCCGCGCAATTTCTTGAGATCCTCATCCGAAAGCGTGTCTTTGCCAGTAAGAATTGGAGGGCTTTTGAGAAGATGTCCTCGAGCCATGTTCTCGGAAGTCGATGATCCCCTAATTCTTGCTTGAAGTCGCACGAGCCACTTCAAACACACACAGTGGCAGTTTTTCGTACCAAAGCTTGAGCTTCTAGTTAGACACACCTCGGGATTTGGGCGCCGTACGCTTGGGCTTCTTTGCTGCAGGTTCGCTTGTGACTTTCTGAGCTTCATCTGTGGCGTCAACTTCGCCACGCTTCCGTTTGGCGTTATTGTCAGTCGAAGCCTGTGGAAGTGCAACTGGAAGGACAACAACCAGGGACGCTTTCCCAACGACACCTTTATTGGCTTTGCTTGGATTGTCCTTCTTGCTTTCTTTGGACTGGCTTGGCTTTTCCCTGTTACTGCGCTTCCGTGTCGCCGGATTTGGTGTGGGAGACTTGCCCTTCCGCTTTGGCGGAACCTTGGTCTGACCACCAGTATCCTTATTATCGTCTAGCATTCCTGGAAGATTGCTTGGTCCAGGGCGAGGTCCTGGGGCCGGTGTTTTCGACTTTGCATCTTCTTCGTCTTCACTAGAATCCAAACTCGAACTGTCCAAGACCTCTTGTGGCACTTGCTCGTATCGAGTCTGCATCCGTGTTCTGATTTGCCCGTGGAAGATGCCATTGAGCAGCTTGACTTTGTTTTCTCTGGTCACTTCAAAGTCCACGCCCTCTGTGAAGACGTTGCTGTCGCGGATCCAGATCGTGTTGCAACGAGCATCCTCCTCAATCTGAAAGGTCCCGCCTTTAGCCACAAACAGAATGGCCCTATACGTGTACTCATTAGGCGTTTTTCCCTTTTGGATAGACTCGTGCTTCTTTATGTCGGCATTGACCTCCTTCATGAGCTCTGTAGTGCTAATAGTGGCGTAATCAACCTTGACTTTCTTGGCCGCGTTGTCTGACTGGGTGCCACCATGAGGTCTCTTGTTTGCGTTGGTTGACACAGCAGGCTTTGGGCGCTTTGTTGGCTTGCCTTTGTTCTTTTTCGTGGCCAAGTCGGCTAACAACCACTTAAGCCCATGGGGTTCATGAACCTTCATCATAGAGTGCAAAATCTGCTCCGCTGTAAGCTGGCCGTCGTCCAAGTCATCAAAGACAGTTTCATCCCGAATCCAGACTTCAAGGAGATCCTCAGGGCTTGCACTCTGAAAACTACCCTTAAAATTTCTGTGCAACAATGCACGGCTCGTCACATCATTGTGCCCTTCCTTCTTCTCTTGAAACAATTCAGGGTTGGATGCTTCCCATTTTGCGAGATCTTCAGAGGATATCCGCGCGAAATTTGGCAGTTCATCTACCCCTTCTGGCCAGCCTTTACGAGAGAGTGCCTCTTCTTCTTCCACGGGCTTCTCATTGGTGATTTTTCCGTCTGCACCAAGATGACCCTTCCCGCTGCCCTGTTGCTGAGAAGCAAGATGGTCGATATAACTCTGAGGATAACTCGTGACAAAGCCACAAAGTTCAATTCTAGGTATGGCAGAAACGGAGTTCTTTAGTTCTTCAATGACTTGGTCGTGAGAAGCCGTCTGCAGACTTCCGAAACGAGGATCTTGAGCCTTCCAAGTAGTGCTGTCAGCATCGGACAACTGATCAAAGTCTCCAAGCACATGGGTCAAAATTGCTCGCTGCTCCCATTCGGACATGTCAGGCTTTAGCGAGTCTCCAATTAGGTTCAAGGCGACAAAGTCCTCGAGCTGATTTGTGGGCAGTTGTACGAAGTTGACAACATGATTTTGAAGTGACCCAACAACATCAAATGCTTTGGCTTTGGCCTTGGCCTTGGCTTTTGGGGCTGGGGTCTTTTTCTTCGGCGTAAGTCTTTTCGCCGGCAAGAGTGATCGTTGTTCTGCTATAAACTTTTGTTGCTCTTCTGACAACTGAGCGAGAAGTTCCGGGTTGTCTTCAGCTTTCTGCATCAGTTCAGCCATCTCGTCGAGGGTAAGTTCGATTGGGATAGTGGGCGGGTCTACACCGCCGTCATTACCATCGCCACTGTCATCTTCGTCTCCGCCATAACTGAGCTGTGTCTCATCTCTTCTGCGAGAGGGAATATGTGGTTTTCCGCGGAATCTATTGAGTCCTGTCAACAGATGTTGGATGCTAGGTGTTCCTAGAATCTTCAGGATTGGCGCTGTCAGATTATATGGCAGGTTATCCCCAGGTAATTTTCTATCAGCTTCCTGCCGAATAATGTCCTGCATCTCCACTCGGGTATCCGAGGAGTGGAAGGCCATATCCCTGTTGTTTCGAGCTCTAGAACTTCGACTGAATGCACCTTTAAGCCCACGGTCGTTTGTGAGGAACTCGGGACGATCGAGAATGTACCGGAGCATGGCGAAAACCCAAGGTCCGCAAGCAGAACCTGCGTCCCCTTGGTATGTGTTGTTATATTGATCATGGGGGACATGCTTGAGCGTACTAGTCTTCATTTTGCCAGGCTCTCGTTCCATTACTTGATCATACCCGCATAGAATCTTTCCTGCTGTTTGCCCAGACTTGAACATGGCCTTGATGTATGTCTTCTTATGCTCTCTCTTAAGTGTGAGGTGCCCATCGAACCATCTGGCTTCTTCCCTCTGCTTGTCGATAATCATAAGCCCCCAATGCGTGCCAATACCCCGGTGGGTGAGTCCGACAACACGGGGCTTGCTAGTTTGCTTTGCAACACTGTCTTTCTGGGTGTCACTGGGATTTTCTTGCGCCGCTTCAGCAGCAGCAGCAGCAGCTTTCTCCGATGTGAAATGGTCGTCCATTCGTGGGTCTTCTACATCTTCATGCTCGGCTGCCTCTTCGTTCGCCCGATCGAGTAGCTCTTGTTCCGCATGTTGAGTCATGCCGTCATTACAAGGAATGACAATCCATCTAGTAGAATCCAAATTCATTACCGACGCAACATGAGGGCACATCTGGAGGAAGTCCTTTCGAGTGGCTTGGCCTAAACCTACGCTACCAAGATACGAAGCTGCGGTCGTTGGAATGACCAATATATCCGATCGTTTCTTTTGGAGCTGCGTCAACAAGACGACTGGTAAAGCGAGCTGATCATCTAAGAGCCAGCTATTAGAGGAGTCCGTATCAGAGGTTGCGATGATATTCATGAAATCATCAATAGATATTGAGAGCGAAGATCCAGCATAGTCGTGTTCGAGATAGAGCGAACGAAGCCATTTATTGATGATAGCATCGTTAGTCAAGGGATTTATGGCCGTGGGAAGGTTTTGTGGGTCTTGAGAACCATCATCTTCAGCGTTCGTGGTGACAGACATGTCTATAATGCTAGTCTTTTGGATTACTATCCGGTAATCAAAAAATGAGAGAGTTGGAAGGAATGATAAGCATCAACAGACTCGAGGCGACAACAAAGATCATATATGCTATGTTCAACTATCCTGACCGGACAAAGGTCTCTGCAAGATAAAGAGAATGAACATATGGCGTACGCTCAGACAAAGGGTTTAAAATAGTTAGCTTTCTGTATTAACAAAGTAATTGAACAAAGCACAATAAAGTCGTTCAATGTCCGGACAGTCAAACTCTGTACAATGATGCATCGCTACAAGGGAAAGCAGATATGCCTTTTGGTAAACCACTAAAAGAGTCAGATGATTACGCAATGAAAGACAGTGAACAGACTGACGATGTTCTCAGATCGGGCTTTGCACAAATTGTCCTTCCGCGTTTAAGTCCTTCTCCGCCTCTTCCCACATTCTCTTCACAAATGCTGCCCTGGTGTCAAACCTTGGTGTTATCCTCGCCTGGAACTCCTTAGGATGCACAGTCATGCCCTGTACAAAGTCATCTTGAACAGGTAAGATCTCTTTGCCATCTAATCCAATCTGAGGTTTCATGTCAAAAGCCCACAGCAATCTCGCCATGGCAAGGTACAGACTATGATCCGCAATATGAACACCGGGACACACACGTCGTCCAGCGCCGAAGGAAAAGTGATCGCGTTTTGAGACGTCATTGATGGCGTGACTTTCTGCAGACGTCGTGTCGTCGCCGAGTTAGCGCTCTGGTAAGAACTGTTCTGGAGAATAATAGCGTTCACGGTCGCGATGTATGGCCCATACATTTAGCAAGACCATAGAATCGGCTGGGATGTGGTAGCCCATGTACTTGTCGTCTTCGGTAACTGCATGAGGTACTGCACCAAGGATGGTGGCAGGCATCCAGCGCAGTGTTTCTTTGATGCATGCTCGCACGTATTAAAAATTAGGTAGATCTTCGAGCGTCGGCCAACGCTCTCCGCCGCATATACGGTCGACTTCTTCTTGGCCTTTTCGTTGTGCTTCAGGATATAAGAGCATGGCTTGTGCGAAGCCATATAACTCTGAAGATGTTGTTTCACTGCCTGCTTCGAAAAACGTGGAGGCGATGTACGTAGCGAAGTCGTCGCTGAAGCCTTCCTGTTGTTGCATTTCGACAATATCATCGCAGGTGCATGGCTTAGCGGTGAGAAGCTTGTTCACAATGGCTTCTTTAGCCCGGAGATAGTAGCTCCTGTAAACCTTCTTCTCATGCTCATGGTGCTGTCTTGCCTTCTGCTTGATTGGATAAAGTGCAGCGGGTAGCTTACGTAGTATTGGAAAGAAGTCAGCGAATGCGGCACCACCGGTTGAGTTAATCGCCGAAATGTCGTCCACAATGTCGAAGAATTCCCTAAGCCGAGGGTCATCGAAAGTTTTCCATCTGAAGCTACAGCTGTTAGAGCACAAAATTACTAGTGGCTAAGGTACGCCGTACCCAAAAACGATGTTAGTCGTTAAAGAGGATGCAAAACGGCGGAAATGTCCAAAAAGATCTGTGGAGTCTTGCATGATGTCGAAAAGCAGCTGCCTGTTCTCAACTTCTTGGTACGGTGTGTACACACCAGATTTCTTTATGTTCAGTGCGTTATGAGCGACCTTTCGCTGCTGTGGATGTGTTAACTCGAAGCATATGCATTAGTGGCTTGTATCATCTAACTGACCAAGCGCCATACTGGGCCGTAAGGCTGCATTCAATAAGTTAGTCTTCTGCTCCGGTTGCTAAAGGTACTTGGCTTGCCTCCATCACCATTCTAAGCCCGCCACTCGACAAATGCCCTCCGATATAGAGATCCGGACGAGAGCTATAGATTGCACTTCTCTTGTCCAGTAACGCCTTGACTGCGTCGTCTTTAGACAAAACGATCATCACCTTAGTACCAAGAATGAGTGAATAGATCGGGCCATATTCCTGTGCCCATTTTTGGAATTGCAAATGTGGCTCGGTGGCAGCCAATGCCATCTACTACCTGTTAGATAGAACTTTGGTGTAGCACGATACGACACACTTGGTGTAAGTTCCCAAGCACCGGTATGGTAGGAGGACCTGGCGGATAACCAGATGGTCTTCGACCGATTCGTAGTAGTTGGTACAACACTCCTACCAGAATTGTGGTGAAAAAGAGCACGCTCGTGCTAGGCATTGTGACGCTACAAAGTGAGAAGAAGAGGCATCTCCTGAAGACTCTCGTGTACCTCAAGTACTCTGCCCCGCCATCATTTTGAGGCCCCTATCTTATTCTGCAGGTGCAAGCTGCAGCTATGTTATGACGCACCAGTTCGGTTACCCGAGTTGCATGGATCCTTCGGTCATTGCGTTCTTCCACCATAGAGTGGTGAGGCTTGGGATCCAATGAACCGTTTAGCCGTGGAAGGTCAAAAGGCATTCAGCTGGTGGTATGACGCGTCTTGTGTGATGTTAAGCTCTCTGAACGAGTTCACAGTACTAA
Organism: Pyrenochaeta sp. MPI-SDFR-AT-0127; assembly: GCA_020747015.1. Lineage (NCBI taxonomy): Eukaryota > Fungi > Ascomycota > Dothideomycetes > Pleosporales > Cucurbitariaceae > Pyrenochaeta > Pyrenochaeta sp. MPI-SDFR-AT-0127. Next base: position 101,216 of record JAGTJM010000024.1, on the reverse strand, counting down.
GCACGTCTTCTAGTTACCACAGGGTTTCTTCGGCTGCGCTGAATTGACATGCCACACTATAACAACTGAAAACGTGTTCGAACAGAGGAATCATGCAAATCATATCTGGAAATTATCGTAACGAATAGGCGAAGAAGAGCAGAACAGCACGTTCATTTGGAGAGAAGCCCATCAATGCCTAAGCCTATGGCAGAGGTTGTTCAACGCGACTCTAGTCAAACGCATGATTCGCTAGTGTGCATGGAAGCGGTGAGATGCAAAGAGGAAGGCGAGACGAGGAACACCATCGCAATTCAATCAATTTGTTCAGTCCTTGTTGGATTACTCTGGAGTCATTCATTTGTACCTCTCTGTGAGCTAACGAAGCGGACAGTCGACGTGTCTCAGCGCTAATCGTGGTGCTTCTGCTCGTCTCCATAACAACGCCCGACGAGTCTTGGCGGGCAATATTTGCGCTCGACGCACAGCGCGGCCCACGCTCAAAACTCCAGAAACAGCCCCTTCAGAACAACAGATCTGATCCCCGCAACACATACACGACTTTTTGGACAATCAGAACATCACTTCGTTGCGAATCCCTCACACACAAACACACAATGGTATGTAGACCCTTCTTTGGCAGTCACATGGCCCCACCCGCCGCAATCGTTGGTCGGGCCCAACCCGCCCGCCGTTTGTTACCGCCTCAACCAAAGTGAAGCAGGCGACGACTGGGCTACACAAACAATATCCCTTGCATTTGCCTTTGTACCACGCAAATACTCGCAACTTCACCCGCTTCTGATTAGGCCCTTTGACAATTCTGCGAAACCGCGAAAACACTCGCGACAAGACACTGTACAGGACAGCAATGGATAACAGCAACCAGGCCTCCACAAACTACCGCGAAGCATTCCAGCTCTTCGACAAACGCGGCAACGGCCGTGTTGACCGCGGCGCCCTCGGCGATCTTCTGCGAGCATGTGGACAGAACCCTACACTTGCTGAGATTACGGATCTAGAGCGTGGTGTTGGCGCAGACTGTACGTTCTCTTCTTTCCCCCGCCCCTAATACAGGACGCAGGCTATGAATGCCGCCACACCTCTGCAACATCGAGTACAATGCTAACTCCTCCAAAACAGTCGACTTCGAGACCTTTTCCAAGATCCTCAACCGCCCCGGCGGCTTCCGCGAACCCTTTGACATTGAAGAATACATCCGCGGCTTCCAAGTGTTTGACAAGGACCGCTCTGGATTCGTCGGCAAGGGTCAGATCAAGTACATTCTGACCAACTTGGGTGAGAAGATGAGCGAAGAGGAGGTCGATGAGCTGTTCAAGAGCACCATTGACGCAAGCAACAACGAGGTTGACTACAGGGGTAAGTCTAGATCTGCAAGGCTGCATGGTCAGGGATGCTAATTTCTGCACAGAGTTCGTCAAGACGATTGCCGAGAACTAGATTCTTGTCTTCGTTTCTTCCTACATCTTCTTCTTGTTATGCGGCACGTACGAAACGGGTCATGGTTTTGCATGCGGATACCGGCGTTAGATTGTTCCTTAGGCTGTCATCACATAGGACCAACGGGAGGGGAGGAGTTTTATGTACTCAGTAGAGTAGGCATCAAAGCTTAAGTTAAACAGGGAAATGAACCTTGTTTTTGGATCCATAAGGGACGCTGTCTATAAACATGTGGGCTTTCTATGTAGCATGAGAAGCCTTCCGCGTTCGCCAATGGGGTATCTTGTGTCAAAAAAAGTGCTGCTATGCTGCTTGCTGCAGATGCGCGCTGTTGTCCGCCTCTAGAAATGGAAACCGTAAAGAAAAAAACGCCGAACCCCTGTATATCCAGCCGTGTCTATGATCTTCGTAATCCCTGACCAAGAAGTATATGCACATGCACCGGCGGATGGCGGGGAGCCTATACCTTCACCTCTGTTACACTGACGGCTGTCATCCCTGCACTGGTGACACCGCCCGAGGCCGTCTTGCCCATGATCATGTCAGCCGTCTTGATGAAGCCGCCCGGCAGCAGGAACACGTAGTCGTCCCGCCTTCCGGTCCGGTCAACAGTAAACTGCTGCCAGTCGAGTTGGTAGCCCACGGCCAGATTGCAGCGTCCACAGCGCTGAAAGTACCTCTTCTCAAAGCCCGAGTCGCTCGTGATGATCTCAGCGTTGCGGTCCTGTCGCGTAGAGAGCAGAAGGCCGTAGTGATCCATGGTAGGCTGATGCGAGTTCTTGCGATTGGAGGTGGCGGGTGGCGGGGGAAGCGGCATGATGTGTGCCTTGTCGTGAGAATTTTGCCGTGTTGGCAGCGATGGCAGTGGTGTTGTTGTGGCGAGAAGCAAGTGGTGGCATAAGCAGTGATAAGTATAGACTGTGTTCGAAGCCTGGAGAGAAATCTTTTCCTCTGCTGTGGGAGACGGCATGGAGAAGAAAGGACGCGAGGAAGTGGCGATATCCATTGTGCTGGCTGTATGTTGTGGCTGTGGTGTGGTCAAGGTAAGATATTGGGGACCTTTTGGACCGTGGAGAGGGCGGTAGCTCAGGTGTTTGATATATCGGCCGAAGTCAACGGGGAAAAAGAACCAAGATTACCGATCAACGGAAACAAAGTTGCTCTTATATTCTTAGGTGTTCGGCGTGTGATCGGCTTGCGTGCTCTGTTATCGCTGGAGTGCTGTGGAATGCAAGTCCGGAGAGGAAGTCCGGGCAGTCTTATAGTCGAGTGGAATAAGGGTCGAAACAGTCACCTCCACACCTGCTACGCTTTGCGCACGCTGAGGCGAGTGATAGATGGGTGGATACTTTCTCTGTGATTGCGAGAGACGAATGAGCTTGGGGCACCAGGGAAGCTACTGGTGCTCGTGAATGTGAGGCGAGGGAAAGGCAGTGGGGCAATTTGTTTGAAGAGCCGTCCGTGGCGCGAAACTCAATGCACCAGCCCAGTGTCTGCAGCACGCTTTGAGACCCTCTCGGCGATATCTTAGTCGAGGAAAGCAAACAGAGCTAAGCCAAAAACCCAGTCACAAGGGTTGTTGAGTATGTAAAAGGGTCCACCAGGCGCTCCACAAAAGCAGCAGGTATTGATAAGAGTGCGGCGCGCGCGAGGGAGGCTAAGGGTCAAGTTTCTCGATCAATAAACAACGGTGTGAAGGACGGGGCTGTGATTTATACACCGGTAGAGGCGCTCCGCGACTAAGGGCGAGGGCGTCGGCGGCGCTATTGAACAGCCAGACGGCTGATGTGTGCTGAGCGAACACCTTTCCCCTGCCCTCCCCCCCACGATGTCCATGAGTCCCCACGGATGGTGGAGTGCATTTGCAAACGCGAATGAGTGTGCAGAAAGCTTGCACGCGTTTCCTGCGCTGCAGCTCGACATGTGACAGGGCCAAAGGGCCGACACCGCGTCGTCCACAGCTGCAAGCGCCCTGCATGGAAGGCCGCTTGGAAATTTCCGTTTCGGAAACGCGCCGCCCGGATCCGACATTGACACTACTGCCTTGGCGGGTCTCTGATCAACTCTGCGACAAAAGACGACTGTTGGCAGGGAGAAATCAGGAGGCAATGCCGCTTACGAAGGATGTCATCAAGTTTGGCACCTTTGCGGTGTCGAGCCAGGTGCGTTGTTTTACTTTGCCCTCCGCTGGCAGTGCACAAGCGGTGCGCATCGCCAACGGGGCCTCGAATTGACATGTGCAGGTCTTCCATCTAACCCGCCTGTCCTTTGCCATCGTCAATCTCAAGCCGCTTCTGCCTGGCCATGTGCTTGTATCGCCACGTCGGGTCGTGCCGCGTTTCAACGATCTGTCCGCCGCCGAGGTGCAGGATCTGTTTCTGACCGTGCAGCGAGTCTCGCGCATGGTGGAACGAGTCTTCCATGCCTCGTCCTTGAACATCGCGATACAAGATGGTATAGACGCTGGCCAGAGCGTGCCGCATGTACATGCCCATATCATCCCTCGAAAGAAGGATGACCTTCAGGACAAGGGAGGCACAGATGCTATATATGAAATGATGGAGAGCAAGGACGCAGACCTCAATGCGCTATTGAAGGAGAAGGAGAGGGCGGCTGGAACTGATCATGCAGAAGATAGACCAAAAGGATCCTTCGCAGCTGTTGATAATGACAGTCGTAAGCCCAGAAGCGACGAGGACATGCAAAAGGAAGCCGCTTGGTTGGCAGAGGAGATGGCAACGGATGAGCATGTAGGAAGCCACGCAGAAGACGACAAGGTATCGTCATAGGATTTGTATCAACACTCATCCTCTACCAATTTCTCCTGCCATATCATCTCACCGGCAAGCTTGTGCCCGTAGCCCTTTGGAAGCAGGTTCTACGAGCTACGAACGCATGCTAGAAGCACCATACTTTCTAGCGCTAAACAGCGTCGCAAGCTATCCAGCGTAGATTTTCAATGTTATAGCTGCACCTGACCGTATTCCGGCCCCTTCGAGATAGAGAAAAAGGACAGATGCACAATCGATAGGCCATCCAAATGGCAATACTATAGTACTCTCGCGCAAGAGAAGTCCGGCCCAAAAATAGAATTGATCGTCGTTCCCATGGGGAAATACTTTCTAGAAGTATTTGGCATGTCTTCTCATTTCCCACCAGTACAGTAGTGCTTTCGGCCGGTTTTAGCCCCCAAATTTACATTAACATTCATTTAGCCATACAAGTATATCCAATAGTATTTTCGCCTATCTCACATTCAGAACTCTCCGAGAACACCGACCATCAACCCTTGAAACCCGAAACCAGGGGGCTATACGAAATCCTATGAAATGCCTTTCAGGCCCCCAGCTGTGGCAGCAGGATTGATGTCGTCTCGATTATGCCTCCTGTATGTTTTTGCAATACTCGCAGAATCACGTGTGACAGTGTACAACTAACAAATGATAGAATTGCACCTTTGCAGATGCCTTCCAGGTCTGGCAAAATTCAGCGGCAGCCGTTGCTCGAATTAATCCAACGGAGCGCATGCGCTTCTTCATCAGCCTGCAATCTAGCAATATAACCTTTTCGGAATGGATATGGCTCCTCACACTTGCGATCGCTCCGCTTCTGGCTCATATCTTCGTGGGTGGTCCCCAAGTGGTGGTTCTCAACCCGAAACGTCCAAATTGGCTAGAGTATGCATGTCTCTATAATCCCACGACCATTATATGGCGGTACTATACCATCGCGCTACGCAGAGCCAATGCGACAAAGTGGGCTTCTTACGAGGCCGCGGTCGCCAATACTGCCTTCTGGACCGGCTTTGCGTGGGATGGTTCTGAGGCGATCGCACACGAAGTGCGACGGCAGTGCACTGGTGTTGGGAGACGCCCGCACGTTAGTTTGCTATCAAAGTCTGCTGCTCAGACCATAGTCGTTGCTCTACAGGGAGCGCAAACGCTCGCTGATGTCTCGAGAGGCTTCACCGAAGGCGATGCGGGTGAGGAAGTTGCCATGCCGACCCTCTTCTCCTTCATCGCGCTCATAGGATTGTATCGCCTTGTTGTCGCACCTTGGCTTGTGGAAGACTTTAGCTTTGCAGATGTCGACTCCCCACATTCCCGTGCCATACTCAACGAACGATCCGATACCCAGGATACCTTCGACTATCTGAAGAGCAAGACGCCAACAAACTCTTATAGATACCAGTACATTTTCCGAACATGGTCCATTCGGATACTGTTTTATGTCCCTCTGTTGGCACAATTCATTCTTACGATGCTGCTGTTCGTTCCGTTCAAAGGTAAAGGCCTCATCTACACCGCCACCTGCACCGCTCTCATTATTTTCGCTACGTATTTGGTCTTTGCAACACTCTGCGTCATCTTATGGGAGATTGCAAGAGGCCAAGACACCAATGTCGTTCTGCCATCAGTGAATACAGTTTGGTACAAAGCCTACACTGTATCGCTGGGTGTTGGTGCCATCCTTCTCTTCATTCTTGCTGGTCTGGAGACGCGTCGCACACCCTGCGGCATCTACACAACATTTCCATCCAAGCTGAATCTGGATGCACTCATTTGCAAACGAATTAGCTATATCTAAGATCGCCACCTCCACTAGCTGCGAGGGTGCAGCCTCGTTTGCCGCCCACACCCCCACGAGCCTTACCCTGGCCCTGTAGCTGTCGTTCGAGGCGTTCCCTGGAACATCGCACCATTCAGATGCCGTCCTCCGGCTTGAACATGCTTGAACTACATCTTTTGCGCCACAGTATTTGGGCCTGCTCTTATAGGTCATATTCCGCCGGGCTGCACGGGATCATTGCTGCCTGGTCTTGAATATTATTTCCTTGGCACATCCAAAAATTCCCGCAATCCTACAACTTACACCGTTCCCCGCCGTCGGAAAACAGAACGAGCACAAGTAAACTAGTTGGCAACTCCGATCAGCAATATGACAACTAAGAACATGCCGTTGCCTGCCTCTGACTCGGAATCTAACCTCTCCGACATTGATGCTAATGTCTTCGAAGAGATGGAACTTCTGTACGACGTACGCAGGAAGAAACCAAGTTTAGAGCTCGGCTACGATGAAGAGGGTGACGCCAATCAAGCAGTAGAACATGGAGGACACTGCCAGTTTCTAAACCTACCTGCAGAACTGCGCCTCGAGATATATCAATTATTGTTACCTCACAATATGACTCTATATTTTGAGAGATTCCACCTACGAACAAAAGATGGCCGACTTTGGGGGGTTGTTTATGGAATGAAACCTGGAGACTCAACCCGATACGACATCGTGTCTACGCCCAAACCCCCTTTCAGTCTGCAAGCCATCCCTCAAAACCCTTGCCCTGTGGTATGGCAAGTGTTCCTTATCAACAAATTCATATCGGAGGAAGCGCGCGGTAGGCTTATCTTTCAAACCTGCTTGACTGTATTAGCTGATGTGTCTAGCGGTTTTTTACGGATCTAACACCTACAAATTCATCATCGGTGGCATTGGTCCTTTATCACCCACCTTTGGACCTTTTGAATGTCCTGACCGGCTCCCACTCTTACGCTATATACGTAAGATGCATTTTATCGTTTTCGTTAACTGGGATACCCATCGGATTGTCAAAGAACAGCGTGCACGTCTGGAATGTCTCGTTGAGGTACTCAAAACGCACGCAGGTGATGAGGAGCAAAAGTCACTGCTTCAGGAGCTGAAGATTGAAGTCAACATGCTTGGTGAGAACCAAGGCGGCTACTGCCGTCACAGGGCCCGCCGGCGTAATCCATTGCCCGTTCCAGAGAGCGTCGACAAATTCATGTTTGGCTTGGAGAGTCTGGCCGCACTTCGCAACATCAGGAAAGTCGAATTCATTGGCCTGCCGGATTGGTACACACAATGTCTGGAGCTGTGCATTCAAGGCAAGGGCGGAGACGTCCTAGAGACAAATTGGCCGCTCGTACAAGTCAAGCGACAACGAGACTATACCAAAAGAGCAAAGAAGGTGTGGGTCTCTGCTCGCAAGTGGCATAATCCGACACTAAACTGGAAAGAGTTTGCTGAGCGTAATAACATCGCCATCCCGGAGGATATCGATCGATTCTGGAGTGCAAGCACGTAGCAGTACCTCGCTCTCGCCCAAGTTGACAATAAAGCTGGTATTTTTCATAGTTAGCTGCACCTCATCACATTTACTTTCAAGAATCAAGATGCATGAGCGTTGAACAGAGTTTGCTCAACCTGATGCGGGAGGTTGGGAACTAGTCTGTTTGGTCGTCGCACATTCTTCTGGTGTCTCATGTTCCGGTACTAATTGTCCCTCTGTCAGGTCCACGGTATCCAAAGCATCGACCCCACCAACTTCGCTCCTTGGCTCGCGACTTATTTTTAGGTGTGTTTTGGAGCAAGGTTGGCGATGTGATGCTGTTTGGCAGGTTGTGGTGCACAGACTTTATACATGGTATTTGGATTGCCCACAATTATCTAGAAGATGATATAAGTCCAGGCGCAGCATGAGCTGGTGTTGGATTAACGTTTGCGGGACACAAATGGGGTGCAGATCGCGCTTAAGTCATGGGGAGTTTGGGTAAGTGTTGGAGTACGGTGCTTGGACCTAGGGTTTCATAACATGTCAAGGGTGCATGAACAGCTTGCTGGAGGAGGACTAGTAGTAACAAAAGTGATACGTTTATGCGATACAAAAGTATTGAATTCAATTCCGTTACAAATGTCGCCTTAAGGTCCCGTTATGTACACATGTTGAATGCCTCCTATCTTGATGCCGAAAAGCGTGCCCTTCATATACACATAGCATGATCTATAGCCAGATCGATATCATATCATACACTCATCTTCATAGCAATACTTGCGTGAGGTTTGTAGCCAATGACTTCAAACTCCTCTGCTTTCCACCCGTCTATGGTTCCCCCAACCTCACGGTTGATCTTCAGCGTAGGAAAGTCCCGTGGCTCTCTTTCCAACTGCACCTTGAGCGCATCTACATGATCCAGATACACGTGCGCATCACCCATCGTATGTGTGAAAGTCCCTGGGGTAAGGTCGCATACATGAGCCAGCATATGCGTCAACAACGCATATGATGCAATGTTGAACGGCACACCGAGTCCCATGTCGCACGACCGCTGGTACAGCAGCGAGTGTAGCACTCCCCTTGGCTTTTCAGTTGAGCCTTCCGGCTGCCGTGGAAAGCTCACATAGAACTGCGCAAACATGTGGCAGGGTGGGAGAGCCATCTTCTTCAAGTCTGCGGGGTTCCATGCACTTAGTATGATCCTCCGGTCGTATGGCTTGTTCTTCAGCTTATCGATGATCTCCGCTATTTGATCGACGCCTTGGCCTGTGTAATCTTCCTTGTGTCCTTTGTACTCTGCGCCAAAGTGTCGCCATTGGAAACCATACACAGGTCCTAGTTCACCCTCCTCGTAATGTCCCAGTCCAACACTGTCAAGGTACTCTCGTGAGCCATTGCCGTCCCAAATCTTGATTCCAGCGTCTGAAAGTAATTTGCTGTGTGTTGAACCCGCGACAAACCAAAGCAGTTCGCCGACTACGGCACGCAGGAATACACGTTTTGTTGTGAGGAGGGGTAGAATGAGCTCGTGTGGTTGTGACGGGTCGGATGATGGCCGCGAAAGATTGAACTTCATCTGTGCAGGGAAGGGGACGGCGTATGTGCCAGTACCTGTGCGGTCGGGGCGATGTTCGCCATTTTGGAGGATATCGCGGATTAGAGAGAGGTATTGTTGCTCTTCATGTGCGGGGTGACTGGAAGGCGCTGTGTTCGTTGGCGGTGAGACGCCATTCGCGGGTATTTTCGTGGTGTCTGGAGTGTTTGAGGGCGAGATGACCGGCTCCAGCGCGGCAGGTGACATGTTGACTGGCACAAAGGGCGTGTTGTATAATGTAGATGTGCGTTGAAAACCTAAGTGAATGATAATCGCAAAACGCGTCAGGGTCCAGGAAAGCGCGACTGCGCGGTTGGTAGCTGTAGCTCCCCGTAGATATCAACGGCTCTAAACCACTTTAGCTCTACCGAAAACACCAACACTGCGACTGACCATTGCACTTTCCACAAATATGGCGGAAGAGCAAGCAGCTCATCACCTGCTGAATGTAGTGGAGGAAAGGGGGTTGAACGTAGATCTCGACAAGATACTTCTGGGGTTTGAGGACGAGGATACAAAGATAGCACTCGCAGAATGGGTTGAGGAGTATCTACATGAGGATACACTGTTGACACGAGAAGAATTGGAGCTGTAAGTATAACATACATTTCGCACAATCGGTTGCTAAGTATGTTGTAGATATCAAACGCTGAAGAGGAAAGGCCTATCTCACCAGTACGAGAGCGAAGGGGAGCCTATCCGGCCCATCCTTGATCATGAGATAGCATCGGCCATTGAATCCTTACAGAGCTCTACCGCAGCTATCGAAGAGCAGTGCAAAATTTTGGAAGCACAGAAAGATGCTTTGATGAGATTGAAGGCTCTTGACAAACCGAATCTTGATGTGGAGCATGCGAGGAATGAAAGGCGTAGAAAGGAGGGGCAAGAAAAGGCCAGACTAGACGTTGCTGTAAGCAACCAGATGGACATCAACATAACAAGATACTGATGAGCTTAGGTTGACGATGCCTCTACGTTTCTCACCGAGCAATTAACTGAGACACAGAGGGAGATTGACACAGAGAAGTCTACAATCAAGAATTACTTGGTGGAACGGTTTGGCTCAGACGACCAGATCCTGAACCGGCTACCAGGGATTGTTTCTCAGATTGTTACAGAACCAGAGATCAGTGAGGATGAGAAGTCGATTGAACAGTGGTGCAAGGCTATCATTTCCTTTCGAACCGCTGAGATCAAGGCTCGAGTGGATACGACTTATCTGGAAAATCTGTCAGGCCAATCGCCTAATCTGACTACAGGAGAACCTGAGAGTCAACTAGAGGAACGCAAGGCTGCATTCCAAGCTGAGATGGAAGAACTATATTCGGAAATCGCTTCGGTTACGGAGATGGTGGTCGAGCACGAAATAAAAAAGCCAATGAACGAAATGAGAGATCGCAAGGACAGAGAGACGACACAGGCTCGAAGTGCTTGGCTCAATTACGTTCGTCACTCCTCTTCTATCCTGATGCGATGCTAACAGGTGAAGGTTTTGTCAACACTCGACTATATGGGTAAGCGGCTGAACACAATCGCTGCCTGCACGAAAGATACGGATGAGTTCCAGCAGGCGCTTGCACACATAAACGGAGCCGCAACGAAGCGCATGTCTGATACACACGCAGCAACTTCGACGCCCTCAAGGAGAAGGACGACATCTGGCCCACTATCAGCATTCACGCCCATGGTGAAGCTCAAACCGGCCAAGGCTCTCGACCTCCCTGTTGCGCTTCAAGATGCTCTGCGCCATGCTGGTATATCATTCAACCATGACAGTATCGGAAGTCTTCAAGATTCATTGATACAAGCCCAGTTTGAACGAGCCAGAAAGTTGCAACATCACTATGAGTCTGCCTCGACATCGGCCCATGACAGCCTAGCAGAGCGGTCAAGCAAAGCCGATACAGACTCGAGAATCATCTCAAGCGCGTTATATAAATACTCGCCGTTCCAGCAAATCAATCTGACGAATCCGAAACTAGACGAGCAATTAAAGGCAATAGAGCGGGAACTAGAAAGTAAGGATCGTGAGCTCCTGGAAGCAGAAGGCAGCGAGTTGAGCCTAAGCGATCCAAAGGTCAGGGCCTTTATCGCGAAGTATGGGAAGTAGTAGTATCAAGGGAACGCGTGATTTTGGTTCAGATGTATTGGCACGATAGAGGTTGTAGCTTGGACTAGGATCTCCCAGGATGTCTTCAAGTACGGCTGGCCACCAAATTCGAACTGTGCTGTGCTTGTGCGATGACGGGAGATGAAAGCACTACCGAAAACAACACGATAGACCTACGTAAACATCTGAATGTCCATAACAACGGCCTTCTGCCAGGGCCCAATCATGTGCCAATCTCAGGGGCGAACCTCGGGTTGGTCGTGAGGGAAGATGAGCTCAAGCCACCTAGTGCCCGGTGTGGTTAGACTTCATGCGGGTCACCCTGGATCCCCAGCCACTCCTGTTGTTTTGGCTCAGCTCACAACAGATCAACCTCACCCCAACACCATCCGAATTCCCCACTCTTGTAGCCGGCCAAACCTGCGCGGGATGCTCCCACCAGGCATCCGCAGCTTCGCAGGCACTTTACAAACCAATTGAACCATCACTACGACATACCCGAGAGCTTCCTAGGCTCTGTCAACACCAAACATGGTTAAAGGAGAACTCGTCACCCTCGGCGCCGCCGCGACCGCTATTGGCGGTGCTTACAAGCTCGGCGAGTTTCTTCACAAAGCCAAACGCCTCCGCGATGTTGGCCCTTCCAATGCAGTCTACGTGCGCATCATCGGCCGCGTACGTACCGACCTTGACGAAGTTCGACGCCTTCTCTCTGTCCGCGAAGTCCACGACGCCCTCGAATCCAACCCTGAGAAGTCCAAATGGGTCTATGGAGCCATGCGAGACGTACGCGGCGCGTTGGAGAACATCACGCCGCATACCGAACGTGTTGGCGGCGATGTCGAGGAAGGCCGTCGCGTTGGAATCAGGCACCGTGTTTACTGGCTCTTGAGCGAGAAGGAGAAGCTGGAGAACAGGGAGAAGGAATTGCAAATCGCACATGCCAGTTTGAGCGAAGTCCTCGGCTACTTGACTGCCCTTGAACCTGTTGAGGAAACACACAGGCCCAAGTCATCTTCCAAGAAGGAAACCCACATCGACATTGACATCAAGCGTGAGGCTCCTCAGCACACTACGGAGAAGATCGACAGGGAGATCTGGGTCGAGCGTGATGCTGCGCCCAGGAGGGTTGAGGAGCACCGCGACGTATGGATTGAACGCGATCGTCAACCTCCAGCTCATTTTGAAGAGCATCGTGACATCTATATCGATGAACGTGAGCGCGGTCCTCAACACTTCGAGGAGCGCGATGTTCATATCGAACGCGGCCGCGATCCCCGTGAGTCTCGCTACGAAGCCCAGTACGATGAGCGTTATGAGCAGCACGATCAGTATGAGCGTCGCCCGCAATACCCTGAGGATAGACACCCCGAGGACAGGTACCCTGAAGATCGTCGCCCCAATGAACGCCCATTCCCTGAGCCTCTAGGTCGCCGCCCCGAGTCTTTCGAAGATCGCCTCCCAGAGCGCGACACCTGGATGCAGAGTGACGCGCGCAACCGGTCGCGTGGCGGTCCGTATGGAGCGTACGCAGAGTACGGTGCTCCTCAGCCTGTGGGAGCGGCCCATTACCAGCGTAGGTTTCAAGGAGACGCGGGCTTTGGCGATGAAGAGATACTGAATCCCCAACCAGTGCCATTGGATCGGAAGTATGCGGAGCGCGAGGTGAGTCGTTACCGTTCTTCGAAGATGTAAAGATGTGATTGGCAGAGGCTGATGCAAAGCAGATGTGGATTGAACAAAAGGAGGATTATCGATTTGATCAGTATGGCAACAAGCTGCCTGATAGGTACTTCCAGCCACCTGTTCCTCGGCCATATCGCAGCCGCATGTAAATTTGCTCATGTTATCTTGAATATGCGTTCTTTGGCTATAATGAACTTTTTTTGTCCTCTCGTAAGCACCCAACTTGTCTATAGTTTGTATGAAGCGTTCCTTCATATTTCCTCTGTAGCTGTTGAATCAAGTCCATACCTCCTCGAGTTCTGTTCCATTGAGATAATGGTTGCCCTCCAAGTCCCAACCTTGGGCGACAAGTTTTCACCAACCACAATTCTTTCATTGCATCGTCTCGCTACCTACCCAGTACCAGGTCTCCTGATTACAGACCTTCAAAATGGCCGCACACAGTACCTTGCCTCCCGGTTCTGCTCAGGAGTGTAACTCCGTTATTCAATCTTTTTTAAATTGAGGTGAAAATATTCGCCCAGTGCAGTAGTAGTAAATCTCAAATCTTCCATATCTCAATATTCCAAACACCGGCCTTCTGCATTACAATGGCACGCCCTACCCTTCTCTCGGTATGTGCACGCCTCACTCTCATCCTACGCGCAAAATCCACACGCTGGCATGGTGCTATTTGCTTCGCCGTTCTCAATCGTACCTTTCCCTTCCCTATTACTGCACCTCTATCGTTTTCACTACCTATCATTCATTCCTCCTAACACGCTACACAGATGTATATCTTCTTTCTCTGCCTCCTCTTCGCCATCGCACAGTTAAGCGCCAACATCGCGCTAGGTGTAAAGCTACTCCGTGTTGGCGACAAAATCTTGTGTAAAGATCCGCAGGGCATCATGGATGAAGTGATGTATCTCCCGGTTACGTTTGCGAACCAGGAGGCAGAGATGACGAAAAGGGGAGAGTATCTCAGTGTTCATGAGAATAAGACGATTTCGTAAGTTGAGTCTCACTGTCAGCTTGAGAGTTGAGAGTTGTATTGGTTTAGATTCTTGGTGCGTGCCATGCCATATCTATTGGGCTTCTCCACACTTTTTCGACACTACATGTGTATTTTCGCGGCACTGGGTGTTTCTCACTCGGGAGTTACGTGCCGTCGTGAAGTTGTTCAGATGTATTATACTGCCCCCTTACCAATGTCTTCTACTATACACATCTTACGCATGCATGCCGCCAGTCATACCCAAGCTAACCCATGCCCGTTGTTTTTTGACAGAGAAATCCTCTTCGCATCCGTCGCAACACCACTCATCATACTGCTTGCCATCATGACCAAAATCGCTATGCATTTCTGCTGCCTCTCCAACCGCTCCGGCATACTATTCGCACTTTGCTTGGTTGGCCTCTTCATGACTGCCAACGTGCAGGACTATTGGCTCAACATCGACGCTGAGAGCTTCCACGTTGAGTATAACTGGTGCTGGACAAGTGCGGCCGCTATGGCTCAGCTGAGTAAGGAACGGTCGGACAGAGAGGCATTAGTACAGATAGGAGGATTATTAAGTGGAATGGGTGCACTGTTGTGAGTACTCATCGACCTGTTTGTTGATTTTGCGCAAAAGGAAAGTGATATGAGAAAGTAGAACTGACTAGTATCAACGGTAGTATGGCACTGTACCTCCTTCTAGCTTGCTTAGCGGTGATTGGAGATAATGTAGATCGCCGCGAACAATCTACACGCCTTCAAGACCTTCGGAACAACAATAATCGTGGCGATAACAGCCATGCGAGTAATACCTACACCACAGCGGTCCCGTCTCCACATCTATCACCATCTTCCAGTAGAGGTGCATCGTCTCCAGGCACATCGTCATCAGGCACATCGGCTAGCGAACCTGATCTAGCCATTCCACAAGCTGCTGCTGTCAAATCCCAGGCAGAAAGAAGCCAACGTGAACGCAAACGAGAGAACACGCAATCTAATCCCAAGGTTCATAAGAACCCTATTGCAGGTCCCGTGAATCCCTTGATAGATGTAGCGGGGCTTGCAAGGCCGAGTGCAGCGGCCCATGATCCTATGATGGGGCAATGGAGGCATGGACATTGAGCGATCAAGGACCTGCAATTGGACTAGGGCGGAACATGTCGGCGACTTTTAGTATTGGACGCAGCTCGTGCAAGAGATTGAATTATCGTGAGACATCAATGCTAGAGTACTTTGGTGGTCTACTTTACGGCATGTTCCAAAATACATAGTGAAGTGTTCTTGCCGTTTTTCTCACGCCTTTCTCGTTACACTCCTAGCGTGGCTAATAAGCTCTCCTTCAAAGCTGCTTGATCTACTCCCTTTCCAATCAATACCAGCTTTGCATCTTCAGCATCGGCCCCTGATTTGGCTTGCGACTCGTTTGTATCGTAGACATTACGAACACCTTGAATCAACAACATCCTGCCGTCTTGAACAGGAATACGTGCTTTAAGACGGTGAACTTCGAAAGGCTTATGTGGTGAGTCATTCGGCAGCGATTCTTCCCAGAGAATGGTGCGGAGGAAAAAGTCGAACTTATCGACTTGAGCTGGAGTCAAAGCAGGAAATGCTATAGTCGCGGTTGTGATTGTCTAAACCTCAATGAGCATACCAAAGGGTTTAAATAGCGGGTTTGTACTTACAGGGTCAAGATGACTATGGCCTTTGCTAGCGAACTTGAGATCTGCATCTGTGACCTCGTCGTACGCATGAAGGTCAAGTACCAGTCCCTCTAATTGAGGAACTTGGCTTCTTGTCGTCGTTTTGATCCTAGCTAAGCCATTGATCGAACGAATGCGGTCAACCACCTTCTCTAGCTCCTCTCCGGATACTAGATCCGTCTTGTTGACGATGATAACATCTGCGTGACTGATTTGTAGGTGTGCTGTAGTCAGAAGCGGCCCATGTTCGTCATGATCATGATCATCTTTTGGCTCGTCTCCATAGCCCTCATCCAAGCTCTTGAGCACATTCTTTGCATCTACCAATGTTACAATGCCGTCGAGGAAAATACTACTCCCGAGGCCGTCATCAAGCCAGAACATCGGAGCAATATTTCCCGGATCCGCAAGGCCAGTAGTTTCGAGAAGAATGTAGTCGAAAAGTCCAGACTGCTCCATTAGGTTCTCGATTGCTGCAACGCCAATATCTTTGACAGAACAGCATATGCAGCCATTCGCTAGCGGCACAAAGGGTGCCGGCGATGTGGACGTGGAGTTTGCATCAGAGATTGTGAGTTGCTTTTCTATGTCGATTGCTATGGCATGAAGATTAATTGACAAGTGCAACAATATTCGGTGATATAGTAACGTACAGTCGCCGAATTCATTCAAGATTACAGCAATCTTTTTACCATGCTGTTCGGTAAGGATGTAGTTCAGTAATGTGGTCTTGCCGGCGCCCAGATAACCTGTAACTATAGTGATCGGGACTTTGCTTTGCGGGGCAACATCTGAGTTTGCTACCAGATCCGGGATGTCTTCCTCCTGGTTAGAGTCGAATTTGATGTTGGTCTCAGGTTGAATGAGAGTTGGAACCTCATCGTCTGAGGCATCAGCATCCATGGCGACCGCTGTCTCACGACTTCGCGACGGTGTTGAGGCTCGGTGTAACGAGATGTGAACTTAGATTCGGGATAGATAATGACGCTGTATCTCGGTCAGGACATGAGAGACATATGAACATGAAAAATGATGCAGTGATAGATACAATCTCAAGATAGCTAGGAATATGTATAAAAGGGCGCAGAAAGAGGACAAGGAGGAGGCACAGGCGGTAGATATATTGTGCACATGAAAAGTGCTAGTTTGAATTCCGATCTCACTAAACGGAGTTGCGCTCAACCAGGCCGAAACGCAACGAATGTACCATACTAAAACTAGCAACATTTACCGTGAAGAGGAGCTCACCTTTGAATAATTTCCTCCCGCAAAGATCGTTGTGACGTCGTGGTGGAGTGTCTGCGACTCCGATGTCAAGTGGAAAGAGCTAACCCAGATTTGCGCTAGCGCGCGCGTGGAGGCAGGAACCACCTCGAGCCCTACCCTGCATCACGAAGCTTGCCATGCTCGAAACTTGACAAGACAACGACTACGCTCACTTAACTCTACCCTCCGCCTTCGCTTTCGGGCAACAGCAATGACGTCGCCTGTATCGCCTCGACTGCCAAGTCCACCCCCGATCCCAGAAGACCAGTTGTCGCCAGTACCGGCCTCCCCAGAGCAGCAGAAGCTCTTCAGTAACCTCGACCATGCTGCGGCAAGGAGAATACGACCGGGAACAAAGGCAGAAGATATGGCAGAGGGACCCCCCCTAGTGGATCTGTCAGAAGTGTGTTTTCTCGAGCTTGGGATTTCAGGCCAGAATGCTAATAACATGGACAGATCGATTCGGCCTTTCAGCTCACAGAACATCTCAAGGCGCTCCACAACTTCCTCACACACCCAATCGGCGCGAACAGCACAATAGCGGTAGACAGGGACATGGCCCTGAAACTGGCGCAATCCCCCGAGAACGTGGACAAGACATTGTGGTTATATGAGCTGTGCCGCTTCTTGACCCAGAAGGTGAACTCCATCATAGTCGCTTTGTTCTCCGACAGTCCAGCGTGCTCCTCCACAACTTGTCCCGAGATGCGCGCCTCAGAATGGCAATACCTGTGCGCCGTCCATGACCCACCCAAGTCGTGTTGCGCCATCGACTATTGCTGTCACACTTTGGACTGGGCCGCCAACACACTCACATCACCGAAGCACTTCCCGTCGAGGCTGGCGCTAGGCACCGATCAGTCTACACAACATTCGCAGATGCGCCAATTGACCAATATCTTCAGACGGGTGTACAGGATATTTGCACACGCGTGGTTTCAGCACCGTGAGATGTTCTGGAAAGTGGAAGGACGCACGGGACTGTATGTCTTCTTCAAGACCGTCTGCGATGTATACGGGCTTATTCCAGAGGACAACTACACCATCCCAGCAGAGGCTGAGGGCATCGAACCACCAATAGAATCAAGATCGTCAATACCACCACTGATCTTGAAGCGAGAGCCGTCCGAGCCTGGGCCACATGGTTCAGACAATTCTACAATCTTAGAGGGAGTCGCAGATCACACATTATCAACTGCCGGTACGACAAAACGACATCGGCACTCGCCCTCTGTAGGCGCGACATCCGTTCATACGGTCGTAGAGGAGAATGAGGATGAAGACGAGCAGCCAAAGGATCATGCACGACCCATGTCTCAAATCTTCGAGCCAGTGGCAGAGGACAGTGATGTCCCGGCAATTGGGGAATCGGAGGAAGCCAATGACGTTGAGGCAGCCCAGGCAGTCCAAGCAACCCAAGCAGCAGACGAGCCCGAGTCCGCGGCCCCAGAAGCCACGATTGCCCAGCCAGAAAAGCAAGAATCAAGCGAGGAAAAGAGTATGGACGCTGAGCCTCTCGAGACAGAAGAGGAAAAGCAAGCCCAGGTTCCCGTTACAGAGGAGGCAACTCCTGAAGTATCCGAAACCCCGGCGTCGGATACAAAAACCGAAGAGACAGAAGCCCCAAAGCTGGAAATTCCAGCCGAGGAGAAGGACGAGACGCCAGCCACTGAGGAGGCGGAGAAGGAGGAAGAGACGCCAGTTACGAAGGAGGCAGAGAAGGCGGAGAATCCCAAGGCACCTGCCGAGCCAGTCGATAAGGCTGAAGAGGATACCAAAGCCGGCGAATGATTCCGGTTGGGCGCAGCCGATAGACTCCGTGGAGGTGGGTTTTGGTCTAATGTGTAATCTTAGCGATGGCATATCTCGACTTGGCAGGGCAAGCGAGCGTCGACAGCAGTTTGTAGCGATTCCGAATGCGAAGTCATTGATCAGACAGGCTCTTGATTTACGTTTGCAAAGCAGAATGTAAGCGCGCTTGTCACGAGGTGGCATCATGCCCACCAACCAGGGAGGGTCCATCAAGTAATAAAGTGCCCTTCAGGTCCGCGGGAGGCTTTGGATGGGCACTGTGCTGTAAGGCTCAGACCTGGATGGTGCGGCTGGAGCAAGATGTTGAAACAATGTGACGGGGAAAAGCAATTGTCTGATGATGGTGGTGATGAGGTTTACCTTGCATGTTGATATGCAACGCTTTGATTTGCGAGTTCGCATCATGGCAGAGCTGATTTCATCTATTGGCTTAAACGTAGTGTTTTCCTCTGTTGAATCGCTCGCGAGACTAAGTGAGAAATGTGGTGTTCGAGTGCAGGTTAGGCTAACATGTTTGAGGAGAAGCTGGAAATGTTGGATAGTAGTCGAGAAAGATGCCCGCATACCCTTTGTAGGGTTTCATGTTACACACGGCTTTTGCGGTTGTACGACGAGTTCCTCCCCAGAGCACGTGAAGGCCGAATGAGGCTCCACGGGTGTGCCATTGCCCGCGGACTCTACATGTGCTAGAGGCGATGGGGTAAAAACAGTTTGACGTTCTGGGCGCGCAAAAGCAAAAGGTGACGTGCGCAAACTCGACAGCATTGGACACGTCTGTATCTTCATTGGCCCCATGTAGCAACCTGTTCTGCGCGGCAAGCCACAAAGTCGCAATGACTTGGCGGGGGTACATATCTGGGGTAGGGCGTCGTGTGCGATGATTGGCAAGAGGGGCAAGGGCACGGGCGCAATATGACCGACGAGCCGAGTAGTGAGGTGAGAAGGGCCAATGATAGATTTGTCCAGAGGCTGCAAAGGCCAGTGGTATGCAGCGCACGTGCGGATGAGGTGTGGAAATTAGTACATGTTTGGGTTTGCGGAATGGAGATGCTGGGGGACAAGCTTGGTACGCGAACACAGGCGGGGACATCATTGGGGAGGGAGGGCTGGCTAAGGCATGGTGTGAGACGACAAGTGTAGCCGCCATGTTACTACAGTGCATGGATGGGTGGCCGGCGGGTGCAAGCGAGAGACAAGAGTCGAGTCTCGAGAGCGACAAACCTAGTGAAGCACTCACCGGAGAAGGGTTGGAAAGGTGCGGGTAGACGAGGTCGCTGCTCTCTCTCATATGCGAGGCATGTTCCTGCTGCCTGCAGCCCTGTGCATACTGGCACACACGTTGATATCAAAAGTGGCCTGGATGCAGCCAACGACATGGCCCTCGTCTGGGGCCTTGCCGTTCTATTTACGAGAAATCGTGACGGGACAGGTTGGTGTGAGAGGGCGCTCCACGCCCAAGTCCAAAGCGTCGAGGCCCCCACGCCCAGCGCCGGGCGTTTGCTTCTCCACTTGGGCCCGTCGTCGGCGAGATGGTGGCCGCCGGTGGTGGTGATATACGAATAGGCATAATTCGCATTTCTGCATGCCGGCTGTCAATGGAGGAGAGAGAGAGAGGGAGAGAGGCTACCCCTCATCGCTCGATGCCTTCAGGCTTCAGGCAGCTTTTGGGCGCGTCATGAGCGGCAGCACGAGGCTTTGCTGGACTTTACCCACTGCCACGGGCTCCAGCGTCTTATCGCGGCTACTGCGGAGATCAAAGGGCCCTTCGGCTCGCGACTGTGCATCCCGGCGCTCGCTGGTGGTGCACCCTCGCGGAAGCTTACATACGGGCGCGCGCGCCGACCTTGGTCCATTCCATATCCACTGGCCTACCCGCGCGCCCGCCTTCGCCCACGACTGCTGCTCTTCCCCACGTCCCAGGGTTCTCTCCACGACAAGCTTCACTCCTCGCGACTCTACTGACCACAAGGTCCCTGCTGCAAGTCATTCGACAGGGTTTCTTCTCGACTTTACTCACCAGGCGCTGCACCCCTCGTCTACTCGACCCACCTCTCTTCCCGAGCACAGCGCCCCCAAAGCAGAACAACCCCCCCCCCCCCCCAAAATCCTCCATCTCGCAGCTAGTACCTGATCTGCTTGACGCCTACTTGCTCTCCCACCCCCTTCCAGCCCACGCAGTCCTTTTTCCTCAGAAGCGTCTAGCCTGTACCGTGATTTCAAACAGCATGCACACCCTCCTCGGAACGTCGCCCAGCTACCTTGACTAACACCCACACTACATACACACGCGAGTCGTCCCGCCACGGTGCTACACAACACCTCCACCTTACCCCAGACACGCGCACAGCCTGCAAAAGTCGCGACGCTCGCCATCCAGCCCCCCTGCCCTCTGGCCATGACGGCGCAAATCCTTTCCAGCCATGCAGGGCACGCGTCCGAGTTGAGCAAGATTCAGACGCAGTTTGGAGACAAGATGGACACGACGGTCGGTGCAAACGAGCCGCCCACCCCCGCATCTCCCGAGAGCAGCGAGACGCGAGGGCGCCGGCGCGACAGGAGCGACGAGGGCGACACGGGCGACGGCGCCGAGGGCGACGGACAAGGCTCCTCGAGAAAGCGGAGGAGAAGCAGAAAGGGCCTCGACAAGAAGTTTGAGTGTCCCCACGAAGGCTGCGGCAAGAGCTACTCGCGGGCAGAGCATCTGTACCGGCACCAGCTGAACCGTGGGTGTCTGCAAATGCCATCATGTGCTAGGAAACACTGCTAACACGGCACACACAGACAATCCAAAGCAAATCTACCACTGCGACTTCCCCGACTGCCACCGATCCTTTGTCCGGCAAGATCTCTGCGCGCGACACAAGGAGCGACACACGGCGAGGGGCTCACAACTACTGCGCAAGGACACGTTCAATATGCATAATCTGAACCCAATAGTGACTGCTGCCCTGGGAGGCAAGAACAATGCAACGCCAAAGGGCCTCAGCATCAAGAACATCACACCACATGGGCTGCAGTCTCCAGGCCCTGCCGCGTCCAACAACGGGCAAGGCGGCCAAATGTCTCCTCCAGCCTTTCAATCCCCGGCCTCGAACATGAGCCGGCAAGATTCATTGCAGCGGGCAGGAAGCGACGACGCATATCGCAGTGGCTCCGAGGCTAAGCCTTACGATATGCAGTCCCAGGGCTCTGGGAACTTTGCACCCCCACCACGGCCAGCCGCTTTGAGTAGCTACAGTGGAGGTCGAACATCACTCCACAACTCCCCACATGTGGGCAACGGTAACTTCTCCCGGCCCGATCTGCGCGCGCAGACCTCCAACCTCTCGTCGTATGGCTCGAGCTCCCCCTACAACTCTGCTGTCACCCCATCACAATCATACCCTCCCTCGGCAGCATCGACTACTTACCAAAGCTCAGCAAGTGGGTTTCAATCGTCGCAGAACTTCCCACCCTTCTCGTCCTTACCTCCACCAGAATATCCACAGCAGACAGGCACACCTGCCTCGAGAGATTCAGAGAACCAGTTCTATAATGGCACTTCAGGACAGACGCCCATGAATGGCGTCGAGTCGACGGCTCAGATTGATTCGAGAATGAATGGCGTTTCTGAAGCCATCATGGATCAGACACCTTCGTACGCAATTCCCATGTTTGGCGGCGAAGGCTACAGCCGGTCCCCATTTGCCATGGCCGACGACTTCGCTGCATGGCTGTTCAACGATAATCAATTTGGCCCCGGCGGTCAGTCGCCCATGGGTTATCCGGGCGGAGCAAACCCCGTAGCTGGTGCGTCATCCCAAATTGGACTACAAGCGCCCTACTTTAACTACGATCCTTCAGTTGCAGGATACCTGAACAACCCCGCACCGCCAGCGCACCCCATGGCGGTACACAGTATTCTCGACACGACGCTGCCCGAATCAGCACTTTCTGAAGAGAAGCGGCAAGGCTTGCTTGACCTGATCCATGGCCGCTTCAATGAAACCGACCACGCGCCCGTCAAAAAGCAAAAGGAGGACATCTTCGAGGGCAACAAAGACGATGACCATCACGTGCTCAGCCTGCACATGATGCAGACATACATTAGCTCATACTGGGTTCACTTCCACCCACAGCTTCCCATTCTTCACAAGCCAACTTTCAACGCGAGTACTTGCCCAGACCTTTTGCTATTGTCTATCATGTGTCTTGGGGCATCGTGTCTGGAGAAGAATTACGGCCATGAAACCACTCAGGCTTGCTCGGCGTTGTCTAATTTCCTCGCGTGGCACTTGCGATGGGAGCTATTCATGGATGTCGACTTCCGGCCGCCAGCCAAGCTCTGGATCTTCCAAGGCTTGCTTTTGCTAGAGGTGTTCGAGAAGATGTACTCCACCCGCCCCTTGCACGAAAGAGCCCACATCCACCACGCCACAACACTCACATTGATGAGACGAGGGAGCTCACTGATTGGAAGATCAGCAATGGATTCGCCTCCAAGCATCAAGGATGGCAAGAGTGGCTCAATGGGCGCCGCAAGCACGCCGGATGAGTGGTGGAATCACTGGATTACCAATGAAGCTACCCGAAGAGCCGCGTTTGCGGCGTTTGTAATGGACAGCATTCACGCGACCATGTTTGGCCACAGCGCCGTCATGGTCGCCCACGAGATGCGCCTTCCATTACCTTGTGATGAGGCTTTGTGGTCTGCAACGAGCAGCTCCGAAGTAGGCCGTGTCGAAGCCAGCCTGCATTCCAATGGTGTCAAGCACTTGTCCTTCCTCGATGGCCTCAAGAAGACACTCAATGGACAGAGCGTTCGGACCAACTCGTTTGGCCGGACTATTCTCATGGCAGGTCTACTCAGCGTATCTTGGCACATGAACCAACGAGATCTCCAAGTTAGTTCACTTGGAGTAACGCAGGCCCTAGGTGGCCGCGACAAATGGCGAGGCTCGTTGACCCGTGCCTTCGACTTCTGGAAACAGGACTTTGACAGCTCGCTTGCACGGCCAAATGATCTCTCCGCCCCAAATGCGTACACCTACTCGAATGGCCTCGACGATGATAATGTTTTCGAATCACGAACGGTTCTCCATCATCTGGCGCACATGGCTATGCATGTAGATATTGTTGATTGCCAAATCTATGCTGGCGCTGGTAGATTGCTTGGGCGGTCCATAACACCGCAAGATTACAACGGCGCTCAACGGAGGATGAAAGAGATTTGGGCTCCCACTGCACGAGCTCGAGATGCGACTTTCTACGCCCTCCGCTTCCTATCAAATGTCATGGTTGCTGGGGATCACAGCTTGAACCCTAATACTGCCCCTACTGTCGGCTTCTCTTATTCTGCTCGAGACGACTTTTTACTTAACCGACCATGGGTGTTGTACTTCGCTACGCTTATTGTTTGGTCGTACGGTTTCGCGCTCGACGGTCCTATCAAAAGCCCTTACCAGATCCCCGAATACGAAGACAAGGTCAAAGATATGGTGGGCTATCTGAAAAGAGTAGGAGGCGTGCGAGCGCCTGACGATCTCGCAAAAATTCCCGACCGAAACGCGTGTTTGGGACTTTTGATTGTCATGAGAGATATGTTTAAAAAGACGAGATGGGAATTGTTGCACGAAGCAAGTAACTTGCTGACAAAGTGTATTGATATGCTCGTCCCTGGCGCGGGTAGCTTATGAAGAGATGACTTGGGGTTGCCAATATGAGCGATGATCTCTGAGTCGGTCCGGGCGCACCTCTCCCATTCTTGCTACTTTTTTTCCTTTCCCCTGATTTCGCCGCGAATATACCAGATTGCAGCGATTTGTCTTTCTTTACGAGGTTATGGTCATGGCATGTTTCGGTACTCAATCGTTTGATCTGTCGTTTTCGGTTACTGCATCTAGCGATGGGATTTCCACATTATGATACCTTTCTGTACATCCAAGCTTAGCATGGTTTGGGGGGAGGTGGAGGTTGGTTTTGGACGGAATTGGATCGAGGGTGGTCGAGCTGCTTTGCTTTATACCCAGGGTGGTGTGATAATAATGCCTTTGAGAAATTCCGTGGGAGGATCTTTTGGTAGGAAGCTTTTTAATGGCTGAACGAGAGGGTTAGGCATTGCGGAACAGTAATAAAGGTCGGTTCCCACTCTATACACGAAAGACGTGGTGTCGCTGGTGACGGCGTGATTTGAACATGTCCTGAACGCACTCACGTGAACGCGCGTAACCGCGCCACCCGATTCCCCCACGCCTGAGAACTAATTGTCGCCACAAGCAGCCGTACTTAGTTTTGCTAGGCGGCATTGTTTCCCATGGTACATTCTACAGTATATCCGAGGGACTTTCACAGTGCTCTCCATTTGTGCATTGTACTGCCGTGCGCCATTGCGTCATTGACTTCCGCCTCCCTTTGACGAAACTCTACGCTCACCGTCGCACATCCACAGCACGACAATGAGCAAACAATGCCCCGGTTGAAGGCTGCTACCGTCTCTGACCAGATCATACGAAAGCGGAAACGCAAAACGCGCGACGAGGATGCCCTACAAGACACGCCTGCGGGGACTCCCGCTCCAGAAGGTTCTCAATGCGACGGGCTGAACGAGGCGCAGACAGACATCTCGCCAACCACGACCGTACCCACAAAGACACATGATGGAGGGAAGAAGCCACGTAGAACACCAAAAGCAAAAGATGCCGCCGGGAAGCCTGTTTTGGTGCGCAGCGGATCCTCGACTATCGTGGAGACGTCTGTACCATGGCCAGAGCACTTCACGAAGCTTGCTCAAGTCCACCGCGCGCTGAACCTCGTCTATACGTTCTGCTGTACGCGCAAGAATCTCGCAACCACACTTGACAACCTCAGGACTACGGTCGAAGGACATATAAAGCGGGAGCTGGTTATTGAAGATGTTGCCCAGATAACTGCCTTGATCCCCAAAGCGATCAACTTCGCATACGTCGACGAAGCGATGCTGCAGATTAATCTGATGGGCTCAGAAAACAATTTACAAGGACGGCGAGCCCAGGACTATGTCATCTTGATGCCGGAACCGGATAAGGGCGAGCATAAGGAGGTTTTACTGTTTGAGTTTGTCGATGGCGATTTAAAGCGCCAGGTGCAGCACAAAAAGACAGGAGAGCCTACTAAAGCGACGACGAAGCTGCGCAATGAGGATCTCAAGATGCCGGTTTTCAGCCAGAAACAGATGATGAATCTGATTGAGAAGCGGAATGTGAAATTTACGTCCGCAGTCAATGCATTCCTCAATCAGTGTGCTGTCGAGAATACGGATGCGGTGGAGAAGCTCAAGGAGGTTTCTGTGCTGTTTGTGCCAATGCCGACAGGGAGTAGAGAATCGACTCCAGGTCCAGAGCGGGCTAGGCTACCAACATCTATACCAGCAGAGCGAAAGTCCATTCCTGAGATCCTTGAGGAGATCAAGACACTTGAGTGGTATACTGGGCAGATTGTGCCCGATGGCCATCGCGTGTTCGACCCCCAAGAACCCATCTACGGAGACTTGAACTTTGCCATGTCGCAAAATCTAGTCAATGCGCTGTACAACACACGGAATATCGAGCAGCTATACGCTCATCAAGCCGAAGCTATCAATAATCTTTATGACGGCCACAATGTTATTGTATCGACTTCGACTAGCTCTGGCAAGTCCTTGATCTACCAGATACCAGTGCTGCACCAGCTAGAGCAAGAGCCGGAGACACGGGCAATGTACATTTTCCCTACCAAAGCACTGGCGCAGGATCAAAGAAAGAGCATGAAGGAACTCTTGCGGTTCATGCCTGGCTTCGAAGAGGTTCTCGTGGAGACGTTCGATGGCGACACGCCCATGAGTGATCGCAACTACATCCGAGACGAAGCGCGCATCATTTTCACTAATCCAGATATGCTACACATCACCATACTTCCCCAGGAGGATGCATGGCGGTCGTTCTTACAGAATTTGCGCTTCGTGGTGGTCGACGAGCTACACGTCTACAATGGTCTTTTCGGAGCACATATGGCGTTTATCATGCGGCGCCTACGCAGGATATGCGCAGCAGTGGGGAATCGGCATGTCAAGTTCATCTCGTGCTCAGCTACAGTCGCAAACCCCGAGGAACACATGAGGACCATCTTCGGCGTTGAGGAGGTAAAGTTAACAGACTTTGATGGCTCGCCGTCCGGACGCAAAGAGTTTTTGTGCTGGAACACGCCCTTCAAAGACCCTGGAGATTCTACCTCTGGGCGAGGAGACTGCATGGCGGAAACTGCAAAGTTGTTTTGTCAGCTGATGCTGAGGGGCGTGAGGGCTATTGCGTTCTGCCGCGTGAGAAAGGCATGCGAGGCGCTGCTCGCTGCTGTGAAGACGGAGTTGACCAATCTCGAAAGAACAGAAGTCATTCCCCGGGTCATGTCTTATCGAGGTGGATACACACCACAGGATCGACGAGAGATTGAGCGAGAGATGTTCGATGGGAAACTCTGCGGGATCGTGGCTACCAGTGCCCTGGAGCTTGGTGTCGACATTGGGTCTTTGGATGCTGTGCTCACCGTTGGGTTTCCCTACACGATAGCTAACCTTCGTCAGCAGAGCGGAAGAGCTGGACGAAGAAATAAGGACTCCCTTTCTGTACTCGTTGGCGACTGTTTTCCCACGGACCAATACTACATGTCGAATCCGGATGAAATCTTCACCAAGCCTAATAGTGCACTACAAGTTGACTTGCAGAACATGCTCGTCCTTGAAGGCCACGTGCAATGCGCAGCACATGAAATGCCCATCAATGTTGAAGCAGATACCGTCTACTTTGGTTCTCTTCTACCCAAGATTGCAAGAGAGCGCATGCGCAAGGACAAAGAAGGGTTTTACCACTGCAACGAGCGTTTCCTTCCGCAGCCCTCGCGGTCCGTAGCTATTCGCGATACTGAGGAGGAGCACTTTGCAATCATTGATGTCACGAATGGAAGGAATATGGTACTTGAAGAACTCGAGGCTTCACGCGCATTCTTCACGCTCTATGATGGTGGCATATTCTTGCACCAAGGAAACACGTACATGGTAAAGGAGTTCAGCCAAGAGCGCATGATGGCAAAAGTCGAATACGTAAAAGTAGACTGGACAACCCAACAACGCGATTACACGGACATCGATCCCATCGAAACAGAAGCCATCCGCCGCATCCCAGGAAGCAGGTCGAAGGCTTTCTATGGCCCGATCAAGATTTGCCAAATCGTCTACGGATTCTTCAAGATTGATAAGAGAAGGCGCATTTTGGACGCTGTGCAAGTCGATAACCCACCCATCATACTATTCAGCAAAGGCATGTGGCTCGACGTCCCACGCTCAGCTCTCGACATACTAAAGTCGCGCCGCCTAAACATCGCCGCTGGCATCCACGCAGCCGAACACGCCGTCCTCTCCCTCATGCCAAACTTTGTCATCAGCATGCCCGGCGACGTCCGCACAGAATGCAAAGTCCCCGAGAAGGAATTCGCAAAAAAGGAATCCCAGCGCAAACGCCCTGCCCGCCTCACTTTTTACGACGCAAAGGGCGGTGCTAGCGGCTCGGGGATTAGCACAAAGGCTTTCGAACACATAGATACTTTGCTTGCACAGGCTTCCCAGCGCTTGCAGACTTGCCATTGTCTCGAGGGCTGTCTCGAGTGCTGCAATGATGATGCTTGCAAACAGGCGAATCAGGTCATGTCTAAAGCGGGCGCTATGGTAATCATCATGTGTTTGCTTGGCAAGGAGAGGGACATTGATATCGATGCCTTGCCCTGGGGCGAAGAGGATAGCGTGCAAGCGGGCATTGAGACGGTGGTTGAGGCGAGCGCGGTGCGTATGGCGGGCGGCATCTTGCCGAATGGCCAGGTGATGAGCGAGGAGAGTCTGGGAGAACAAATGGTACGAGCGAAGTTTGTGGATGGCGTGTGGATCAAGGAGGAAGAAGAGGATGATGATCATTTTGCAAGGAGTGTGCATATGTATGGTGGGGAGAGGACGTTTATTGGTGTACACAGGTAACACGTTTGCACATACCGTGTACAATACTCATCTATCCTTTACGTCGTTCTTCCAGCATGTCTGAAACGCCCTGTAATATCCATGGTCAGACTCACACTACGCCTTTCTCCGAGTCTACTACAAGTCCTTCACGTGTAGGCGACGAATCGCCTCCAAACCCAGTCAGGCCAATCTCGCGATTAATCTCCTCCATGCGCTCCTGGTCCTTGAGCGCCGCACCCTCACTACCAAAGATGATATCCATCTCCTCGAGACTCAGCCTCTTCGTCTCGGGGACAAAGAACCAAATAAACGCCGCGCCCACAAACGTCAACAGCCCAAACAATATGTACGTGCCATAGGTAATCTTGTCCAGCAGGTCCGGTGTGATCTGGCCAATGATGAAGTTGTTCATCCAGTTGCTGCTCCCGCCCAGCGCGGTCCCGTACGGCCGCGTACTCAGAGGCCAGATCTCCGCAATCAAAATCCACGCACAGGGGCCCCAGGAGTAGCCGAAGTGGATGACGAAGAGCCAGACCATTACGACGGCGGCCCAGCCCGCGGCGGGCTCCTCGGCGAAGCGGTTGATGTTCTTTGCCAGGATGACGGCGATGATGATGTGGGAGAGGCCCATGCCGATTGCGCCAATGGCCAGGACGGGTCTGCGGCCTGCGCGGTCAATGTACAGCACGGCGGGGATGGTGGCTATGAACATGACGATGCCGACGACGCCGGTGGCGAGCAGCGACGTCGTGTTGCCGGTGAGGCCGAGCTGGCTGAAGATCTGGGGCGCGTAGTAGAGGACAGCGTTGATGCCGGACCATTGCTGGAAGAACATGGTGACAGTGGCCACGATGACGCGCTTGAACATGGCTTTTGTCTTGAACAGGGCGCCAATAGCGACGAACTGGAGTTTGAATGTGTTCCACGCAGTCTGCTCCTGGAGGTGCGGAAAGGCCTCGGCGACGCTGCGCTTCTCGAAGAGAGACTGCGCTTTGATCTCGAGGAATTCAAGCTCAATCAGTTCGTGGTCCTCTGAGAGGTCGCGCAGATGAGCGAGGTTCTTCCGCGCTTCGGCTTCGCGGCCGTGGTGGACAAGCCAACGCGGCGAGAAGGGCATCCAGATCATGCCGACCAGGAGGACGACGGCGGGGACAAGTTGGAGGCAGATGGGTACCAGCCAGGCAGCGTTAGATTGGGTATCTACAGTCGTGCCGCCAATGTAGTTTGTTCCGTAGTTGATCCAGAAGGAGACCATGATGCCAAAGGTGATGGCGAGTTGCTGTAATGCTACAAGAGCTCCTCGAACTTCTCTGAAATTGATATTAGCATCCACTCTTACCACAGGGGTTGAGTCTCCTGAGAGCGAATGGTATGCTTACGGGGGCGAACATTCCGAATTGTACATTGGTACAATGACTGAAAGGCTACCGACGCCAATACCACTGGTGGCTGATTAGTAGTTGTCCGAATTACTTCAAGGCAATTGATTTGCTCACGTTATGAACCGCCCGGCAAGAATCTCGTTATGGCCTCCAACAATAGCGGTTGCTTGAACCACAACACCGACTATGAAAATTGCAGTGGCGATGAGGACTCCATATTTTCGCGAAGCGACTTCAGCGAGGAAGCCAGATAGGACTGCTCCAAACCACGCGCCGAGTTCCAGGATAGCGGTCAGCCAGCCTTTCTGGGTTGGGTTGTCAATGTATCCATCCGTGTCTTGCAGCACGGTTAGTCGGAGATCGTTCGATGTAGACATGGATACGTACGCTTGCCAAACGATGGCATGGCTAAGATACCACCGAACATTCCCTGATTGTATCCATACAACACACCGCCCAAGCAAGCAAATAGGGCGATACGAAAGACCTTGAAGTTCTTGACGAGAGCTCGCGGCCCACTGGCTCCCATCAAAGCCTGACGCCGTTGCAGAGCTGCATCGAAGCCCGCAGTACCAGCGCCTCCTCCAGCCATGGCGGTGAATATCTAATGCGGGACTCCTATCTCCTGAACTTGGATTGACTTTTTGAGGTAAATTTTTCGACACAACGTTGCTAGCATTTGTCCCCAAAGGTTGGACCCATACTTCGATGCAGGGCACTGCATACTCTTGTATAGCGTTCCAGCAGCATGTTTCTTTATCGCATATTATCCAGATACCCTGTATAGGATCACTGTAGGATCCTTGGCAGTGGGGATTGTTGGCAGCCATACCTCTTCGAGGGTATCCACTCTTGGCTTGTTTCTGACCGCTGTAGCGATCGTCGGTTGTCATTGACCCATTTAGCATCTAAGGAAAAGTGATCCTGGGCATGCTGATGGTTATAATCCGCCAATTGCGGGTTTGATGGTATCCCATTGGCCAATGTGTGGAGACGATGCTCTACTTTCACGCGGTTTTCACATGACGCATGTCATCTTGTTGGCGTCCTGATCGTTGTCATAGCTAAGCTTTTGCGGGGTTATATTCAGGCTGAATGTTTCTCGAATTCGAGCCTTTTCGTTCAAATGTCGCGACATAATTGCGATGTTGGGCAGCTGCTTGCCTTACAAGTGCTATCCTTTGGTCGTGTCGAATTCTCAACATTCTCATATGAGAACTGACATCGTTGCAAGCTTCATCGTGAGCACATAGAATCATTCCATTGCAAGTACCCTTTTCTACTGCTATCGTGTGAAGTCGGTATTTGCATGATCTACCAGAATCTGATTGACACGTTGTTGTGCGATGAACGGGATTTTTCGAAGGGCCACTTTGTTATAGTTTCCAGTCTACAGGCTTCATGTATGGTGAGGCACTATGCGTCAACTGGAGTACCGGTATTCCTTGATGTTGCTTGGCCAATGTAAGGTTGATGCCCAGATGCCCGTTACGACGCCGCGAGGACGAAGCTTGCGCCAGTCGCCAGCCTATAGGTACAATTCAGCAATACGAAAGCAGGGATCTGCGGCCATAGACGGCTTAACATGAGCTGCATCGCGAATTTACTGCAAATAAAATAACTGTTGGAGACTGAGGATAAGGATGTCGTAGGATGTCAAAAGCGCCACGCACGTCCACGGAATTTGCGGAAGCCGCCATTTCCCCTTCCAGCAAGCGTCCCGAACCATCTCTCCTTTCCGACATCAACACCATCGACACAGGACTGACAAAACGCCACAAACTAGTAGATTCGAAATGGCAGTCTCTATTTTCCAGCGGAAGCGGGACCTTGTGTACCTAGTCTTCTTCGTCGTGCATCTGCCTGTTATGCTGGGTGAGTGAACCTATCTGTTTGAGTAACCCTACATTTCCGTCTTCATGGCCACATTCAAGCAATGTCCAGTGAGCTCTTCTTTCGTGTTAGCTTTTCTGCGAACCTAGTCAACCCTTTCAGTTGTCGAGTATTCGTGTTATCAGTCTTCAAGGGCATTTCATCAAGTGTCGCCCTCAACATGAGAGCGAAGATCATTGAGACTCTGTGTTTGGCCACGAGTGCCCACGTGTTGTATCGTCAACTATCACGATTTTATATATATTTTGAAGATAAATGATACTGACCATGCACAGCATTCGACCTGACAGCCTTCTATCCCATTCAAATCAAACCGCTTTGGATGAGCTCCCTCCGTGACTGGTATGTTGCGACATATGGTGATCGCTTCTTCTACAATGCGCCGTAAGTTTTACTCTTGTCCTATAAACCATACAGACGTACATAGCTCTTCCCTCGCCATATGCATCATCCCCACTTCTGTCCAGGACTGCCAGGTCAAAAGTTCCCGCCGTTCATCTATTGTAAAGATTATCCGGTACATGTTCCTCACGGAACATTTCTATCCTCCTCTTTACTCGAATCCTGAGACCCAACTAATACCCGCCCAGAGCATGGTTTCCTCTCCTGACATTCCTCGAACTCGTCTATCACCTCCCACTAACACTCTGGGCCATTCCGGCGCTTCTGCGCAACGACCCCCGCGTTCCTCTTGCCCTCCTCGTGTTTGGGCTTGAGACTAGCTTGACGACATTGGTGTGCTTGGCCGAGATGTTGAGCTGGGAGGAACTTAGCGCTGTGCAGAGAGGACTAGGTGGACTTGGGGGCATGTATGGAGGGTATCTTGCCACTGGTAAGTTCGAGGTTTGCTTGGACAATGACGCCATGATCTATTGTGGTCGCCGTGATTAACTGGTGGCTTTCTTTGAGTTTTATAGTGCTCCTTTGCTAACTGAATGAAGGCATTTTTATGGCACTCGACTGCTATGCTAGGTTAGACCAACTCATTTCCAAGCATAAGGGCTTGGAACCTGTGACGAAGAAGAAGTTGTGAGTGCACGGAGAGAGTGAAATGTCGGACTATAAACGCACAGCTTGGTGCAGGGGACAATTGTTTAGCTCGTTGATTTCATTCAAGACCGTTATGGTACGTAAAGTCATCGATACCCAAGTACAGCTATGAGGGTTTCCTGTATATCCACGCCAATACAAATCCCTATAGAGGAGATTGCAAGTAAAAAGTAAAGTGCAGAGATGCAGCCGTAAATCGTAAAGAAGTTAAAATCCGTGCTTCCAAAGGTTCAATATCGCCGCCCTGAAACCAAGTCCAAGGTGTGTTCCAAATCACTTGCAGCGTAACAAACCAGCATTACGCCCAGGGAATATGCACAATCAGGTCAGCGTGCTCATCATCGCCGCTACGATTTTCGGGTTCGGCCTGTCCCGTCGTCCTACCCAGCTTATCAATTGTCGTTCTTTAACGGGCGGAGCGAACAAGGGCCAACCTACCCTTTCGATCCTTGTCGACGCGGACCACCTCTCTGCGCACTGGTCGGGTTTCAATGAACTCGTAGTCGCGGTCTCCGTCCCGCTCATACTTGAGCATACGGCGCTCTTCTTCTAGCGAGCGAATTTCTTCGCGAATATCGCGCTCCGAGCGCCTGCGGACAATCTGGCGGCCTTCAGGGAGGAAAGAGGTGGCGGGCCCGTGGATGGCGTTTGAGCGCTCGATTTCGACGTATCGCTCATGCTCATGCATGGGCGGTGACGGGGCCCGCTCTGAGGGAGCATAGTGCGATGGAGCGTGATGAGATGGCGGTGGTGGTGCATAAGTCACTGGAGCAGGTGGAGGTGGAGGTGGCGCATGCATAACGGATGGAGGTGGAGGCGGGTAGTATTCCTGGGGTGGAGGTGGAGGGGGCGCTATAACAGATGCGGGAGGTGGAGGAGCTTCAGTGACCTTTTCTTCGTAGACATAGGTGGTTTTTTCTGCTACTAGTTAGCTTGAGTACTCAATATTACATGTACTACGCACCCTCTTTGTAGTTTTCACTGATTTTGATGACTTCGTCAATATGGTCCTTTTCGAGTGCTCGTGTGACGATGATAAAGTCATCCTGCTATGGTTAGAAAAGCTCTAGAACTTAACAATAGGCGCATACCTCTTCCTCAAATGGATAACCAAGCTCAATAACGGCTTGCTTCTTAACCAAGCGCTTAGGGAGTCTGGTCTTGCCTCTCTTTCCCCAGGTGGCTCGAGAGGGCTGGATTTCTTCAAAGCTGGACATTGACGAGCTGCGAGTTGACTTCGCTACGCTCTTGCTCCTCCGAACTTTGCTCTTCTCTCTGTGAACTTCGACCTCGCGATACTCTTCTCGCTCTCTGCCTCTTCCGCTGCGGTCATCATACCTGACGTCCTCGAAGTCCTCTTCATAGCGACGAGGAGGCGATCTGCGACGTTCGCGAATTGGCAGCGGAATGGGAACATTGGCAGGTGGTCGATATTGGTCTCTTTCGTACCTCTCAATTTCAGCATATCGTGGCAAAGGCCGACGATCAAAGGTATCTAGAGATGACTGTCGTCGGATATATCCTGGTCTTGTTGGTCGAGCAGGCCGAGCAGGCTCTCGATGCGAGTGTATATCGATGTCAATATTGACGTCTTTATCAATGACTGACTTGCGGCGGTAAGGGGCAAGCGCCTGATTGGCTACTTCGGATGGAGTAGGTTCGTGGAAAAGATCACTTTGGCGGCGCGAGCGTCGGTCGAATCGATCATCCTCGTGGAATCGCTCCCTTTCCATGACGGGCGGACCTCGGCGTTGGCGGTCTTTGTGAATATCGATATCGCGGTGGCCCCCAGGAAAGCGGTCGTGCTCCTGGAAGCGGAAGTGCTCATAATCATCACCTCCACGGCCACCGGCACGACTACCACCTCCACCTCCACCTCCACCTCCGCCTCCTCTCCTCATACGCTCGAATCTGTCGCGATCCCATCGTTCGCCTCCACGGGGTGGATCTTCATAATGATCTAGGTTCCCTGTCGAAGAGCGATACATGATTGAACGGTAGAGTGGTAAGCCTCACTTTGCGAATGCTGATGTACGAGTATGTGATGCGGGGCTGGCGGATATCCTGCTGGGCAAGAGACAGAAGGAAATTGATGTTAGCGCAATCTGATGGGGGCTGCGACGGTCACTGCGATAACAAGAGGGCAGTACAGAGAGCGGATAACAAGGAATTATATGGTCCAAGGCTCGACAGAAGGAAATGGTGGTGTGCGGGTGCGACCAACTTTACATGCCGGCTTGGAGATGGCTTCGTCATCGGCGCTCACACAGACGGTGTTCCCTGCATCGCACTAGAGCGCCAACTTGCAACATGACTGGAGGGATGTACCCCTGATGCTCGTTAAACTTCCGTTTTTTGCGGCATGCTCCATGTCTCTAGTTCATGCAAGCGGGCTTTTGGGCGTTGATGTTGGGCAGAAGACATGGCCGTTGACAACGACGTGATTGAAGAAGTTCAGGCGACATTCAGACCGACGATGAGAGTGTTGTCGTTACCCAAGGCTCAATTTTTACCAGGGCTATCCCGTCTAACCAGTGTTGTCACCGGACAGGACCAAGCGGGTGCATGAACAAGCCATGGTGGTTGAGCACAGTGACGTCATAGCATAGTGCGCGAAGCAGGATTGGCCGACACGTGGGGGAATCTCTGCCTCGCAAGCCGAGACGTTCTCAGCCTCAACACCATTACCACATCACTTGCGGCATTTGGGTGTGAAGGCTTGACATTGGCTTGCTCGTGACCGGATGGCTCCGGTCGGCTGCTCCAACGTGGTATGCGATTTTTCAGGAACGGCCCGCTGCCGCTGTGTCCTCACCGGAGAAACATAGCGTCAAAACCCAATGGCCAGGATTATGCCCAATATCTTCCAGCAAAGAAGGCCCAAGTGCACTCAGGACACATTGCAACCTCACAACGTGGAGCATAAGCAGTAACGAGGTATATCAAGCATGCTCGTTGGAAACGAAACCCCTTCCAATCACAATCGCAGCCAGCGCCACTAAGCGTGAATTTGAGTGTGGTGCAGGTACCCTATTTGGCTCCTGATACTTGCAACAAGTATAGGCATATCATACAGTGATTATGTATCGTACATACAATGGTCTCGTTCTTTCTTACAGGACTCCTTGGGTATCATCTCATTTGGCTCCAATAGCCTCCTGGATCTTCTTCGTCACATACTCGAGATCATGAGGCCGTCCCTTGATGCCTCCCATGACCTTGCCCATTACACTACCGAAGGTCCTCTTTCCTTCTTCCAACTTCTCCAGCACGCTCTTCACCAGCTCGTCGATTTCACTCTCTGCGACCTTTGGTATCTGGCCTGCGTACTTATTTAATACATCCAGTTGCTCCTGCTCCTTGCTGACAAGGTCGTCTCGTTTCGCAGCTTGGAATTCCTCAATGGCGGTGTTTGACGCTTTGATCTGTTTTTGAATAAGTGCGTAGAGTGCGCCATCGGTCGTGATGGGCTTTGCGGTTTTTGAAGCGTTTATAATCTCGGCCTGCAAAGCTCGGATTGTGTTGAGAGCAGGCTTGTTCTTCGCTCGCATGGCATCTTTCAAGTCGGGCTGTAGTCGGGGAAGGACTGTAGCTTCGGATGTGGACGTGGACGAGTAGCGGAGAGCGCCAGAGTGGAGGCAAACCGATCGAGACGAAGCAAGGACGTTTGTTCGGAGGAGCATTGGGCGAAAGAGTGACATTGTGACCGAGGTGAATGTTGTTCAAGGTGCCAGAGCTTGATGAAGGTACAGTTCGCGAGAGCAGAGAAGAGATCGGCGTCAAGGAAGAAGCGGCCGTTGCTAGCGACGATATGGCCTCTGTTCCACCTTAAAGACTGCAGAGAACAATGGATTTCTTGGATG
The DNA here is from genome assembly GCA_020747015.1 of Pyrenochaeta sp. MPI-SDFR-AT-0127. Classification (NCBI taxonomy): domain Eukaryota; kingdom Fungi; phylum Ascomycota; class Dothideomycetes; order Pleosporales; family Cucurbitariaceae; genus Pyrenochaeta; species Pyrenochaeta sp. MPI-SDFR-AT-0127. The sequence continues at coordinate 64,371 of JAGTJM010000024.1, read as the reverse complement.
TTTTGAGCAAAGGATTGGCAATGATCACTGTTTGTCGACCACGTCTAAAAACTTTGGATGACATAAACACGCTCAGACACGCGCCTGAGCTGGCATCCCTGCTGCCAAGCTTGGTCTTTTGTTGTCGGTGGTCAACTTTGCAGCTTGTGCCTGAGCTTGCGCTCCGTTTATCATCGCAATTGCGCCGGACAGCCTTTTTGTTCTCAGTTCCTAGGCGCTTCTATTTCCTTCGTATCCTTCCACCATTTGCGCGCAGCTAATGTCCATGTCTGACGGCCGGCGCGTGTTCCCAACCTCCACCTGAAGCTCGCTCTCACCAGGCCGCCGCGACCATTTCCCCCCCAATTTCCGTCCACAACCCACTATGGCATTCCAGATGGCGCCCGCGACGCCGCAGCGTCCCACTCCGGGCGCATTTGTCAATACTCCTGCGCCAAACCGACCTGGCCTCACACGACAAGCGTCCATGTCGCAACCCCAGCAACAGCCGACACTCGCGCTGCCGGCACCTCCTGTGGAAAGCCCCATAGATCGCGCCTCTCGCACGATAAATAGCATGTTGGATAGGGACAACAGGTTCCCGGCGCTAGAAGCATACATCGGACGTGAGTAGCCTGATGGGAGTGGTGGAAGTAGCGTAGGGTGCTAACTACACGGAACAGAGGGCATCTCAGGCGAATATGAGTTACCGGCCAATCCAGCATGGGCGCCCTTCCAAAAGCTGCGATCGTACAAGCTCCCAGAAGCCGTCTTCGAACAGGTGGATCATACGCAAATGTCCACAAGCATGGGCCTTTTCGCGGAGATCAACCATGCCTGGGTAGTGGTGGACAACCAAGTTTATCTCTGGGACTACACGCATCCGAATCCCGAACTAGTCGGCTTTGAAGAACAACCGAATAATATCACCTGCGTGAAGCTGGTAAAGCCGCGACCAAAGGTCTTCGTGGAAACCATTGAATATCTGCTGGTAGTTGCAACGGTATCAGACATCTTCCTCATCGCCGTCGAGTGCCAACGCGGGCCGGAGGGTGTCCATGCGGTCACGCTGTATCGGACAGGACTCACGACCTCGGTTAGAAAGATCAACGTCACGGCAATTGCAGGCTCGACGAAGACGGGGCGCATATTCTTTGGCGATGGCAACACGGAGGATGTCTATGAGCTCAACTACCAGCAGGAGGACAGGTGGTTCTCCAGCAAGTGCAGCAAGACAAACCACGTCACAAAATCGGTTGGACTGCCAGCGCTGCCATTCTACGGAACTGCAAAGCAAGCTGGGATACAGCAGATGGTCATCGACGACACCCGAAATGTGCTGTACACACTTTCCACTAACGGGACGATAAAAGTATACCATATGCGGGCCCCCGCGATATTGGAATGCGTCATCAGCCGATCCCTAAACAACATCCAAACTATGTGCAGTCATATTGTACGGCAATCAACAGTCATCAACGACATGCAGATAGTCAGCCTGAGCGCTATTACAGGTACTGAGGCGGACCACCTATCCTTAATGGCAACCACCTCATCAGGCTGCAGATTATATCTGAGCACAACATCGGGTGGATATTATCAAAATGCTTCCAGTACAAGTGCACCAAACAGCATGCAACTTCGCCACATTCGATTCCCGCCAAATGACGGTCAGCCATCACCACAGAACAACTCCACGCCGGTACAACCGTACCAAGGCGGTACACCTGTTGGATTCGACTCGAAGATGCTGAGAGAGACGAAGTTCGGGAATAGATACGCTCCTGGAGCATTTTTCGCTTTCATCCAAAGGTCGCCCAACGACCCAAACCACACCGTTTTCATATCAGCTCCACATTCAGGGCTACTTGGCCAACGAGAAAGTTCAGAACCCCCACGATACACTGAGACTGGCTTGCAATTGGAGCTGGTGGGCAGAGTTCAAGATATGGGACAGGTCACAGAACCCTTCTCAGCAAGGAGCGAGCCTCTAGGCTTTGGAAACGAGCTTGCAACTCAATTCGACAAGCCCCTCTCTGAGTTCGCAATCATCACATCCAATGGTATCGAGACCGTCCGACGAAGAAGGCTGGTCGATATATTTGCCGCCATTGTTAAGTTTGGTGGAGGACATGAGGGAACCGAGGGCGACATCCGCAAACTTGCAAAGCAGTATGGCCTTGCGGAAACGTCTGCTACCGCTCTAGCTGTTGCGTGTGGTCAGGGGTCCGACGTTGGTCCTGACTCTCGAATTGCAAAAGTCACTGATCCGGAGGTTTTAGACTTTGCTCGTAGAGTCTTCATCGAATTTGGTGGGAAGGCACACTTAACGGAGAGCGCAACGGTCGAAGGGCTGAGCGTGGAGAATGTTCGGGCTTCGCCTCGACACGACGGCATCGCAACCTATGTTGCTCGACTTGTCCGGTCAATATGGAACACCCCAATCATCAAGGAGGTGGCGAGCCCCACTGGACCTGTGCTCACGTCGATGCACAAGATCTCCAAGCTACAAGAGATACAGCGCTCTCTTGCTCAGCTGCAAGAATTTCTTGAGTCTAACAAGTCTTTCATTGAAGGCTTGGCTGGCCCAGAAGCGCTAGGGCGAGTGTCGTCGCGACAAGAGGAGGTAGAGCTACAGGGCGAGAATAGGGCGCTCACTAGCTTGCTGCTACTGGTCAACAATATCGTTGAAGGTATCTCTTTTGTTCTCGTGCTTTTCGAAGAACGACTAGAAGACATCCTAGTGTTGCTACCCGACCCAGAATTGCAGGCGAGGGTTCGGCGACTCACTTTCCAGGGCCTCTTTTCTGTCAAGGAGGGCAAAGAACTTGCAAGGGAGCTAGTCAAAGCAATTGTCAATCGCAACATCACGAAGGGCTCAAATGTTGAAACAGTTGCGGAAGCCCTGCGGCGAAAATGCGGCAGTTTCTGCAGCTCCGATGATGTCGTAATCTTCAAGGCCCAAGAAAATTTGAAGAAGGCAGCTGATTCAGGCGCAAATGCAGAGCGCGGGCGTATCTTGCTCAATGACAGTCTGAGGTTGTTCGAGCAAGTGGCGAAGAGCTTGAGCTACGAGAACCTAACAGCAACCGTCAATAAGTACATCGAGCTCGAATTCTATGCTGGTGAGTCTGGTTCCTAAAGTGGTTTTGCACTCACTAACAGTTCTTTTAGGCGCCATCCGACTTGCTCTCAAAGTTGCTCAAGAGTCGGATCGAGGGAACAAAGCTCTCTCTTGGATGCGAGACCAAAGCGAGACCAAAATCGACCCAAACGATGTGCGGAGACAGTACTATGACAGGCGTGCGTCATGCTATACGCTTGTATGCAAGGTCATCGAAGCTGTGGACCAAGCATACAACAATCAGGGACCTGTACCAGAAGGGGTTGTCTCTCAAATCACGCGTCGCAAACACGAAGCCTACGAGCAAATCAACAACTCGGATGATGAGGTGTTCCAGAACTATTTGTACGACTGGTACATGTCCAAAGGCTGGGCGGAGCGGCTACTAGAGATTAACTCTCCATTCGTTATTGATTATCTTCGACAGAGTTCAGAGAAAGACCTTGCGCATGCTGACCTCCTCTGGCGCTACTATGCGCACTACAACGACTATTTGAGCGCTGCAGACACACAATACCAACTGGCGAAGAGCAATGTGCCATTGTCATTAGAGAAGCGGATAGAGTACCTCTCACGTGCTAAAGCGAACGCTTCAACACGCATGACTGGTTTCTCTGAGACTGGTGTGCGGAATAGGCAATCGAGACAAGAGTTGCTGCGAAATATCAGTGACCACCTTGATATCGCCAACATCCAAGACGATATTCTTCAAAAGATCAAAGCCGATCAGCGACTCTCAGGCAAGAGAAGGGAAGAAGTCATAGAGCATCTCAACGGTCAAATACATCCTCTTGATGAGGTAAGTCGACTTCAAATATTGATTTAAGTATGAGCAACAAACACTAACACCTACGGCTCAGCTTTACCATGACTACGCCGACCAAGCCGCCTACTACGACATCTGTTTGCTTATCTACCATGCCGCAGACTATCGCAGCGTCCCCGACATTCGCCACACGTGGTCCAATCTTGTTGAGCAGACTCACAGGAATGCAGTTGCAGACGGCCAGACTGCGCCATGGGAGATTGTGGCTTTAAAGGTTGAGGACATTGGCCACCGTACCAGCCTCAATGAGAGTGTATTTCCAGTGAACATCATACTGCAACTACTTCTCCAGTACGATATCGAGTTTTACACCCACGATGCGAGTGCGCCCAACGCACAGAGCCTGGCTCTCAATGCAAATCTCACTTGGCCAATCGACGTCTTTCTCAAGCTCAATGCGCCATTCGAGTACCTCGTCGCAACGCTGGAAGGACTGTGGTATGCACAAGAGCCTCCATTCACAGGCCGCAACCGCAAGCTGCTCGTGAAGTGGATTATCTACCTAGTGGAGCAGTGGGGTGCAGTGAGTAGACGAACGGGTGCGCTTTTCGGCGGCGCAGAGAACGCAATTGGGCTCGCAGACTTGCTCAGGGTCGTACTGGGTAGCGATGTGCTCGGAAGAGATGTAGACGACCAGATGTGGATCCAGAGGGCAAGAGAAATCAGCGCCACGGTTGAAGAAGCAGCGCGCTGAAAGAGGATCGAAGGCATAGGAGTGGCAGGACGCGAGGAAGCGGGAACAAAGCAGAGCAACGATGGGGGATATTTGAAGATATACATGACGATCCTTTGAAGACAATTGTGTATTTGGGTCTTCTTACCATTTCTTGCTTTCAGCGCTTGGCGTTGTCTAGGAGCATCAGAATTGGCCGGCGTCAAAAGCATGCATGAACGTATTACACCATTCTGTAGGATTGTCTCATTTGGGACAAGGTACAAAGAGGGGAGACGGGCAAGGCGAAATGAGGGCTACCTATTCTTGAATGAAGCATTGTAATACGAGAAATACACTTGTAGTTTGTTTGCATGGATTTGCACCAAGGGGTGCTGTATTAGATAATAAAGTGTGGTAGCACACAGGCGGAACGGAGATTATACTTTTTGTGAAATTAACGCCGACAAAGATCCCCCAAAGTTACAACATCGTCACATCTTTCCATTTACACTCGCCAGCTCACCAGCCCTAAGTGAAACTCTTTCCGCGCCATGTAATACCAAGCACATCCCACAGCTCGTCGCTCACAATGCCAATATGTATCGAGTGCCGCTTTCCTGTCAAGACGCTCTACACCACATACTCGAAAGCCGATGACCGCGCACTGGGAAAGGGTGTCAGGTTGACGCAGTGCCCAGCGTGCAAGAAGTTTGCAGACAAATATGTCGAGCATGATTTTGTGGTGCTCTTTATTGATTTAGTGCTAATCAAACCGCCGGTAAGTCTGGGAACGTGGGGAATTCTGGAGAGGAACATGTGGGGTTGGAGACTGAGGGGAGGCAAGGGCGGTGATGCAGAATGATATCAGAGACTGATGTTGGAAACAGGTTTATAGACATTTACTATTCAACCGCTTGGGACGAGACGACGACGAATTTGACGTGAGCATCTATGTACTAATTTTCAAGTATCAGACTCTCATTGACATTTTATTCAGCGATCCATACTCCGTCTAGGCATTCTCCTCCTCCTCTTCGACGTCTACCTCACATGGGCGCGCATTGAGAAACTTCCGCTTAGCATAGATTCGCCGCACCATCCTTCCTACGCCGTAAGCACGCGTAATGTCTCCTCTACAAGCCCGCTTGTCCCGCCGCACGATGGGATCACGAATGCGCTGGTGCTGCAAGCTCAGCCACTCATATTGCAATACTTGTTTTTCCTGCTACTCGTTACGTTGAGTACATTGGCGTTCCACATGCCCATTCGGTTGCTCTGTAGCATCTCTCCTCAGCATTTACCACGGCCTCTGCGCACACTCTGGACAACGTTGGTCCCTCACTTCCCCCGGCCTACACCCCTGTCCACTGCGCTCTTCGTCAGCAGCTGCACGAAGCTCTTCCCCATACTGCTTATTATCTGGGATTATGACCTGCCCTCTAGTGCGACGGCGGTCAGCTGGGCAGTCATTGTGAACAATGTGGCTGCGCTGGAGATCCTTATGAATTGCGGTTATGTCCGGGCAGGGTTTCTGGTTAGCGTAGGTGCTGGACTAAGGACGATTGTTGGTTGGGCAATCCTGAGGGTGGCAGGATTGGGAAGTGGATGGGAAGGTTACAGTATTGGTGGAGTGGAAGAGATTGTAGAAAGCACCATACATTGGATGAGAAGCCTCACGGGAGTCTCGTGAAACCAAGTACAGATGGTATGCCATGCCCTGATGAATGGTACGCACTCAAAGATAATTGCAAAGATACCCCAATTGTTATTATACAATCCTACAAATCCCATGCAACGCCTGCTCAACTAGACCATGCTCTCAAGATCCAATGTAGTGACCTCAGTCACCCATGCGCAAATCCTCCAGCGCCAACTGCTTGCCATGCAGCGCGTTCAGGTCAAATCATTCCCTTCTGCTTTACAGGTGCCAGGATCCCGCTTATGCTTGTGCATGCTGAAGTGCACTCTCGACGTCCGCGCATATCTCCTACACTTTCCCTCCACATTCATCGCCCAATCGATCCGTCCGCTAGCGTCCCCCATTCAACTCTGGCCGTAGATTGTTCCGCACAGGCGAGATAAGCGGGTGTAGTTGTGCGAGGAACGTTATCGCCCACATAATGTACATGGCTGCTGCTGAAAGGACGAGGGTGGACCGCCAGACAGTTTGGTTCTCGCCCTTTGGTGCTAGGAACCATGCTGCAAAGCAGAATATGACGACGACTACAAGGCCGATGAAGGGCGCCCATCTGTAGGTTACGTCAGTGCTGAAGAACATAAGGGGCAAGCGGATGGAGAACGGAAGGTGAAGGCAGATGGGGATAAGTTACCCGTTGGCCATGGTGATGAGTACGGAGGTATTGGGGCGCGTGAAAGGTGTTCGTTCGTATTCAGCGGTCGTAGGCAGCGCAAATTGTATTCACTTGCATGCGCTTAGCTCGGATATAGAGGTGTGGAAATGCGCTCGGCGTGTTCGACTGAGCTATGGATGGAACTATGACGCTTGCCTAGGTGAGCTTCGAGGTTGATCCACACGTGATGCGTAGATCCAAAATGGTACTAACCCGCATTTGGGCTGATTCGCATAAAGTAAAGAAGGTCCTCTATCTCTAAATCAACCTCACCCATATAAGCTGCACTGCGACAATTCGCTCGGATTGGCTACAGCCTAGGAATCTGCGAAGCTGACGAACTTGCTTTTGTAGCTGCTTGACCCCATGATCTCGCTCGATATTGCCACCTTGAGCTCATGAAGATCTGAACCTCATTCGTCCTTATTCTCTCTCGCCTCACTATAGAACAAGGAGAATAGTGAGACACGGGAACTTGACATGGATCCCTTACTCGCCTCTGATTGCTTCAATGTATCTAGGCAGTACATTAGTCCATGCCCGTCCTATATAAACGGCTTACGGCGCTCTTGCTCCTCTTCCATCTTTCCTTGAACTTTTAAAGATCACCTAACGTCCCCTCTTATAATGCCCACCTTGCTCTCATGGTATTACTCTTATTACTTGGCCTAGGCTCGAAGTCCATCTCACTCAGACGACCGGTCAGACTTTCGACTCATGTGAACACGTATCTGTTCGCCTCTTCTGCTTGAGCCACACATCGACACATCGTTTCGAATGCATTCAACAGCGTCTTTCATATGGTCGCTTCGTCCATGGGGCTTGATGCACACTAGCGTGGCGAAACGATCGCCTTCTTTCCGGTGAAGCCTCATCTCAGCCTCCTGTACCTGCATTCATGGAACTCAGCCTCAACACATCAGCCACAACCACAAATGATTACCGGTAGTAAGTAATAGTTAGGTGTGGTCTGTACTATGGTTTTGTTGTCATTGCTTATGCAGCGCTCGTAATCTTTGTTGACCGCCTTTTTGACCGACTAGCGAGCCCCCAGCAAAATGCAAATGCAGGCATTGGCACGGTATCACTGCAGCAGACTGCATATATCCGGTATCGCTTACTAGAATGTTGACCGACTACCTCATCTCAGCGCGACTGCAAGTGCTGGACAAAGCTGGATCCTCTTCTAGGATGGATACCGGACGAACGATGGACTCTCTTCTGTTTCCTTACCCGTCTAGTCGCTTTGCTGGAATTTACTAAACTTTGCTGGACGCTCGATAATTCCTTCAAAAAAACGAATTGACTTGCTCACCGCAGTCCGATTTCGGCTCCCCATGATGTGTTCCGCATGTGCCTTGCTGTCATTATGACTGGAACTTCTGTAGACTACCTACTTTATCAACCAATACGATGGCTTCCTTGTCAAATCTGCATGGTTCAAGTTTCGCTGCTCACGAATGGAGCAGGCTGACAAGATACTGCTTCCAGCTTGCATTGAAGGCGTACCACTCTAGGCAATTCTAGAATTTCATGAGGCCATTGCTACATTCAAAGTCAAGGAGTAAAACCACTCTCACAAGGAACGTCTTTCAGAAACACAAGTTTGACCTGCCCCATGTTCTCGATTCTATTCGCAACCATTCTTCTGGATATCTGGCCATACGTTGTGCGGTTCCGCTCTCTTTCCCCTCGCTTCATTTACGCAGTGCAGATCTTAATGTAGGAGCCACCATGCACGCATGTCGAATAATGTATACCCAGTAGGTTTTCAGCTATCTACTGCAGTGCTGCATGGGCACATGATTGTAGTCTCTGAAGTGAAGCGGGCGCTACCCTACCATCTCGTCACTAACTTTACATGGTGGCAAAGAGGCTTTTACGTTCGGAAGCCTTTCCCGATACTTTGGTTGGTATGACTTTTCATTGTCGTTCTCCTCCAAGCCTGCTGACGATATCTAGGTGCTTTGCTTTGATGTACCACGATCAGTCACACATATATCTTGATGATGATGACGAGTATGTTACACTGTTTGATCTTCGACCAGTTGGCCACCAAGGATTTGGTATTGGCGCCTAGGGTTGCGCTACTGACAAGCACCAGGGTTCCCTGGCCCCTAACGATGTGTGGGCAAATGTCGAAATTAGGATAGCGCCAATCTCGCCTCATTCACAGGCGCGCTGTGATCACTGTCCAAAGCCCTGTAATACTTCTACGCATGCATATTTATCAGGATCCGACATAAAACCCACAACTATCAGCTTCCTTTAGCCTCGACGTCAGTCTCTTCATATCATTCAACCTCAATTTTAGGGTTGGTAAATCTCACGACACTTTCTTCGGTTTTCTGTTGCTCTGTTCCCAATTTGTGAATACAAGACTTTGCCTATTAGCCTCCATGGACGACGATCTGGTATTGGTTGAGGATGGACCGTCAATGAGCCTTATCCCTTCTATTCGCGAAACTGTTCCACCTATTCTGGCCACAACAGAAGCACTTTTCGCCAGCGATATAGCTCACACCACCTGTAGTACAGTGTTTCAGGGACTCAACATTAATGACGGGACAGTCAAATCAGTCAAATCAGACGCTAACTGTACTCATCACCTAACATGCCTAAAAGATGGAGCACATGATCTACAACATTGCCGATCATCGAAAGTGAGGCAATACGAAAAACAAAAGAATGGAGATGAAACAAAAGCAATATTAGGTTCAAATGGCCCCACGCTCCCCAAAAGATTACCTGAGCGCAAGAAGAATGATCCTAGAGATTATAGGGAGTGTGTCTCCACCTCTCCGGTACTTGTGTAGCTCTTTCTTGATTCTACCAAACCACTGACTTTGCCAAACAGCCTCCTCCCCCTCCTCCTCCTCCTCCTCCTCCTCCTCCACCACCACCTCCGCCACCTCCCCCTCCTGTGAGTACCCTTGGTCAGATGAAGTAGATTCTCTCTTAGGTCAGTTACTGACTTCGTTACAGCCACCGCCACCCGGCGGAGTGCCACAATTTCTCAATGTTCAGGGGAGTGTTCCTCCACTTCCTCCTCCTGTAGGTTTTTTGCCCCTTCTGATCGCTACAGGACACTGATTTGATTGCAAGCCTCCTCCACCACTACCTCCCACAGCGGTATCAGGGCTATTAGATATACCTGTCAGTCCAGAAGATGAAGTCTCGTCTCCGAACTCCTTCATCCCTGTGCAATACAACGGGTCTTCCACGCTCGAGATTGGCAGCCGCGTAGTTCGGATTGTTTCACTCCGGCGTAGCGTCTTTACTACTCGACATCGTGCTCAAATGGCTGATTTCGATCAACACAAGTGGATTCTGCAGAATGGCAGCCCAGACTTCTGGTATGAGAAGCCTGCAAGGACTTATCTACGAAACATCAAGTGTCCTGAGGGGCTTCTACATCTACTGAATGCTAGACCCGTCAGCCTAGAGACTCCTAAAGTATGGGCCTCTTCCGCTTTGACGACCCCCACAGATGACGATATCTATGATTGTGTCGCTGGTCATGCTCTTGATAACAGTTATGCCTCGCCATGTCATAGGTGTACAGATGAGAAGTCAGAATCTCTAGAGGCTACACCGCTTGTTTACTATCTTGTGTTGAGTACCTGTCAGGCCAGCGAACCGTTTATTCACGGGGCTCACTTTAACGGCTGCCAAATCTACAAGCTAATCAAGTGTGGAAGCCGTGAGGCTGCCGTAGCGGAAGCCTTTTACGCAGCAGGTATCAATGGCTGGAACGTTGCGTTTAGCTGTGTTATGAGGCTCGGCGAGGACTTCGAAGCGAGTAGCAAACATGTCAAGAGGGTGGATGACTTATGGATGTTAGCTGAGGAAAATGAGGATGAAGATGCAGTGAGAATATTTTTCTAGAAATGGCGTAAAGGGGAGTTTGGTCTCATTCAGGCGGCGTATTTCGTCAATCCCATATCGAAGATTCGATGAGAGTAACGGTGAACCATTTGGGGCGCAAGCAGCACCGAAAATCGTACGAAGCGAAGATCAAAATCACTATCGACCACCCTGATGATATAATTGAGTATGTACAACCACGGACCCACCCTGCGAGAAGTCGTTTGGGATGCAGACTGACGAGAATTAGTGCATTTCAAGTACCGATGTCTGCATCTCAGATACACGGGCCACCTCAACGCTACCTGCACCCTGGTTGACCAGCACACTGGTATTTCGCTACACCCTCGAAAGCTTCCTTCAAAGTAAAATTCGCCCCACAAATTTAGCAGTTGCCGCGATTACCTACGAAATTCCTTCAATACTCACTAGGGCTGCACTTGGGTCCAATCATCAGTCGACACGATTACCTGCTTGTCTTTCATGGAACACTGTCCATACTATCCCAATTTCCTTTGCTTTCTTTAGTCTTGTTACACGTCACTCTTTTGGCTCTTATTCATTTTGAAATTGATTAGTCTTGTTTCATCGGGCGTTGGGCGTCTGATTTATACGTTGAGAATGCGCATTGGGACGGTGCTTGGTGATGGTGCTGGACTTCAGGCGCCTGGCGCGTTAGCCTTCGAAAACTTCTCTTTGTGGCACATGTTGGGTGTCACAGGCAAACTAAAGACCTTGTTTGCTGTCACAACTAGTGCGGTATTGCTGGAAAGGCTGGATACACAAAATTCTGTATTACACGTAACCGCAATTAAAGCGCTTTAACCTCAAGCTGTGTCACCAGAAGAGTTGACTCCGCTAGCAACTGATGGCTTCGATTGATGGCTCAATGCTTTTGGCCTGTGCTCATACTGCTGCTTGAAACTTCTGGCCTGCTATTGTGTGGTTTCGTCACCGAAAATGCGAACTGTTTCGCTGGCCCAAGAACCCCAAAGAGCATGTCAGAGCGATCCGTTATGCATTCTACACATTTCCTTCTGTTAAATTCACTTGACAAAAGTTGGCGAACACAACCCTCGTCATGCTTTTCCCTGTGGCTTGGATATATTGCTATGGTGAGAGCTCAAAGAAGATCTTAATTTACTACGGTGCTTGATTACAAAGGGAAAGCAACAAAATAGAGCTTCCTCGATGTTTATGGGCATAGAACATGTTTCTATGGTATAGAATCAGGGTACATTTCAATTTGGAGTACTTGATTAAACAAAGGCTTTTCAAAGGATAGACTGGTGGCAAGATAAATGTGAAAGATTTGATCATTTATGCTCGCTTAGTCGGTTGCTCGAATGAAGTGTGGGAGCAACTACAGCGACCGTTCTGTAGATAGATTGGCTCGGTCTTTATAGGGACTGCGTTTGCAGTGTTCGTTCGACTATAAACCTCACAGGCATCAATACCCTATTCTCATCGCACCTTCTTTCTGTAGCGTTGCAACTTCGAGTTTTTCTTAGCTCATGAGATCTTATCTTCCATAGCTTTGGCCTCTAGTGTCAGCAATAATATGTTCACTGTCAACACTCCTTAGAAGGACAGGACATACTCGTGACTGACAAGGGTCCAGCCGCATAGTGCCATTTTCACAATGAGTTACACACCTGGCAATTGGCGCTTTTGTACCTCTGCAGGATTTGGTCCCAAGTCTCCCATGATCATACCCATATCATGTGCATTCGTTGACGTGGTACACGCCAGAATTCGGAATTGACTACTCAAGACTGCCAAGCGAAGAGAGACAAGTGTCCACTTCAAAACTATCCCTTACCCCTTAAGCTCTATCACATCGATCTTCCAGTATGTTTAATGACTCAAACTCTCAGTCCGTTCTCTTAACTTTATGCAGTCTGCATGACCAATAGAAGTCCCTAACCGCGATTGCCTATGCTTCTCTGTAAAAGGTATTAAGCTTGACTACAAAAAATTCAACCTGGCAGCTGTAAAATCAAAACTTCGAATTGGCACCCAAAATGCGTTTCTGCAAAGTAACTGGTAATACCACTCTTCGCTGATGACGTAGGCACCAGCGAGAACAACTTGCTAAGGCTGTCAATGAGAATAGAACCTGGGTACGATAAAAGGTGAATTGAGATATAGCGGCTCTGAGGAGGTAGAAGACCCTTGACTTTTCCGAATACCAAGCGGCCGTAGTATATACATTTCCCAAGTAATGATTGGTAGCAGTCCTTTTCACTGGGCTCACTTCACAAAATGCATTGACGATAGAAACTTTTTGGTTCGACCAAGAAGTATACTACGATACCCTGTCTCTATGTCGTGTTGACCTAGTCAAGCTCACCGTGCTTCCGGCCTCAATCTCAATATCCATTCTCTCTGTTACAAGACCCTTGCTTTTCGGACCTTCCTTACTACCAATATGAATCTGAATGACACTAAGCTCTTGGAATTCGAAGGCAGGATTTGGTGGAACTCGATTCGATAGTGAGGATTCGGCTCCCTTAGTGATGCGTTGAATTAAAGGTCGCAAAGTCGCAAGATTCGCAGCAAAGATAGAGACTCCAACTTCGACAGTAGACCAAAGCGAGATGTCGACTGTGGCATCTGTTGGTATATATGTTAAAGAGAGAAGTCCAGAATCGAGATACAAATGGGATGCACTTACACAAGAAGTCTGCTTGTTTGAAGTTCTGGATGTAGGGCATACGAATGATGGCGGCATAACTCGCGCTGGTACAGTTAGCCAGACTAATCATGAAGTTTTGTATGCTTTACCCACATGCAAGCCATGGCTAAAAATGGCGAAATCAACATCTTTGTGCGCTGATCGATTTTCAGATTCCAAATGAGTGCGAACACCAGAAACCCAAGGGCAATGTCTGTTACCGCAGCGACACTCCCATACAGATAAGTAAAATTGATAATAATGTCTATACTGATGCATTTGCCGCTTGCTCCCTGTAGTCTGGTCCAAAAGAATTCGATCGGGCTACACTGAAATAGACTGACAAAAAAGAAGGCAAAGCCAACGACTGCTGCAAGAAGCGTGACAATGTACGTTGCAATACGATGGAGTGTCATGACACCAGCGATACGGAGGAAGAAGAATCCGGCGGAGATTTTTGCGAAAGTAATAGTAGAAGCGTAGGCGAGAAAGCAGAGCCACCAGCACTAATTATTAAGTCAGAATAATGATCTAGTCTATTAGGGTTTCCGGGTGATAACTAACACGCATGGCATGGACTGAATCAGTGACTGATATATCTGCCGTCCGCTGGCCGGTACCGTAGTGAATGCCTGTTAATAAAGTCCCAGTGTACCACATATGCATGATCTAAGGGTTTGTAAGTCTTCAAGTCGACGCAAAGGCCAGCCTTAGATTACGTACAAATGCAATGAAAATGAACGTATCATCCATACCCCAAGACTTGATAACACGCAGACGAACATAGCTGCGTAGTGCGATAGTCAAAATACTTAGTGCACTAAGTGTTGCGCAAGTTCCTCTCAGCTTTTGAGGAAGTGGTGGACCCATTTTGAAGAGATGTCGACAAGTGAATGTAACTTGTGCAAAAGGCAGTTTAAATGTCCGTCTAGGACAAATGGAATGTTGATACTCAAATCCGAAGCTAGCCACGCCATGTCCCTGATGGATATTGTCTCGTTCTAGCGTCCCGCGCGCCACGGCCCGTCGTTATTAATTAGTCCCTTCGCGGTTCTGGGTCTCGCGGGGAGTACAATGCCGCCAGCCTGTCCATCCTGATTCGCTCCTTGAAACGACATTCGTACTGCCAGGTTGTCAGATATCGCTCATCGCTTGTGGGATCAGAGCCTAGCAAGCGCCTCATATATAGTACGGATTGATTTGGCGACAAACTAGCCAAAAGATGCGCAAGACGCACGAGATCTACGAAAATCAGGACGACTCACAACAGCTTCATTCTTTGACATGCAGATTATTTCTTAAATAGTCGAAAGCTATAATTTGGGCACACCAATTATTAGGCTAGGTCGTCAAGGTTTCTTCGCATCTGTGAAGTAAATGTCCGCTCCTGCCACCTGCTTAGCAGCTTTCGCCATTCTAAGTTTTGACGTAATGTGATAACCGAGACGCATGTCGAACAGAAAGCACGGATGTAGATCTAGGGCTATGCAATTGCAATAAATCAATGAACTTAGCTTTTGTGTTGGCATCATTGTTGAGAGGGTATCGGACCGATGTTCGTTACACATTTGTGCTGTATAAACTAGACAAAGCCCCGAGAAAACCCTCTAGGAGAGGTCAGAGAAATTTTTACCGGATGGGAGCAGATATTTGTTATGAATGAATTGTGATTTAGTCATCGAGGTAGATCCAATAGTTCTTAGAAATACTTTAGCGTTGATCATCAAGATGTGTTGACATGGGCTTGCATAGCGCGATCCTAGCTTAGCGATCGGCGGTACGAAGGAGCTGAGCGCTACCATATCGTTCGCGAAGAGATCAGGGGTCTGAATGGCAGCGATGCCAGTGACAACACGGGCTTCCGCTTGCTCAGCCCTATTTTGGCAAGTTAAAGGTGGACTAGGATCTTTGGCTTGCCGGGTGACCACGCGCAAACCCCTTGTCGATGTGATATCTGTTCTTGCCGCGTTGCATAGCTTGCTAACGCTTTTCCTTGAAGGGCAAGGATGGGTTGGAAAGGGGTATCTATGTTATTACAAGCCAATTGTTCTTCACAATGCATGTCGCAAAGACGACGCGTCAAGCTGGAAGACATCATCCTATCAATCCGGCCCTCATGCGCTAAAATAACCGCTGCAGGAAGCGCAAGGACGGACACTATGGTGTAGCACTTGATAAGAAACACATATCCGTTCTGTGCCTCTGTATAATTAAGGGCGATTTATGCTAGTTGTCAATAGACGACATCTTGGGTTGTGTTGAGCTTGGCGCACAGTCTCTTATTTCCCGCTTCTTCTAGCTCGCTCGTTCGTCAGGTCGGTGTTCGCGATCTTCGAACGCCGACTGTCTTTGTCAGACAATGCTGCCAAATCCGGACGAACTTGGTGCCGACGAGCTGAAATATCAAGAATAACCATTGAGGCCTTCTGCGATAGTCATTTAACCAGCTCTTATAATTATTTGACCCGTAAACCTCATTTGAATGGTGAAAGTCCCTTCTCTTTTTAGCATTCTCACATTAACGTTCCTATCCCTGCCTCCACAATGGCCGCAAGAGCTATTCTCGTAACCGGTGCTACTGGCAAACAAGGCGGTTCCGTCATCAATGCATTACTCAAAGCAAATACTTCCTTCGAAATATTAGCCCTTACACGAAATGCACAGTCAGCATCTTCAAAGAAACTTCTCCAGAAGTCACCGAAGATCAAACTTGTGACGGGTAATCTCAATGCCGTCGATGACGTATTCCTAAAAGCGAGAGCAGCGACGAAGGCTCCAATTTGGGGGGTTTTAGCGTCCAGGTCCGTATATCGCTATCAACCGCCAGAGTGGAGAGACGATTGTTTAGATATTAACTACTGATCAAAGGTTCCGTCAAAGGACGAAGAACGCCATGGCAAAGATCTCGTTGATGCCGCTCTCAAGAATGAAGTGCAGCAATTTGTCTACTCATCTGTAGACCGAGGTGGTGCCAACTCTGACAATGACCCTACCAATATCCCACACTTCATCAGCAAGCACAATATCGAGAAGCATCTATTCGCCAAAGCCAAGGGAAGCGACATGAACTGGACAGTTCTTCGACCTGTTGCTTTTCTTGAGAACTTGATCCCGGGCTTCATTGGCAAAGTGTTTACTACGAGCTGGGTGATGAGGCTTGGAGAAGAAGAAAAGAAACTTCAACTGGTCGCGACCAGTGACATAGGATTCTTCGCTGCTCAATCATTTCTGAATCCGGACTCTGCTCAGTACAAGAACAAGAGCATCTCCTTAGCCGGCGACGAATTGACATTCAAGGAATTCAAAGAGATCTTTGAGAAGAAAACAGGCGAGACGCTACCGACAACGTATTGGTTTATAGCAGGCCTCATCAATTGGATGGTCAACGAGCTCGGATATATGTAAGAGATTCATATACGCCGTATGTGTGAGATATCTACTAACTTTGTCTCTTTCAAAGGTTCAAATGGTTTCGAGATGTCGGATACGGTGCGGATATTAAAAGTCTAAAAAAGATAAACCCAGAACTGAAGGACTTCGAAACCTGGCTCGGGACAGAAAGTTCGTGGAAAAGTCGTTAGATCATGTTCCTTTGTCATCATGTCAAAATACCTGGTGTTGTGAGAGACTTTGTTGCAGTATGCACACGTAATACTTTAACAGATAGATATATGTTCCAATGGCAATTCACCCAGAATTTTCGAAGCCCTGTGGTTTAAATTTGCCTCCCACAAACAATCTCCATGTAACCACGAAAGTGGACATAGGCAACACTCTTTGCATCATCACAGCCTTGACCACTCTCTACCGGCAAGTTTCAGCCCCTCCTCTCCATCAACTAGCACACACCAGTGCTCAGTTCCCCCAGTCCCATCACCAGCGATTGCAGCCTTGAAATTTGCACGCGCATACTCCAAAACCTCGTTATCGAAACTGCCAGGCTGGAGCCATACTGCTGGAATACCCGCTTCTTTGGCTTCCTTCAGCAACTGTTTGGTCACTGAAGGAGGCGTGATCACAGAAAGCGAGTATGACGATGCTGGCGGATCTGAGAGTGCATTTGGCGAAGAGACAGTTGCATGATCCTGTTTGAGAATAGTGACCGTAGGCGAACGCGGGTTTATTGGCGTTGCTGGCAAAGAATGTTGCAGATACCACGCGAATACTGTTCACAGTTCGTTAATGATTCAACTTAGACGACGTATGACGGTCGTTATGCTCGTACTTTTATGGCCATACTTCGCGGGGTCGGAGGACGCCCCAGCAACCGCGAAACGCGGGGACGAGAAAAACGTTTTCAATGCAGCCTCCATGTCTGCTTCACGCTTCTGACCTCTCGTCGTTGGCATAAGTGTAAGCTTTTTGTGTTGATCGCTGTTTAATTGATACGGGTTAAAGTGTAAATGATGCACATCGGGGAGAACTAAATAGATGTTTTAGGAGGGCAGTTGTTATCGATATAAACGAGGCTGAGGCACGTGTCACGTCATTGCCATGGCTTTCGCGTGCTTCCTAGAACTACTATCCTCCGTACGAACTTCCTATCCAAGACAACTCGCATCCTATGAGTAATTGGCTCATTTAAATGTCGCCAAGGGAAGTTCATATACTTATTTGATATCTTGCTATCCAGATCCCATGAACACCTGGGACCTAATCAGCGGATTCCTCCGCTAACAATGCATGCACAATCACACACAACGTAGAGGAGAGCCAATATCGACAACAAGTCTTTCAGCTTCAACGCATAATTGGCCAACGAGAGTTTTGTAGTAGCTAGCAACATTCCAATTCCTGGATCAGGAAGAGACAACGTTGCTGTCTTCTACCCGAGAATTTACCGAGCCTAGGATCGACCCTGTTGAACTTTCTCATATATTGGTGGACAAATAGGTACAAAGTAAATGAAAAGACTGTCAGATTGAGTCATGATCCATGCACTTGCTTCTTGCCCTGGCCAGTCACATACTTTCCCTTACTTATAGCCGTCCCTTCACTCCTATTAAGCAAGGAAGGAAGAGAGTTAAGATTGTAAAGACCAATTCTAGATGCATCGGTTGGAGTTTAACATAGTCAGTTGATATGTTAACTGGAAACTTTGTGAACATGTGTCGAGCTTCAATGGGAGGCTTTAACATTGTCTATACGCAAGAAGCTTCTCCTTATTCAGTAATTCCATAGAGGGCAAACTTCGCTATTCTGCTGCCTTTAGAGGATACCTAAGCTCCTAATTTCCGTGAAGCACGACAAGTTGAAAGTGGTTCGTCAAGTAAGTGAGAGACAGACAGCAGTGACAGCGTCAACAAATGAACCAGATGTTCGGTCAAGGCTGAAATTGCGTACGTATTACTGCAGATAAGAAGCGCTATATTAAGAACACGAAAGGCACATCTTTCAGAACAGAGGTGGAGCAGTTGGATAATCGAGATGACTCGAGAACACATGGGCTGGAGAACCCGAATGCATCAGAACGATCTAGATAACAGTATTGCTCAATAACATATGTGGATTTGATATCATGCCTACACATGTCTTCTTACTAGGGCCCCGCCGTAGCTAACAAAGAACGTGCGCTACTGACAGCTGCGGTACCTCACATCGCATAATTACACTATCATCTACCAAGATTGCACCCCGTTCTTGTCGATGATTTTCCCAGCATCCTCGTCTCTTTTCCCCTCTAGAACGTCCTTGATGAAGATGCCTACAACACTCGCATCCCCAGCGCCAAGGCTATTTAACAGATGAGGGCCAACACCACCAAGATTCGTAACCAGAAATCCCGGGCTGATGCCAAATACCTTGACTCCATCTGGTTTTAGCAACCTCACCCAGTCCAACATCAGCATGTTCAGCGCCGTCTTGCTGCTACGATATGCGATCATCGAAGGAGCCGCAGGCTTCGGCCAGCCTTTTGGTGCAGGTCCGCTGGCAGTGCCAAAGTTGAGGCCGCTGGAGCAAGATGTTAGGGATGAGAGACCGGAGGGTAATGAACAGGAGCCGGGGGTTGCTGGACTGGAGTAGGAGTGGCGCAAAATGATTCGTGAAGACTTGAGTTGAGGTTACATTGACGGAGTAGTCTCGGTTCCAGGCCTCCCGGATTCCGATGGGACCCGGCTTGGATTGCATTATGAGATCAAATGCTGCACCTTTGGGTATCGTGAGCTTGTTTCTGGGATAAGAGAGCTATGAAGACTGTACCAGCGTTGTTAACAAGCGAGTCCACGCGGCCGTATGTATTTTCCACTTTGTTGAACGCTCCTTCGATAGATACATCGTCTTCGATATCGATCTGCAACGGAACTACCTTGGACTTGGATCCAGATATCTCGATTTGGAGCTGATAAATAGCTTCGTTTGCCTTGTCAGGTGAACGGGTGCCCATAAGAATTATATGTTCTTGCGGTGACCCATATAACGCCTTCACAGTTTCATATCCGATGCCTGTATTTCCGCCAGTAACTAGAACTATGGATTTGTCCGCCATAATTTTGTCTTTACTTAGCTGTTCTCAAGTTTGGATATTTGTGAACGATGTATAGGAAAAACAGTATTCCTGTAAAGCTTATTGTTTGTGAAGAGTCACGTTTGGCTTTATAGCATAGGACATCTTTTTGGCGAGATACCGGTGCTTCAGTCGGCCTGAGAGTTTTGCAAGCTTTCATTCGTTGAACTATAGCGAGACTAGCTTCAATCTCACCGATATGGGATCGGCTCGCTACGTCGCGGAGCCATGCTGCCGTGAAAGCCAGGATATAGGAAGCGCGTCCTGGTAAGGAAGCACTAGATTGAATGACAATGTTTCTAATTGGTCATATACACAAAGTACAAAAGAATATCACACCGGCGTCAGCAAACCAATCCTACGCTAACCGCGTGTGTTCTTCTCCGGGACAATGGAAGTTCCGTCCAAAGCAGGAAATACTAATCATGCTTTCGATTAAGGAAATGGACACCCAAGGAGCTGTAGTGATCCTACAAAATATTCGGCGAACAGTCAGAAGAGTTACGCCGGGCTGGAATTACTGATAAGTAGAATACAGCATTATACCGCACTAACGGCGTAAAGCTTATGCCTCGTTGCCCATATGTTACGCTTGTTGCGGCTGAGAACAGTAGCTTCAAGACTACTAACATGCCGACAGCATCCATTGTCAAGCTGCGTTCTCCTGCTAGGATCATAGTCTACAATATAACATTGAGGAGGATAACTGAGATGACGATGATAAGAGTGATGTTTAGGTCAACTACTATCAGACATACAAGTCTCAACTATTTCGAGGTTACATGCAGACCCGAAGAGTTGATTAATTCCACCGTTGGTTTGGAATTCAACTGTAGGTTTGTGAGGATAAGGAATTGACATAATTCACGAAGGTCTTGAAGTAGGAAAAGCTACAGCACGCCTGTCAGCACGATGACGAACGCAACTTACTCATAACGTACTATCAGAAGCGTACGAGAGCAGAAAATTCGTCTTTCCCTACACAAAAGAGACAGACAAGAAAGAATTCATAGGATTGGAACAAACCAAGATATTCGCAGGCTTCCGACCAAAGAGGGTCTGGCAGTAAGTAGTTCGAAAGTGCCAAGTTTCAGAATGCGCTCGTTCATGAGGGAATAAAGGGCCTATCCTAATTAAATATTCAGCGATGAATCCATTGCAAAGCATATAAATGGTGACTGAACAAAGTGAACCTGCTCCACATATACTGAAGAAAGCGACGCGTGACGTCGTGTTGCGTGACAAAACAAGCCTTGCCAGATACGGACAGCTCCCCGCTAAGTCCGGATCACCGCGTCAACCGTCTGCCTTGCGACATCACAGCTCCAACTTACAACAGATTCACTATTAACGATACCAGCCATGAAGTCTTCTCTGATACTGTCGCTGTACACGGCAACCTTCGCCACAGCTATTGCGCATCCAAAGGACGCTCAAGCCGTCCTCCAGGAACCGCAGCTGACCATTGTCGAACCAGACGAATACCTCATCGAGCTGTCTCCTGGCGAGACAAGATGGGTAACGGAAGACGAGAAATGGGCTCTACGTAGGGTAGGTGTAGTTCATAAACATTGCATAGCAGCATTTACTACTCTTCTGAGAGATTGCCCATGACAGTGGCGGCTGACATCTTGTAGCAAAACATCAACTTCTTCGACATCACACACACTGAAGAGCTCGGCACGCTGAGTAACGGGCTCAGCAAAAATAATGTCAAGTTCCCTTCCAAGCCTGCATACAACGAGAGCATTGCTCCTCTGCTCAAGAAGCTCGAGAAGAAGAACATGCGTGAGCACCTCGAGACGTTCACCTCATTCCACACAAGATACTACAAATCTCACTATGGTGTTGAATCGTCGGCGTGGTTGCTCGGCCAGGTTAATAAGACGCTTGCGGATGCTGGTGCTGTCAATGCATCTGTAAAGGCTTTCCCGCATCCATGGGGCCAGGCATCCATTATTGCCACCATTCCTGG
Source organism: Pyrenochaeta sp. MPI-SDFR-AT-0127 (assembly GCA_020747015.1). Taxonomy (NCBI): domain Eukaryota; kingdom Fungi; phylum Ascomycota; class Dothideomycetes; order Pleosporales; family Cucurbitariaceae; genus Pyrenochaeta; species Pyrenochaeta sp. MPI-SDFR-AT-0127. The sequence continues at coordinate 42,412 of JAGTJM010000024.1, read as the reverse complement.
GAAGAGCAAGAAGACGATTGTCATTGGTGCACATCAAGACTCTATCAACCTCTTTTTGCCATCTATTCTTGCTGCCCCGGGTGCCGATGATGACGGTAGCGGGACTGTGACCATTTTGGAAGCTCTGCGCGTGCTTCTGAAGTCAGAAAACATACTCAGAGGCGAAGCAGAGAATACCGTGGAGTTTCACTGGTACTCAGCAGAAGAGGGTGGTCTTCTCGGCTCCCAAGCCATCTTTTTGTCATACCAGAAAGAAGGCCGAGACGTCAAGGCCATGCTTCAACAAGACATGACGGGCTATGTTCAGAAGACTATCGATGCAGGCGAACCAGAGTCTGTTGGTGTGATTACCGATTTTGTCGACCCTGGCCTCACCGAGTCAGTATTTCCTGTTGTGCAAATTTCGATGAAACATACGCTAACATTATACACCAATCTTAGGTTCATCAAGCAGGTCATCACCGTCTACTGCGATATCCCATATGTCTTAACCAAGTGTGGCTATGCATGCTCAGATCATGCTAGCGCGTCCAAGGCTGGCTATCCTTCCGCCTTCGTTATTGAATCAGACTTTAAGTATTCTGACAATAAGATCCACACCACTGAAGACAAGATCGAGTATCTGAGCTTCGATCATATGCTTCAGCATGCGCGACTGACGCTTGGTTTGGCGTATGAGCTTGCGTTTGCCAAATTCAAGTAGATAGCTCAAGGGAAAAAATGTGCATACAGCCATTTGTATTGAATTTTTGGTGTGCTTGGCGTTTCACTGAGCGTTGAGGAATGGGCTCTTGTACAGTATCACGAATCCAAGGCATTATGTCACTACAGTACTACAATAATTCAATGACTCGCTGTGACTCATGGAAGCCTGCTTAATCTGTCATTGGTCATGACCAATTGACTAGAGCTTATCTCTAAAGCAAGGCACAAAGTTTTTTGGCTTCATGTTACTCTCAACTCAACACCTAAATTTGGCATGGTTGTGTATTGCTCATATCGATAAATGAATTTTATATGCATATGCTTTGAGGTAAATATCAAATGTTAGCGCATTGATCTCGTTCATTGCAGTTAAAAGTTCCGTTTGCTAAGTTGGGATGTCTAGGACTTCATGGCCCTCATAGGATGAACAACTGAAGGTGGTGAGGAACTAAGCATACTTGAGTACCTAAGCGTAGGGCGTATAGAATGTATTAATTCTGTATGAGCATTCTGGCAATCAAAGTATGCCTTCCATAGATTTCCAGATGAACTTCATTGTTGCTTCGATATGTAAAGTGAGCACCAAAGAAGATGATATGAATGGGAATTGTGCAGAGTAACAGGCTTGTGGTACCAACATCGAACTGTAATAGTATTTTGAAACCTTGGAGAATTCAAATTACACACACTGGCTGTAGTAATCCCCGCTAGCGGAACACGTCGAACCACTCTCGCAAACCGTGCATCCACTGAATGTCTTTCCACCGCACTGTCCATACTTCTTCACTGGCATGCAAGAAGGGACCGTTGGCTTTGGTGTCGCACTTGTAGCTAGCGTTGTAGGGGGAACCGAAGGCACTGGCGTTGGCTCTGGCGTTGGTTCTGTACCTGGAGAAGGTGCATTGCCTGTGCCATCCCAAACGGCTGGGCCTGGAATAGGGTAAGTTGTTGCCTTCATAGCCTCAGGAGAATCAATATTGAATGCAATGCCAGGTTCTGTTCCAACATATGCGCCTGGAAAGGAGACCAGAGCTGAGGAGGGGGGAGAGACAGTGCCTGAGCCTGTCACTACGAATTGGGCGCATTCAGGATAGACTAGCTGTAGTTAGCATAAGTTCTAGTAGATGGTAAAGAAATGTCAAGGACTTACATTGTGGGTTGTTGGCTTGATGCAAAGCGAGGATCTCATGTCGAATAAGGTACTCGCCTGCCACGAGTGAAGCCGGTATGGTAACAGTCGCTACAAGTGTATCAAGAATCGCGTCTCCCGCCCATATTCCAGCATTCTGAGTACCAGATATGAGACCTTGGTGATATATTTTGACTGTGGCGCAAGGAGGTCAGCGTCTATCCTCTCCCTAAAGAAAGATCTGTTAAACTTACACCAAACTTTGCCTGCTCCATCCCAACTATTACACCCTGAGCTGGGACATTTGGCCATATAAACAAAAAATGCAGAGGGGCGATGCGTCCATTGTTTCCAGCGAGCTAGCAACTTCTCACCTGCAGCGACGGTACCTGACACGCCAGTACCAAGAGCACCAGCGTTATTACAGCGGATATTCACCGACTGTGATGTATTAGAATGGAATTGTAAACTTGTTTGCCGTGGAACCAATACCGAGAGATCTTTGATATAGAGTGGATCATAAGACGAATACTGGCGTTGTAAAGTCTTTTGACTAGTAAAAGAGTTGTATGGCGACCACCTAGTAAATTTAGCCACAAGGTGACTTCTGAGTGACATATAATACGTACCCCGGGAAAGTTGTGCTTCCAACGGTGTAAGAGTCAACGCCGCCATGCGCTGTTGCGGTTGCAAGCAGCGAGGCGATTATTGAAAATGTTGCAGGAAACTTCATGGTGAAATACACTTCAAATGGAGGCGATGAATCAAGGATCGAGCCAAAATTTTCTAAAGAAAGGATGAGTGGTGGATACAAAAAAAGGTTTACGCAGAATAAGGCAGCTCACTGATATAACTTTCATCGACTCCTAAGAACCCACCAAGTGCTTCCCGCGTGATGTTCCCGGATATTGCTAGCTCTTCCAGACACCAATTTCCACATCCAAGTGACTTCAAAGCCTGCACACCAGGTTCACATTCTGGGTTGCTTACAGTCGTACGGGTTCCCGGATTCTGGAGGTGGTAGGGCCAGTGTGGCCGGACCAGAATGGGATGATATTTATATGAACTCGAACATCATCCAATAGAAACCTGGTATTTGGATGAGAGGCGCTGAACTTTCGGTTAGTCCGACGGTTGAGGTCGCCGCTGTGGAAGTTTGTAGATGAGCTGCGCAGGGATGTGAATAGCCGGAAGGTAAAATCCGGGGGAAATTTGGTAACGTGCCCACATTGTTTGTGCTTGTTAGATGAAGTGTGGCTCATAGGCATCTAACACAATATTTCGAGGGCAGTCCAATAATGCTTGGTAGTGTTGTAAGCAAGGTAGCCAATGCTTGAAGCTCCCAAGGGCGTGGTTGGCGGCCAGGCGATGTTCAACACCGGAAAGAGCCCTGAAGGGTGTGTTGTTCAAGTGGCAGAACTGCGATACGAAGTGCCGACATATGATCAGGGTTATTCAACACCCACCGGCCGAAATGCGTGGAGGCGTTCGCCAACAACACCACTTTTGACATAAACTAAGTTCTCACATCGCCGCTCCGCTGCACGCACGACTTCAACTATCCTTGCATTTGCGGAGAAGCCCTGTAAATCCAACGGTGCACGAACCACAAATCACATTAGTCTGAACTAGAACCGGGGCGTGGAGTTTGGCATTCTTGGTTCATGGATGTTGTCCTGGATTTGGCACATCATTCGTGCTACAAGGGCCTAGATCAGAAGACTAGATTTTGGCTAAAAGAGACCTCGCCCATCATGTGCAACGTTCCGTTTGCCTGTGGATGTAATGGCGCTGCTAATGGGATAGCGATTGAGTGCGGTGGAGCCGGAGCGGTCGTTGACTCGTGAATATATTGATCAATAGTGCAATGCACTGATGCCCATCGTAAGATAAGCACAGTGTTGAGGCACCCTTGGAAGAACATGACGACTGGATAGTACCTGTCCGACTCAGGTTCTGCTGATAACGACCGGATCACACATAGTTTCAAGGCGGGCATAACGATGAGTAGCTGGAATATCCTTTTGCAGATCATCCTGATGGCTCAATGAAACCAGAATGCCCTGTGGCTAGATATAGATGAAAGTAGACAAAGATTGATCCAGACGTTGGGTCTTCGAGACAAACGGTACGCCTGCTAATCTGCGCACTCAAATCTCTAAATTTGTTCTTCTTCTACACATCACGATTTCCACAAACGATTCACCTTATCAGACTTGGGAACAAACAAATAATTTACTTAATTTAACTTAATTTATTTAAATAATTATAAATTAAATTAAATTAATTTATAAGGTCTTAAGAAATATCTAAATTAGGGTGGCCGATGGGTAGGGGTTGGGTTACCCCGCGGGTTACCTCTTATTTTAGCTATAACTTTCCTAAATTATAACGTAATTTAATAACTTTTAGCTTATTTTATAGATCTAATCTATATCTATAACTTTTATATATAAAATTTCTTTTTAAAAAAATAATTACGTAAGTTATTAAGGTTTTAAAGCGTGGGTACTGGTGGCCTAATTAGGTGGGTATCGAAAAATGGGTATTGAAATAACTGACGTAATAAAAGATATATTACGTAATTAAAATTTTAGATTTATAGATCTAGCTAATAGCTATAAAATAAACTAAAATTTGCCTAATTTAGACTAGTATTAATAGAGGAATAAATAAAAGAAAGATTAGGGGGTATACCCACCCAACCAGCCTAATCTAAATTAAATTAAGTAATAAATAAAGGTATTATTTAATTTAGAAGTTTAATTTAATTTAATTATTTTAACTAATTATAGGCTATATCTTATATAAATTAGTAGAAATCCTATAATAATTCTTTAGTATTAAGGTTTTTTAGCTTAGTTATTAGGTTATTTATATTAATATTTTATTCTATCCTAACTTTAATCGCGTTATTTACTATCTATAATAACTATTCTTTACCTATATCTATTATATTTTAGTATCTTCTACTTATATTATACCTCCTTATAAATTAAAATATATTACTATATCTCTAAACTACTATAATAAATACTAGAGAATCTATAGAAGTAGTACCTTATAACCTATTAATATTAATACCTTATAATTAGATATTAATACCCTATAACCTACTAATCTTAATACCTTATACCCTATTAATATAGAGGACTCTCTACCTAGGTTACCCTTATATATATCTCTGCGTTAAGCTCTAGTAGTTACTACTAGCTAGGCTATAAAGTATCTATCTATACCTATTAATCTAATCCTCCTTAAGTTATAAGTAGAAGATATAATTATCTTACCTACTAATAGCTCCTAAGCTACTACTAAGGTATAAACTAATATAATTAATAGTAGAGATAATATTAAAATAATAATAGAGTTTAATAAGTATATAGTTAATAACTTTAATAGTATTAACTAGGATTATCTAAAGCTATTTAGTAAGCTATATTATAGCTAGAAATATAAAAAAAGCTAGATCTATATATATAGCTATCGCGTCTACTTACTTAAAGATCCTTATAGGATCTTTTAGATATATAAAGTATATTATAAAGCTTATATATATAATAAGAAGGCTATCTATAAAACTATAGTCTTAACCTTAAATACTCTTAAATATATAGCTCTTTTAAAGCCTAGCTATTACTATAATTATAAGGGTAACCTTATTACTAATATATTACTACCTAGGTAATAATCCCTTAAGTTTATAGTTAATAATAGTTTTATACTTATATAAGAGCTTATAAATAAGATAGGAAACTTTAATATATAAGGCTTTTAGTATATAGTAGTAAGCTAGCTTATTAATAATAACTATCTATTATATAAGTTTAAAATACCTATATTTAAGGAGATAATTATATATATAAATCTAGAGACTATAAATATACTATAGGTAAGTTATTATAGTATTACTAGTTATATAATAAGGTTCTATTATTACTTAGAGCTATAGGTAGTTAGATAGCTATTATAATCTCTTAGTAAGATCTATTAAGCTTTAATAATTAGATAACTAAGAGTAGTAAATAAGGATTCTTTAGTATTATAGCTTACTATACTAATAATAATAGTACTCTTAGGGATCTCCCTATTACTCTACTATAGCTTATAGGCTCCTATACTAGTAAAAGGATAGCTAAGGTAGTTATAAAGACTCTTAATATATTTAGTATTAACTATAAGGCCCTTAGTTATTATATTCTTAATAATATATATACTAATAATTATACTATTATATCTTTTACCTAAATCTATAATTTTAATCCCTTCTATTACTACCTCTATTATATAGCCTATACCTTTAATCTTATTAGCTAGATAATTATATTTAGCCTTAATAATACTATATATAATAATAGTAAGGAGGAGTTTAAGATTAAGGTATAGTACCTTAGAGAATAGTATAAAGAAAGATCTCTAGGTATTCTAGTTAATATTATTAACTATATTAGGACGCCTATATAATATAATCTTTTTACTATAGTATAATATACTACTAATTACCTATTAATATTAGATTATATACTCTACCTTAAGCCTATTAGGCCTATTATTATTTACTAGAATAGCTTTTATAATACCTTTATATAAGTAGTTTAACTAAAGAATACTATTAATAAATATATAACTAATTATATTAATTACTAACTTAGGTATAATCTATATACTAAAGCTTATAGTAATAAAAAAGCTAATATACCTTCTTAGATAAGATCTAGTAGCCTATCTATAGTAGATTAGGTAGTTATAACTAAGTATATTAAAGTACTTAGGCCTTTAAAGGAGGTAATAAGTAGTCTTAAGGTATATAGTAAGTTAGGTAGGTATAATACTATATTTAAGATTATCCTATAGTTTAAGGCTATCCTTAAGGCTTATAAGGGTGTCCTTAAGGCTTATAAGGATATTAATTTTAATAGTAATAATATATCTAAGGACTATCTCCTAATTAATCTATATATAGTATAGAATAAGCTTAACTTTTATTATAATAAGCTTAATACTTTACTAATATACTATACTACCTATTACCTCTATCTATACTATAAAAACTATTATAATAATAGCTAGTATAATAAACCTAAATAGCTTATCTATAATAAAGCTAAGTTATAATTACTATAGTTAAAATATAAACTAGAATAACCTACTCTAATCTAACTAAGAGTACTATATATAAGTAGCCTATATAACTCTATTATAGTACTGTTAGGACGGTGCCTATACTCCGATAGGTCCTATCCTGGAGGCATATGTTTATAGAGGGGCACTTTTGAGATAATAGAGGATAATAGGATCAGATTGTAGTCAAGACGAATCGCTACCCTCTGGTAGGATTCGGAAGGGGCATAAGTACCCCTTTACCCCGCATATGGGCCATGATGGCCCGAGGTCCGACAATCTGGCCGGATATGGCCTGAACTGGCCCTGTCCCAGCCTATCGCGGGCAAAATACAGCCCGCGCTGATTCCGTCAAGGCAGCTCGCCTGACAAGTACTTATAAACGCTAATCTTAAGTAAAGTAGTAATCTATCTATAATAGATTAATTAGAACGCTAGCGTAAGTTTAAGCTATTCTAGATAACCTTAGAGTTTAAATCTAGTAGTAATTTAGTTTAATACTAGCTCTCTATATATATAAGGTTTCTATAGCTATTATAGCTTATAATTAATATTATAATAATACTAGCTAGTAGCTATAATTATAAGTATATATTTAGTAAACTAGGTAATCTACTAGAGCCTTAAAGGCGTAATATTAGTTTAAACTTACTAGTAGGATTATAGTATATTAAGAGTTAGAGGGTAGTAGGCTTTTATCCTCTAGATAAAAGAGATATATAGGAAGTAGAGCTAGTTATAAGTAAGTAGGAGATTATAAGACTATACTAAATTAATTAATAGGAGGAGAGTACTACTTAGTTAGTATTTAGTTAGTATCTATTTTCTTATAATTTTAATCTATAATTATAGCTTAATACTTACCTTTAACTATAACTTTTTCTATTATAAGAGGTAGAAGGTATTTCTAAAGGGTAATAAGCCTAGGGTATATACTTATTAGGTTAATTTTTTTATTATTATAGTACTATTCTCTATAGTTTTTAAATTACTTTTCCTTTAACCTTATACTACTATTTTTTATATAACTTTAATACGTACTTATTAATATTACTCCTTCTACTACTCTCTACTCTCTTACTCCCCTTACTTTACTATTACCTAGGATAAATAATTAAGGCTCCTTATAAGGCTATTAGTATTATAGATAATTATTATACTAAAACCTTAAAAACTTAGTAGTTATATAATATTATATCCTTAAGTCTATTATTATAAAAACTTACCTATTACCTTACTATAGTATATATTATACCTTTACTAGTAGGGTAGTATAGTAGGGATATTATATCTCTTTCTTATAGATACTATAAATCTATATATAAAAAGATATAAGTTTAAATCTAGCTAGTTCCTTTTTACCTTTTTTTACCCTTACTATTAAATTAACTTAAATTAAATTAAATTTTAACTTTTTTTTTTATAAATTAAATTAAATTAAGTAATAAGTTTTATATAGGAATTAAATTAAGTATTAAATAAGGCTATTATTTGATTTGATTTATTTGTTCCTAAGTCTGCACCTTGTAGAGAAAATGCTTTTACTCAATTACTAGCCTCGTCAACTTTATCTAAACTCCCGGCGATATGCAGATGGCCTACGAGATGTCCAAAATCCAGCTTGCATGCTAGGAGCACGGCAAGATAGTCTGCAATAAAGATGGGAGTGTGCAGGGAACAGAGTAAAATGAGAGGCCAAAGAAGATCATGTACTACCATCATGCCATTGGCTCGCAGTTCCTTATGCTAGCTGGGCCATATGCACCGTGCCATATCCGTTTAAAGAAGTTAGCCTGAGATCACTGTGGCAAGTTGGTGAACGAGCGATATCAGCAACTCCGGGAGTCTTCCAATCAGACTTTTAACACCCTTGTGAGATTCTCTCATGCCATGTATGGACCGCGGTGATTCACAGGAGATACCTCTTCTCCTCGCGTGACTGAAGTGTGACAAGGACGTCGTAGAAGTCCTTCCTCCAGTCCACACACTGCAGGTACTCCCACCACAGACGCAGCGCAGGTGGATCATCTGCATCGGCCTGATTTCAGAATTAGCAACATGTTTTACAACGCGTTTGCCCATTGTTTGGGCAATTCACTTACAGTTTCGAACGCTTGAAGAATAAAGTCCTTTCTGATCATAGCAGTTTTCATCGTTGCCTCGCGCTCCCACTCACGGAGGTCCACAACGTACTTCTTTACGTCTTTGGTCATCTTTTCAGTCTGTATAACTTCTTCCTCAGCAGTGATCGTAGTTTCGTCATTTGGTGCGGCGAACAGGCGACCGGAGTATTCGGGCATTTTGAAGAAGTGCTTCTTCAGCTCCTCGGTGACCCAGTCCTCGCGAGTGACTGCGGTCAACTCCGTAGCCCAGTACTCTTTGACACCTTGGGGAATTCTCGCCATCATTGTGTCGTAATCGAGCTTGTCAGACCATCGCGTCTGGGAATAGTTGCCGTAGTACATATAACGGACCCGTCCATGCTCCTTGACTTCGACGAACATGGGAACGTCCTCATACGAGTTAGCACCATCTTCGAGGTCGCCAAACTTCTCCTCAGGAGCCTGATTGAAGAAAGCAGTAAGTTTCGCTCCGTGCTCGCCAGGGGATTTGGGTAGGAATGGCTCGTTCCTAGGGTCGAGAATGTAGTATGTGCGATTCTTCAGGAGGCACGTTCCTCGTCCTTTTATGTATCTAAGTCCGGGAGACCAAGCGAGCCCGTCCAAAGTATTGTTGATGAAGTCAGGGTGAAAAGTTACCATCTCGGTTGTAGGAATTTTCCTGAGAATATCGGAAGGAAGAGCAGACAAACTGCTCAGGTAATGCGGCTTCCACTCATTGTCCAGAGAAAGTTCCCTCACATTGATAGCCAATTTAGACTCAAAAACAGCGGTGGGACACGCTGGAGAGCCTGGATTAAGCGCAGAGATTCTCGTTCTGTCGATAACAGGGTCAATTGGGCCGTCTGTTACAAGGCCATTGTTCGGCGAAACGTCCGTGAAGCGCTCTTGGGTCCTGCGAACAATCAGATTTCGAATATTACAATAGAAACTAACAGTAAACAAGCCTGTTTCTCACGCACCCTTTTTCGTTGTCAACGCCTTTTGTCAAAGCACCTCGCAAATGGGGAGGAAGAGACTTCGAGATAGTGCTGTTGCTCGCAACACTGGAGCCCCCCTGATGTGGATGCATAGTGTCATTCAAGTTGGAAGCCCCTGTGAAGTTCGCCTTCTGCGTGTCAGTGACACCATCAATTGACTTGCGAACCTCATGACCAAGTTTCTCAAGTTTCAGCTTGAGTCGTGCAGCGCTTTGTTGTGACTTAACAAGATCAACCTCTTGGAAAGGACCGATGCGTACTGGCCAACCGCCTTTCTGTAGCTTGCCGACGGAGCATGAGAGCTCATGGTAGAGTTCCTTGATAGTGTCGATCTCATCACGGAGGTTCGCATGCTCCTCCTCCAAGTTGAAGATGCGAGCATCAAGGTAAGTGTAAGGAGGAGCGCTCACCTGCTCATGCGTAACACTCTTTTTCTTCGTGCCTTTGAGACGGCTTGAAGTAAAGTTGTTGGCGATAGGGTTGAGCTTGTGGCTCATACTGTTCATGAGCGGGCGTTCAAAAGGCGAGCTATCGATTGGACGTCACTTGACGGCACCCTATGAAAAGAGCGATTGTTGCCAAATGTTTGAGCTTTTTAGTAGTACTACTATCCTAATGAGAGGTAGAAGTATCGTAGTTCAGGTCACACCTTTTGTGCACCTTAGACTTGCCGCAGACTGCTGTACTGCGAGGGCCCGAGTGTGAGAGCAATGAAATGTTCCGCGTAGAGCTGAGACGTTGGCAGTGTTGGTTAACCGGGTGTGCTGTCAAGAAAGCTTGATGGAGAAGCATGTATCGAAGAAGGGTAATAGTAGAGAAATGGTGAAGAGCGGTTCAAGTGTGCGAGCATGCCTTTATATAGAGGTAAGGTACATGCATGAGCCCGTGGAGAAATACGCGAGTTCTCATATATTGTACTGCCAGTGAGAGAGCGCCTATACCTACGGCTTGGATCCATAGTGAGATTTGGCAGGGTAGCTGAAGTGAAGTGCGGCATGCTCGCACGACGACGGCCAAGTGTTCAGCTCCACCGGATTCCATTGTCTAGGTGAGCCCTCCCCAGACTTTGCATACTGTCTGATATAAATTTGCATCTGAGCTAGAAAATGGAAAAGTCTCCAGTCGCTGGTACAGAGATTAAAGCAACTACGGTAGTAGCTTCAAATTCGCTCCAGGGCAGACTCGCTCGCCTCAAGTCAGCCACGGTTCTGTTTCTATTGCTTCAAGATACTGGACGAAAAAGCCTTGAATTGACCCCGGTATCTTCTGCAACCCTTATCCAACCTTTCCTTTAATGTTTCCCTTGTGTCTGCTCGTTGTCTAGAGGAAAAGTCCATGTATCGTTGTCAGCCCTGCTGGTTATCGATCGTTGACTTCATTGTAGCAAGTAAAAGTTCTTTTTTTTAAGGAATCTCTGTAGTTGCATGAGTGCCGTCTTGAATCACGCACACAAGCAGCTGTTTTGTATGAATAAGATAAGCTATTTGCCAGATACAGCGCTCAGACCATCACGTAGTGCTGGCGCGCTTCCTGTGTCTCCACACCCCACTCCACGCAAGGCTTCTCCAAAATTCCTCCTTCTCGTAGTGATCAACGGAATGCGTCGTTCTAAACCGCGCCCGCCTCGCTTGTCACCCAGGCATTAGGAAGTGGAATGCCTTATACTCACAGCACTTACCGAGAACTTCCAAACAACACATAAACGAGTCTGAAATGAGTTGAGCCCATCTCAACTTCGTTCGGCACACGATACCACACCATTGAGCGCATATACAAGAATGGAAAGGTGTACGATCGTCGACGACTTGATCTTGATGTCAGTGGTGACCCTGGATGCATTCAAAAGCGTTGTACATCTGAATCTCAATATAAAGCTGTAGTGCTACTCGAAGATGCGCAGCTACTACGGACTCGAAGAAGCATGAGGCAGCACTGGATGTGGTAAGTGATTCGAGTTGGGGCCAAAAGGAGGGATGCTTGGCAACACCGAGACACGTCTAACACAACGCTGTCATGACAGCCGAGATGCATCAATCTGAGAAAGATCAAAGTGAAGTACGGGCCCAAAAATGTCGAGTTATGGCGAACATGTGGGAGGGTGGTGGTCTGCAGGAACAAGGTCCCCTGGCTAAGCGTAAAATGGCAAAGCTGCTTTTGACCCTGCGCTTGCTAATTAACGCGCGAAGAGCGCGAGACGTCACAATTGCTTGGCGTGAATCTCCTCACCGAATCCTCCTACGCTTCGGCAGTTCAGCGCTCAGGTATCGCATATCCACACTTCCCCGACACCTTGTGGCACTCGGTACTCCTCTTATGAGGTTTCAGTCTTTTTCTTATCCTTTCGAGTAATCCTACAAGGCCTTCAAAATGCCTCCAAAACGGAATCCTGATGATCCTCCGCAAAATCTCAAGGAGAAGCTGCAAAATCTCCAGAATGCAAACGCCAGAGGTCGTCGCAACGGTGGCGCCAATGTCATGAATGGAAGCAGTCTGAAAGAAGTAGACAACGCCTCTACCAACAGCGGGCAGACGTCCAACGACGTTAGTTCGTCCAATGTGAGTCCTGCACCTTTGGGCGGCCATCACCCCACAGCGCTTTCAAAGCGCCATTCGCTGACACAAGTTGTTTGAATCAGATCAAATGGGCCTCACAGAATTCCTCCGTTCTGCAGGGCTACCGAAGAGCGTACCGCCTTGACACTCCTTCAGCCTTTAAGAATCCACTCAGCCACGTCGTCCTCAACCAGGGCATCGGCCGCTTCTCACCCACCATGGCACGACCGAAATCAAAACGACGAGTGCACAAGGACCAACTGGCATTGGCGGTGAGAAAAAATTTCAATGCGTTGGGCGTCACCGAAAGCGACGTCATCGTCGACTGGCTGTACAAATCGAAGCATCAAGGTATGGCTCGCTGAGCGACATGGATGTTACACATGCTTACACATATATCACAGACAAAGAGTTCCGAGTACGGTTCGCACCACAACGAAAATGACACCGAGTCGAGTCACGCATACACATCGCTGCACTTTTCGGCGTTCTTAACGATACCCCAGATCTGGTATTACAGCCACGATCACTATAAATTATGGAGCATGAGCATTGGACAGGAGTTTTGGAATTAGGAAGGCTCTCTTAAAGATCGAGAACCAGAGTGCCTCCAGGGAGGGGCTTGTCGTACATTATACAGCCTGGGAAGATCTCCTCGATTGAGGTACATACAAGCATCGGAACTAGCATGTACTAGACATAGGGCACGATATCGATACGCAATGAATGGCTTATCTGTACATTGAAGGCTCTCGAGGTCTCTTCGGTGTCCTTGAGATTTGGGTGCCGTGTATCTGCCCCAAAGCAACCTGGCTTGGTCAATGCGGAAACAGTGAAGGTAACAGGCCACCCATATCTAATGATACTGATTACACTGCAATCTGTCTTCACTCGCATCCACTTAGCCCTTAGCCTGAAGCTGGTCGCGGTGCGCGATTCCCATAATCTCGAGAATATGCTAGAAGACGCGCCGCGAGCCGAGGGTCGGTGGCATGCCCGCACGTCATTGGCTCACATTGCGCCCCTGCTAAAAAGTTGAACGGACCCATTGACATCGACATTGCACCTCAAGAAGACAGCACTTGCACACCGTAGCATCACCACGTTCATTCGACACCCTTCGCTGCTATTCAAAATGAGCTTGACCGGCCCGCTACCGCTCAAAGCGGTGGCTCCAGCACGTATTTTGTCTGCCGCCCGTCACAGCCAAAGACGGAGCTTTTCGCATCACTCATCGAGACCACAGCCACAAAGACCAACAATCACACGGAAACAGCAACGAAATGAGCCGACAATACGAGTAAGCCCATATCCATGTGTATTTCTCGTCATTTGAACATGGTACTGATACACTGTGCACAGTCCTTCCATGCATCATCACCCGCATATGCAATGGCCGACCCCTACAAGACCCTCGGTGTCGACAAGAACGCTACCCCTGCCGACATAAAGAAGGCCTACTATGGCATGGCTAAGAAATATCACCCTGATACTAACAAGGACGCTGGCGCAAAGGAGAAGTTCGCCTCAGCACAATCTGCGTATGAAGTGCTCTCCGATGCAGAGAAGAAAAAAGCATTCGATTCATATGGCTCCGCTGCGTTCGACCAGAACGGTGGTTTCAATCCTGGAGCAGGCGCCGGAGGCCCTGGGGGGAATCCATTTGGAGGAGGATTTGGCGGCTTTGGCGGATTCGGTGGTGGTGCACAAGGCGCGGGCGGCTTTCAAGATATCAACTTTGAAGATCTATTCGGTGCATTTGCAGGGGGAAGAAGAGGGAGAGGAGGTGGAGGTGGAGGAAGGAGGAACCCATTTCAACAAGAAGAAATCCTGGTTGGCGACAACATCGAAGTACAAACAAACATTTCATTCCTGGATGCGGCAAAGGGCGTCAAGAAAGATATACACATCACACCAATGGTAGAATGCGGGACTTGTACTGGCACTGGATTGAAGAAGGGAGCAAAGAAGGCAGGATGCAACAGCTGTGGGGGCACTGGCCAGAGAATCACGAGCATGGGCGGCTTCCACATGAGTATAACGTGTACGGCTTGTGGCGGATCTGGATATGCGATACCAAGAGGCTCTTCGTGCAATACCTGCAGCGGCGATGGTGCGATCAAAGAACGAAAAACGATTACAATTGATATACCGGGCGGTGTGGAAGACGGCATGCGACTACGCGTCAACGGCGAAGGAGATGCGCCACTTACGGGACACGCAACGTCATCCGGAGCAGTACGAGGTCAGAAGGGAGATCTCTACGTACTTATTCGAGTAGCAACCGACTCCAAATTCAAGCGAAACGGATCAGACATTCTTCACACAGCAACCATTCCGCTCACAACCGCTGTACTAGGAGGTGAGATTAAGGTACCAACCCTAGATGGCGAGGTCATGGTCAAGATTCCCACAGGCTCAGGGACCGGCGACCGCGTCACACTGTCAGGCATGGGCATGAAGATTCTTTCAGGACGTCGAGGCGGCAAGGGCGACTTGAAAGTCGAGTTCAAGGTCGCGATGCCTAAGTACTTGAGCGTCAACCAGAGAACGATCTTGGAGATGCTGGCAGACGAGATGGGCGATAAAAATGCGAAGAGGATGATCAATCCGGGCAAGATGAGGGAAGAACAGCAGAATACAGAGAAGAAAGTCGACCAGGCGATGAAAGACGCTCACCAGAATGAGGGCTTTCTCAAGAGCGCATGGCACAACCTGACCGGGCAGCACAATCATCTGAACAACGATGCGACCAAGCCAGGAGAACGGGAGCATGGGCAAAAAGATGATGACGAGCCGAAGAAGGGCTCCGGCTCAGCTTGAAGCATGTCAACAAAATGATCGACGAACTGTAATAACACAAGATTGGCGTAAAGCGGAAGCATCTCAAAGCATTTGTGGCGTATCTTTCTCTTGGATTTGAACAAGATGTATAGACGTAGCAGCCCCTGTTTGCCTCTCGACTCAGGCTTGTATATCACCTTGTCTAAATAACTGATGATATGTCATTTCACTCTGCGCCTAAGTGATTGGATTTTTTCTTCTTGCGGCGGCGGGAGCGAAGAGGTGATAATTGATACGCATTGCATTGTTTGATTTGCACATGTGGAGGATACGAGAGTATCGAAGTACAGGAGTGGAAATGTGTCGGGCTTGCGCATGTCGACAAGATAAGGTATTCAGCAGAGATACTGAGCGGCCCGATTACACCTGTTTGTTCTCAAGGGCCATAGAGTTTAATATGATGTCTTGCACTTGGACGCCATCTCGCGTAAGGCAATGTAGAGTTGGGCTGGTGTTGATGGGAGTCGTCTCTTGGGCGGTTAGCAGCTCATCCCTATACCGATGGCGCGTCCTGGACCATGAATTTGGGGAAGTTTGCTTTGATCTTCAATATACTGAGCGCTTACACAACGCCATGCCGCGGTCTCTAATGCATCTAACTGGCCGGCGCGAGCCGCAGGCCTGGGATCACCCACGACGCTTTCCAAAGTCCTCGCGTCGGTGTGACCCAAACGAAAGAGTCACATATCGATAGCGGCACGGGCGTGATGGCGCGTAGGCGAATGGATTGGCAATTGCAGGCGTTGGGGGTGGAGAGGGAGAGGCTCTAGGTGTTGCTTATGCATGCGTGCCTTGCAGTCAACGGGCCCGCGCGCATGGACGGCTTGCCCCGCTCAAGTCGACGGCCGTTGGCATAGTCTTGATATACCTCGTCTCCACCACAACTCAAGCTTTACTGTGCCGCAAGAATCACTACCAAGGATCTGGATTGATACGTGCCACATGCAGCTTCCCGAATTGTGCATACCACGGTGAACAACCACGGACAACGCAGCGCTGCAACGTCATCCCGCGTCCACATCCATGCCTTCGACGCGACACACGACTGCGTGACCGCTCTGTTGCTGCCCGAGAATCAATAGCGACAGCCAGAACCAAGCAGTCTGGCTAGTAAAGGGCTCTGGTTGCTTCCTGAACAGCTTGATTACCCGGCGGTACGCTGCGCATTCTCGCCTGCTGAACGGCTGACCGCTCGACAAGCGACCCCAACTCGGCCCCATCTTCGCAGCCATACCTCTCCAGAAAGTGCGCCCAGCAGCGGTACTTGAGCTGCCTACAATGACGACCCAAATACCCATGATTTCGGTGCCTCTGAAGCAGACGAATGAGATCGACTGGGTGGCACCACTGAAAAGCTACATACGAGCTACGTATGGGGACGACCCAGAGCGATACTCGGAAGAATGCGGCACGCTGAATCGCCTGCGGCAGGATATGCGAGGAGCAGGGAAGGATAGTGCGGCTGGGAGGGATTTACTGTATAGATACTACGGCCAGCTGGAGCTACTGGACTTGAGATTCCCAGTAGATGAGAATCACATTAAAATCAGCTTCACCTGGTATGTCTTTGCATTTCGAGGCTCTAGAGAGGGGATGTATTTTATCAGAGAAATATGAAGAGGATGGAGGAGCATTAGTGAGCTGAAATGGGGGCTAACATGGGCCAGGTTCGACGCTTTCACGCACAAACCGACCTCACAATACTCGCTTGCATACGAAAAAGCATCCATCATATTCAACATCTCTGCGGTCCTTTCCTGTCACGCCGCTCATCAAAATCGACACGAAGATGTTGGCCTCAAGACCTCATACCACTCCTTCCAGGCCTCCGCTGGCATGTTCACATATATCAACGAGAACTTCCTCCACGCGCCGTCGACAGATCTGAGCCGGGAGACAGTCAAGACACTGATAGCGGTTATGCTAGCACAGGCGCAAGAAGTATTTCTGGAAAAACAGATTGCAGACGGGAAGAAGGTGGGACTACTGGCAAAATTGGCAAGTCAGGCAGCATTCTTGTATACACAGGCTACCGAAGGCGCACAAGAGAATGTTACAAACGCTATTTTTGAGAAGGTTTGGTTATTAGTCTGCCAGGTGAGTGATTCCCAAACCTAAGACTGGGCGAAATCCTGACAGGGCTGCAGATTAAATCACACTACATGGCATCACTAGCACAATATTACCAAGCATTGGCAGACGACGATGCAAACTCGCACGGTGTAGCTATTTGCCGATTACAAGTTGCAGAAGCTAGTGCCAAAGATGCAAGTCGAGCTGCAAACAGCTTCCCATCGAATACGCCAGCGAACGCAAATCTGACCTCGGAGACTGGGGGCATACTGGCTGAGATGACAAAGAAGCATCTTGCAAACGTACAAGAGAAGCTAGCAGAATTGTCAAAAGACAATGATTTCATCTACCATCAAGGCATCCCGAACGAAGCAGCATTGACCCCGGTCCCGAAGCTGCCTGCAGCAAAGGCGATCCCTGTCAGCGAGCTCTACCAAGGGCAAGATATCCAGAGAATCATCGGTCCAGATATCTTCCAGAAGATTGTACCTTTGGCAGTCACTGAATCCGCGAGTCTGTACGATGAAGAGAAAGCGAAACTAATACGCGCCGAGAGCGAACGTGTCGAAGTTGCGAACGATGAGATGGCAGCGAGCCTGGACTATCTGAAGCTTCCAGATAGCCTTAATGTGCTGAGGGGAGGCATGGACCAAGATATGATGGTTGATAATGATTTCCGGAAGTGGTGTGAGGAGCTAGCAGGGCATCAGCCGTTCACAATAGCGTTTGACCAGCTCAGCAATGAAAAAGGAGAAATAACGACTATGCTTGATGCAAGCATGAAGCAACTGGACATGGAAGAGAGCGTATGCGAGAAGATGCGATCTAAGTACGGACCTGAATGGACTCAGCAGCCTAGCTCGCGCCTGACAGCTACACTACGAAACGATGTCCGAAATTACCGAGGAGCTGTTGAAGAAGCGAGCACGAGCGATGCACAATTGTACAGTACTTTCCGGCAATGCGAAGCAGATTTTGATGAAATGCGATCGGCTGGTGAGACAGACGAAGCAGATGTACTCTACTCTAGAGCCATGGTCAAGGCTGGTGCAGCTAAAGGAAAGAGCCCAAGGCCGGCCGAGGGCAATCTCATTGATGATGATATGGATGAGGGACCCAGTGTCGTGGATCAGATTGGAGCCGTGGAGGACCTGCTCCGGAAACTAAATCTTGTCAAGAAGGAGAGGACACAGATATTGAAAGATCTCAAAGACAAGGTATGTGTTGTCCTTTCCTCCCTAACGCACAGTACACTAACTTAGAAAGGTTCACTCCGATGATATTTCCAATGTCCTCATTCTCAATAAGAAAGCCATCGCAAACCAGGAATCTCAGCTCTTTAAAGCTGAACTTGAGAAATTCCGACCGCATCAGAATCGCATATTGCAGGCTAACCACAAGCAAGCATCCCTCCTCAAAGAGCTTACACGTACCTACTCGGATTTGCTGAAGGACAAGCGTGTAAGGTCGGAGCAAAGCAAATATGAAGCGTTCTCGCGACAGAGGAATACTGTCATGACAAAATACAGGAGGGTTTACCAAAGTTTCAACGACCTGGTAGCGGGTCTGTTGCGCGCTCAAAGCTTTTACTCCGAGATGAAAGAGACTGTATCAAGTCTGCAAAAGAACGTCGAGACCTTTGTTAACAACAGGCGGTCCGAGGGCGGGCAGCTACTCTCAAAGATTGAGCAAAGCAAGTCTCAGGGTGCAGACCAAGAGCAGCAGCGGCTCAAGGATCTCATGGAACGGATTTCAATGGATCCTTCTAGTTCGCCAGTTTCGCAAGGCGGGACTCGCAAGAAGAGTATACCACCTCCACTTTCCTCAACGCCTGGCTACCCCTCGACATCTGGTCCTGGCCATCCAGGTTACAATCCCGCCGCATCACCTCCTGTCACACCGCGTTATCCAATAACAGCATCATCGGGTCAACAAGCATACATGTCGCCACAACAATCATATGGTGGTTCGTCGAATGGCTATCAACAACCTCCACCGCCGCGACGAGAAAGCTATCAGCAATACTCGCAGCACCAACACCAGTCTTCCCAATCATCATCATATAATCCAGCAGTTCATAACCAGTACAACCCCACTTCTCCGCCCGCACATCAACAATTCTTCTCTCCTCCACCGCCGCAGCATCAATCACAGCAGCCGTGGGGCCAGCCACCCAGTCAGCAACAACAGTGGGGCGGCACGCCGCAGCCTAATTTGCCTCAGGGTTATGTGCCGCCTCCTCCACCACCAGGACCGCCGCCGACCCAGAATGCGGATTATGGTCACTTTTCCCAGGGGAACTATCCGAGCGGCCCAGGGGGATATGCTGCGCAGAGGCCAGGGGGCCAGGGTGGAGGGCAGCAGCAGGGACAGGGAGGAAATGATCCTTGGGCGGGACTGAGCGGTTGGAAATGAACATGAGTAAACATTAGGGGCCCCAGTCAAGGATGGTTTTTTGGTGAGGCTTGAAAGTGGAGGACTCAGTGCAGCCGCTCTTATAAATCGTTCAGCATAGCATCGTGGGAAAACAGATCAGCATGAATAGCAAGCGATAGCATTATAGGAAGTAGGGTCACTAAGATGTAAATATTGGGAATGAGTATATTTCTCCTCAGTATCCATCCTGCACTCCAAATGTCCTCCAACATATTAATGCTGCTTACAATTCTTCTGCTCTACAAAGGGCTACAACTTCTACATCCTACGCCAGCTTCATTGGAACAACTCAAAGCTCCACAACGTGCTTTCTTTTGCACTTTACCAAGCTTCTCCGACCCATTCATTAACATCACATCGCCCTCACCAGTGCCTCGACGCCCACCCACTAATCCCCTTCTCATCCGTCTTGCCCTCCCCTCCAAGATGATACTCCAACTCAGGATACTCGCGGTACAAATTCACCAGCGGCAGGAACATCTTCCTGTCTACTGGTTTCCCCGCGTCTTCAGCGAGGGCTTGCGCCTTGGCCCAAGCCCACATTTGAGACCAGGGGACCCAAGACCAAGCAGCGCATTTTGTAGGTTCCATTGGCTATTCAAGATCGTCAGCAGAACGAATGTATACCCACATAGAATTGAATTATTTTTTTCAACAAAAGAATTGATAGCATGATGGAGAATTTTTGAACAGAGAGAGGTCAGGCTGGACACATACCCTTGGAACCTTATTTTCCCCAACAATCGTACACGTGACGAAAACGGTGATGTAATGTTTCCCCTCATCAAAGACATCGTTTGTGGCAGTTAGGAACTTGATGTTCCCAACTTCCAGCCCTGTTTCTTCAAGCACCTCGCGCGCGGCGGTTGTAGCAAACGACTCGCCGAATTCCAAGTGGCCCCCGGGACATTGGAGCGTGCCTGTGCCGACCTGCTTAGTGAACCGAAATGAAGGGACGATAAGAAGTAGTGGAGATAAGAACAGAGCGGAGAAGTTACGGAGAAGGAGGATATGGACGGACCTGTGCCATGGGAGCCTGCCCGCTCCCCCATAACTATGTTGCCTTTGGAGTCGTGGATTATGACGCCGACGCCGACTTTGGGGCGCTGAGATTCGGACATTTCGGACGATCGGCTAGTGGCTATTGGGCGGAAGTGAGATCTTATATTAGAGCTTGTTTGAAATTGGAGTTGAGAGTAGGGTCAAGAGAATGAGTCGATGGTACGCATGAATCATACACAGGCTGGCTCTTTCCTATTTGCGCTAGCGGCAGATTCAGCCTAGTCATCTGCGAATGCAGTAGGCAACCTTCAGACTCCACCTATGTTTGAAGATATGAACGCACATGGTGCAACATTTTCCTGTTTCATGAACACTTCAAGTCAGCTATCATACGGAGCGGACTTATGTACCATAAGGCTTGAAGTGCACTTCAATGCATCGAAGGCTTAGAGAAGGCATACTAGAATCATTTCATAGAAGAAGCACATCGGTATACCATACTGCGTTCACGCTTATCAACGACATACGCATTTTGAATCTACCGTCTACATGTCTTCACCAAACGCTCTCATGGTTTCTTTGTCTTCTTCCATCCCGTAATTTCATCTAGCGTCAAAACATAATCATCAGCATAAACCCTCTTCAGCAAATCCAAACTGTTCCACGCTCCTCCGCTGATGAAGTCCCCAGACCAGACGCAGAAGTATACCCAGTCTGCCTGGTACGCCTTCAACAGGCTCGGCTCCATGACGGAACCAATTTCCGTAGCCGCGATAATCTTGGTGTCGTTGGTGAGAGAGATGAGGTTGTTGTAGGTAGCAGAGATAGGGCCATGGTCGCCTTGAGTGTAAGTATCTGCGGAGACAATGTCGACGACATCGTTGCCAGGGTACCTGCTGGGAGTCAATTTATGTCCCACATAAAACCTTTTTATGCATAGATAGCACTTACCAAGCGGGGGCAACAGAGTTCCAGACCCAGATCAAGTTATTGAGCTTGTGGTGGACAGTCAACCTGTTGTACAAGATCCTCCACAACTTCTTGCATGGCTCAGGGCCCTTGGCTCCCCACCAGAACCATGCACCCTCTGCTTCGTGCAATGGGCGCCAGAGCACTGGCACACCTGCAGATTGCAGTTTCTTGAGTTGAACAGCAATGGTATCGATATCCTTGATAAGAAGAGTGTAGTTGGCATTCGTTGTGTCCGCTAGCGCAGTCTCGATGTTGAAGTCTGTAGCAGCAGTGTAGAAGCCACTCCACCACCTCTGTTCCGGTGTGTCGTAGAGACCGACAGGAGCGCCCCAATGCCATACAAAGGTTACAATTCCACCCTTCTGCGCGAAAGCGAGCGACTTCTCGACGTCTGTGGACGAGGCGCCACGCGAGATTCGCGATTCAGTGTAGTCCATCAGATCGACACCAAGGATCGCAGGTGTCTTGCCAACGTTGGTGGTGACCCAGTCAAGAGATGCTTGGTCTTGCTGGCCGCTGAGGATCTTCTTGCCATAAATGCTGCCCAGATACTTCAGCAGTGCCCTGGCATCAGCATTCGCGTTCCTGTTAACGGGGGTGGTGGTGATCTTATGAGGAGGGCGAGGAGCAGAGGGAGCGAGCGTGATAGCATCAATGAGATACCAGCCCCAATTGTTCTGGATCTCAATGGTGTTGGCACCGGCGTTGAGAAGGACCTGGCCTGCTGATACAGTGGTCCATGCTGTAGTTGCCGGCAGGGAGACTTGCGAGCCACCAGCACCGTTGAGAACTACCTGTGTATACTTGTCGCCGTAAGGACCATTGTAGATGATTTTCAAGTCATAGAGGGCCGAAGATGTGGCGTTGACTTTGAAGGTGATCTTGTCTGCGGACTCGTCGAAGCCTTCAACATATCCAGTTCCTGGCAAGGTTAGTACCGCTTAACATTACATCAATAGAAAAGGATTGGTTACCAGTGAACCCAGCTACGGAGGACCCAACAGTAACGCCAGAAAGTGTTGCAGATTCAGCCTGATAGGTAGTTGTCTGTGCAGTTGCAAGCCCAAAAAGAGCAGCAACCGCAATGCTTGTCTTGAACATCATGCTAAAGTCTACAAACTTCGCCAATATCTTCCAGACGCTGTTGCAGTATCCTTACTATATATTCCCCACTACATCCTTGCTCTTTCCAATTTGCCCCCAGAAGACGCCATACCCCGGAATTGAGTGCCGTTGCTCCAGGCGCTACCGGTACTTCATTAATGAAGAAGTACTAGGTTGAGGTGATTGTCAAATTTGTACCTGCTTCAAGGTTTTATGAGTATTCTAGAAAGTGGAGAAACCGGGTTTGCGAAAGGGTGCGTGACACTAGCGTCAATATAGGTAGATGAAAAGGACCTAAATGTCAGGGATGTCCACCCCACCAATCATGAAACGAAACAATGGCGGTTAACCGAGTCGAGCCTCACCTCAGAGAGCTTCAAAGGTCTGCGGACAATTATCGGATTGCTTTTATGTAGTCTAAGGGGCACTGCTACGTAGACGGAATCTCGCTCCGACTAGGTTCTCCGCTGGCAGTACTTCCCTTGATCCGAATGAGAACTCGCTCAGCCAGTCTTCACCAATTGCGTGATATCATCAACCTCCTTCGGTGTCGGTGTTAGATTCTCGATGCCTTGCTCCGTAATGAGCACATTATCTTATGAATGTCAGCCTCTTTCTCGTTGCCGCCTCGTTCAATTCCAGTTTCACTTACCTTCAATCCTCACACCACCCACACTCCAGTATTTCTCCAAAACCTTCTCATCAATATATTTCTTCTGCTCCTCATCCTTGAGGTACGGGTCAATGATGAATTTGCAGAAATAGATACCAGGTTCCACGGTAATGACACTCCGCTCTGGCAGTGTTCCTCGAACCCTCAAATATCGGAACATGCTATCCTTGTCCGCATAGTTCGCATTACCTCCCGTGTCATGTGTATCCATACCTAGGTAATGACCAAGACCATGCGGAAAGAATGCAACACTTGTCCTAGCCTTAAAGATAGCATCTGCATCTCCCTTTAGGATGCCAAGGTCGAGCAGACCTTTAATAGCGATCTTATGGGCGAGTTCATGGATTGAGTCCCAGAGTACACCAGCTTTGAGGGCGTTGATGCATTGTTTTTGCATGTCCAGCACTATTGTGTAGATTGCAAGACTCTCTTCGTTGAAAGAACCCTTGATCGGGAATGTGCGTGTGATGTCTGAAGCATAGCAGTCAACTTCGCATCCCGCATCCAGGAGAAGCAAGTTCTGGTCCGAAATCGATGCAGCATTGTTGACGTAGTGAAGTGTGGCACCATTCTCACCGGCTGCAACAATAGAGTGATAGGCCTGATTCTTTGCGTTACGCTCCACACACGATTTCAGGAAAATCGCTTCAAGTTCGCACTCGTTCTTTGCCTTGGCTGCAGCTTTCATTACAGCAATGTGGGCATTGGTGGAAATTACATTTGCTTTTCGAATCAAAGCGACTTCGTAATCGGATTTAGTGACACGGCAGTATTCAATGGCGGGCTTAAGCTGGCTGAGTTCCTTCTCTTTGTAAGAGAGAAAAGTAATGTGGTGTGAGACCTGCTCTGGAATAACGTAAATGGTTGACTGGGCTGATTCGGTCTTGCTGGCAAGGTGAGAGTTGACATCCTTGGTAGTCAGGCACTCATCAATGTCGTACTTTGCCTTTGCTTCTTCAGTACTCATGGGCAATCCAGACCAGATCACCTCGTCGGGCTCAACTGGAGGGATGAAGAGGGTTAGCTTATCGCTGGCAATCTCATATGTGAGATATGAGTCAGGCAGTTCGCAGCCACTGAGATAGAAGAAGTAGCGTCGTTGCCTATGGCCGAAAACATGAGCTGTGTGCCAAAATTGAGAGTCTAGGATTGTTTGTACCGGAAAGGTGCTTCCCCATCATTGTCCTACAAACATCTGTTAGCGCTCGGCACTCTTCTCCTCCACAAGTACAAAGACTACACACCTCATTTAGTTTCTGCTTCTGCGCTTCCAAGTAGATTGTCCCATTCTTGTCACCTCCCTTATCGACAATCCATTGGGCAACCTTTTTGGCATGCTGTCTCGCTGGGTACTTCCCCTTGAGCACATCGTCGTAATTCTCGGCAATAGCCATCGTGATGCTGTACCAGCGTCTTAGCCCCGAGATTGGAATGTGAGATGGTGGCGATCTAAATGGAGGCTTGAAAAGTCGAGGCAATTGAATCACACGAGGAAATATGGTGTGCATAAAAGAGATTTGAGGAGCTCTGCTTCCCAAGTTCGGGTTGGGCAGGTGGGGTGGGGTGGTGGGGTGGAGTTGAGGCTGACCTCGGCGGGTAGCCGCGGGTTTACAAATCATCAATTTCATCAATAAGGTGCATCTTGAATGGAAGCTCATTTGTTGCGAGAAGTCATATACAAAGATGTATTAACACCAGAAAAGAAGGCAGTGTTGTTGATGCCTCAGTGTATGCCATGCGTGAGCCAGTGATTTCAATCCTACGTAACTTTATGTTTGACCATTCGTCCCATACCATCTCGAGTGTAACGCCAGCAAACTCCTCAAGCTCCAAACGCCTTCATCATCCGATTGTTTAGTGACATATTTCCAGCGGGCTTGCACAAGGCAGTAAATGATCATGCAGAAACGGATCTAGTAGAACGGCCTGTGGAGCTTACAATGCACAAGTAGCGTAATAACAGAGTCCTTAAACGTAATACAGCCGAACATCTAATCCTTCCATCGGTTGAGGAACTTTTGCATGTCGTCTGTTGGGTGAGGAGCAGGTGCGACCTTGATAGTAGTTAGTTCTCAGGTCATAGCGCAATAGGCAAATGGATCTAAGTTGGGGTATCATCTAATGAAATAACGTACCGTGTTCTCCATACTACTAACAGAGTATGTCTGACTCTGCGTGAGCGTGGTCTGAATCTTCGGAATCGGCAGCTTTGTTTTCGCAATTGCCACACTACTTGTTGGGTACAATGGTTTCGTGTTCTTTGCAGTGATCTTCGTTGGCGGGACTGGCTGCATCGGCGCATATCGCGTTGGGCCTGTCTGCATTGTATATGCGACGTCGTAGTTGCCGGCCGCCGGTACAGCGCCCCCGGCTTTTGCGGGGTCAACGGTGCTGTCTTCAGTCGCAGGGCCGTCTGTGCCAGAGATGTCTGCTAGGCCGGTCTTAATATTTGCAGGGAAAGCACCCGTCATGCCCGTGTACGAAAAGCGGTTTGAGTAGGTAATCAGCTGGCCACCAGCCTTAGCTACGGCGACCATCTTGAGGAAGCTATGACCCTGGGTTAGTAAAGCGCTCTTCTCTCAACCCTTATTGCGGTGTCTTGGTTGCAACGTACTATGCATTGTCCGGCTTGCTTTCTCCTACAGTGACTCCTATCATTCCTGAGGCTGAGTTGCCCACGGCAAATGAGCCTTGTGTCGTGATCGGAAGCAATACTACCTTCGCAAGCAAATCAGTATAATGTTCTCTTCGCTCGCTTCCCTCGAGCTGTCCAAGGACACTGCTGTCACCATCCGCGAAGCCAGTCACTCACCTGATCAGTTCCACCAGCACATAAGAACAGCTCATATGTCAACAATTCCGTGAGTTTTGGCCCCTCTCCACCCTCCTGCCACTTGACATCGATTGCGGTGCCTGCTGTGAGCTTTGCGCCTGCCTTCGGGCTTGTGAACTCTACGCCGGCGCTCACATATGGTACTACAGCAGCGAACGCAGCGAGCGGAATAAGAAGTCGTGCCATTGTGAATTGTTGGGATAGTGGGCGGCGTTCGACCGGCGGTTCTGCAGCGCACAGCGCGCGAGACAGGAGCGAGAGTTGTAGATCTTCGAAGTAGGGTCGCTAGTTAATTTGGGGTCGTTGTTGCGACGGGGGAACGAGGGGTTGTGTCGCGTTCAGAACGTGTAAAGTATGGTGTTGAGTGAACGTTGAGCTTGAATTCAATCAAGATGTGGCGCCGCCAGGGGCGCTGATCGTCCCTGCCGCGCGGACTAGACTATATTCGGCATGGATATTCATTCCGCCGCGCCTTCTCCAAGATGTGCAGAGCATGTTCGTGATGGAACAGTCAGACTTTATTGAAAATTATGTATTTATTTGTTCTACGATGGACTATTCTCCACTGGTCTATGATCTAGCTCATTGGGCGAGCCGTACAATAGAAATAACATCCATGTTGCCTGCTCTTTAATGCAGCATAATCATTCTGAGTTTTCAACGGTATCCAACTCTTGTGGCGTGACATATGAACTTGTGGGTATAGCGACTGTCCAGGAACCCATCCCTAGAAGCACCTCGGCGAGGCCACCTTGACACCAATCGTACAAGCGTGTTCCCGCCCAACCAATGCTACATGTTTTTTAACCCAAACGCCTGCGCATGCTCAATGGTATATCCTGGACTCAAACAAAGGAGAGATACAAATTTACTCCAACGCTTTCACGCAACCTGCCCTTGCCGCATCTTCGGGCCCGATAGGGTCAAGTTGAACGATGACGGTAGCTTACAAGTCATCGTGGCCGCTTGTCCCGCCTTTTGCAGCTGCACTGTCAGATCCTTCAATTTCTCTGGAGTAAAGATCTGAACATCGAATGAGAGTAGAAATTCCACACAGAGCTCTAATCGGCTAAGTGATGCCTCATCGACACCACCCACAGCAGCGAAGCGCTTTTGTGGCCACCGGTGATCTTCTAAAGCCTTCATGGCTACGAGTGCGCATGCGAGGATGAGACGATGCATGGTGCGGAAGGTGAGCGGAACACTTCTGTCTACGACACACAGTCGCAGCATGTAAGAGCCAGCAGCCAGCCAGACGGCGGTTGATAGTGGGCAGTACTTTTGAATCCTATTCATGTATTCTTCGACACCCACTTTTGGAATGCTTTTTGAGAAGAATTTCCTCGCCATGTTTGCTCGTTGCACTGACTCGGGTTGCGCTCCTGCGCCAATATCGTGGATAGTGACAGGTTCATCATGGTGGGCTTCTGGTGGGGCTAGCTCGGTGGGCTGGTGCTGCTCTTTCTCGGCTGGAATGGGCGTTGCAGGCCTGGATGCTGTCCGCCTATGACTGCGTAGCAGATTCTCCTTTCCACCAGGGGTCCCGGGGCGAGAAAGCGGTGGTGTTGCAGGTACATCACCAGCTGCATTCGCAAGAGCAACAATGGACCGTGCAATCAGTTTCATAGCAGTCTCTCGTGACATGGTAAGAACGTCGAGTTCTTCGGTTTCTGCTGGTGGTGACGGAGCATCCTGAAGGCTGAGGCTTCCAAATTCTGGCAGTACGCCAGCATCCCCCGCTGGGTTTGGTGCTGAAGGAGGCGTCATCTTCCTTGTGTAAGAAGACAAGACCGGTGCAAGCACAAGGTGCCTTGGGTGCACGGTTTTGAGTGGAGGCGCAGAATAGCACACTTGGATCATTTGGACGCGTGTTTGGGGTCTTGCCGAAGTTTACCGATGTGCTTCACGCAATGTGAAGTAAAGGGTAGAGTAGGTGATGGGGATCGAATATTCGGCAGCTGCAATGGCTTAGATGGAGCACTGGGTTGCAATTGTGTTGTTACTCACGTTCGGATCCGAAGGTCAGCCTTGCTTTGGTGCGTGACAGACACGGATGTTTGTATTGGTGATAACGTTGTGAATAAAGTTCCGATGGTGGGTAGATGGTTAGTGTGTGGAGGCGCACTGCGGAATGGGGAACGATGAGGGATGGTGGTAGCAAGGCAGCAGATGGAATGTGTCAGGAGATATTTGAGGCTAGTAATGCTGATATACGGAATATCGATAGCGGATGGAAACGGTAGCTCGGGATGAGGCGTCGTTCGCAAGGTCAAGTGACGCTAGAAGGATTTCTTGTCTTGACTTATTCCAGATGGTCGGAACTGAAATTCACGCGCCTTTCCGAGGTTCGGGACGTGCTGTATTAATGGAGGCAATGGGCCAGGGTATTAAGGCTGAAATTACTGCCACTCCCGCCGACAGGCCATGAGGCTGGCCTGAGACACGAGGAGTGGGATGCTATGTGCTGGCCAGTGACGAGAAGGGGTACGTGGAGTGCTGGTGGGCGTCGGAATGGCAATTGTGAAGCCCAAAGGCGGGTCTCGTGCAGTGCAGAAAAGGGCTAGCGCCAGTGGGCCCGCCGGGCCGTGACTGTACAGGCAGAAGGCGGTGATGTGCTCTGGGAACTGTGCACTCTTCGAGGCCAGTCGCGAGGGAAGAAAGAGCGCAGTGGGCCGAGCCGGTGATTGGCGGTTAATTGGGTGTTAAGTAAGAGCTGTAGGATGAACACATGCATGCATTCCTTTGCGGCGGAGCGAGGTCCGAATCTGCGAATGCTGTTGCTGGAAAACTGGTAGATTTGCTGCGGGGCAGACGCGGAGCTGCAGGGTCCAGCGGGTCTGGGAAAAAGTAAAGACGGACACGCTGCTACAGGCTACTGGAGTACCATGTGAGAGGTCACGGAGATTGAGAAGAGTCGGGGGAGATGAAAGCGCGCGGCCCAGACTATACGGTGGTCAATAGTCACTGCGGTCGAGGGTCCAGAGTGTCCCTGCCAGGCTGCGGCAGCCCCTCGGCTCTGCCCATGCCCCATAGTCGCTACGCCGCCATGCCTAAGCCCATCCAACTGCCATCGTGACGAGTGGTTAGACACAGATGGCTGTCTGCCAATAAAATGCTAACGCAGCCCCGATCGCATTGGGACACCATGCACTGCTACATCGACCAGCGGCAATGCGCACCGGCACACCCTCACAGCATTGCCCCAGCATGAACATCAAGGCGCATCGCGGAGCCGGGACGCAGTAACACAAAGACTAAGATCGCTGATCTTGCAGCCAATTGTCTCTACTTGATTTATCCCGCACACACAGATGCACCTCCACGTGTTCATGTATACCAAGTCCCGGAAGAGTGTCTCCCTTCAGTGGCGACTTTCTTTGGTAGACAGTCGGACCGGAGTACTTGACACGATGACCGAACACATGTCACAGAGTCATCAAAACCTCTCACTCAGGATCCAAGCTTGTCTTCGATGCAATTTCCCCACGGAATGTCTCGGGAGCTCGAACGCAGTCACTACTGCCGGACCATGGGAGCTTTGCGGTGCCAAAACCAGACTTCCATGACTGGTCGTTCCTCTAGTGCCCTCGCTACCTTAAGGCGTACCAATCGCTGAAGTACAGGGACCTTTCGGCAAGACGGTAAACGTTCAGCTTTGTGCGCTTCAGGTTAGCTCGCTTGTGATAATCGCTCACTTGGAGTGTCTTCCAGTGCTTGCGAATCATATCCAGATATCATGAATTCCTCCGTACACATATTCAATCGACTGTAGCACGCTTACCCACTCACCAGGCACCTTCTTTTTTTTTCTCCACCGGGAACTTTCCCCCGCAGCGGACGCGCGATGACTCCATCAATACCGAGATGGCGCCCTTCCCGTTCACCAGCTCCTCAACAATTTTCAAGTGCCCATGTAGCGCCAGTGCCCTACATAAGACATAATGGCTATGTCCCTGTATCAAACGCCATGTGTGAGATTTGTCCTTATCACTCGACGTCATTGCGCATCTCTATCCGCACCGCCGACATGGATTGATGCAGGAAATCGCAACTCTGGATGCCCAATTCGCGCGATCATCCTGGTTCGAGATTGCGACGACATACACGAGATGGTTGTCTGCAAGATTTTGTCCGACGCTTGGAAAAGCTTGGTGACCCCCCTCAGATGAATCGTGATATCGTAGATGTCTGGCTTGCTTCGAGGTTCCGTCGCAGCGATCGGTAGTCTAACCAAGGTTACGGCCGCCTCTTGGGCTTGGTGACATTTTGTTGACTCTTCATGTTACTTCTACATAGCATTCGAGAGAATAAGCATGTATTCTGAGAAGCCGCACTTCTCGGTAGAGTTGCGTCATTGCCCTTACCCCTCAAGTCTGGACCAAGAGTCTACACTTTCATCTTGCAAGCAATCTTCCCAACTCGCTGGCTTCCTGACCATCATTCGTCCATTAATCCTCCAGCCAATTGCATCTCTGTAATCTCCATCTCTATTGCAGCTTCCCCTACTATGATGATATGACATACGCGTCTACACGCAATCGATATACTTGTTACTTGTTACTTCTCCAATTATTGCAAGAACTCTCCGCAATCTCTTGCTTGCAGCTTTCAGTGCCTTTGCGTATCGCAACGCGATAAGGTCAGGACCATATCTGTTTGCCCTCCGAGAACTGAATCCATTTTCTACACCCTCTGATTTTGCCTCGATTGACCGCAATTGCCGGCTGAGGGGTAATGGCCGCCTGTACGTCTAACACACAGTTGGAGAAGATTCCAGAACCATAATGTTCCGAAAGAGATGAAATCAATACCGCGCATGTACGACTTCGTCACGTCCCCTTCGACAACGGAGTCGATTATTCTCAATTTGAGACAGGAACAGACATTCTCGGCGAATGTTTGATAACATACCATCGCAAACGGGGCATTATTGAAGTGGCTTGTTCGAGCCACCAAATTGTGGATATAGACTTTAGGATCCAGCGACACACGCGAATCCAGAGCCTATCCACGTGTTTGCAACATGTAAGCACTGATGGAAAGACGATTTGAGAAGGCACATGTACAACTTGCATCTAGACCTGGCTGACTCTAGCCCGCTTCCTCGTGCTACCTGGTATCACCGATGGGCCGCTACGTGATTGTACATCATCGCCTCCACTACGTCTACTCTTCTCTTGCTGATCAAGCACCAGTTGAAGCACATCATATGAAAATTGTGGAAACTCGAGACACATGGCTTTGAATTCTGGTTCCGCATCATGTCGCAGCGAGAAGCTTCGGGAAGCCCAGAACGCAGCGACTGGCTTACGAATTGTAGTGTCTTCTGGATTAGACTCCTTGTAGACATATCTGGCGTATGCGAGTTCGCCTTTTGCGGTCGAGGCTGTACGGTGGATCTTGGAATGTGCGAGAGATCTGAGCTCAGGGAGTGAGAGGCGGTCGGCCAGCGTGTATATACGGGCGTGTACGAGGAGGCCGAGGCCATCGTCATCGGTGGAAGGTTGACGTGGGTCTTTCTCGAGTGGGGCGTCACGCGCTGACGAGGTCTTTTTGGGAAAGTATTCGCCCGTATAGAGGAATTCGATCACAGAGCCCATTGCATCGATGTCGACATCTGTCAGGACAATCTGCCGAGGCTGTAGAAGTTAGCGAGCGGTCTCTGGATTTGCATGGCTTCGAGAACACTTACGCCTGTTGGTGCCAGTTGACTGACGTGCTGTGCAAATTCTGGTGACTTGACGAGGACAGCCTCGTGAGCTGAGTATGTGGTTCGCTCATGTCCGGATCCAACGACAACCTCGATAATTGGGCTCTTCACCAAGCTAGGCTCCAGTTAGCGGTATGGCCTGGCCAGAAAGTAAGGAACTCTCTCTGAGCTACAGAAGGATGCTCTCGTGTAATTGAGCTTTGCATGCACCACTTGCACAGGTCTCGCTGTGCGCCTCTGCCATCATTGATGTGTCGGCAACTTTGACCTCACGAACTTGCTCCATTGACACGCTAGAGCCCTTCATACATCTTCACCGTATCACAACGAGTACTTGTGCATATCTGTTCACTTACTCTGCGAATAAAACTAGCTTCGGTGTCTCGGGTTCAAGTTCTGTGAGACCAGTTTCTCCTCCTACACTGAGGGTTGCGTCAAGTGCACCGTCCCCCATCTCTAAGTCGTCTACAGGTGTCTCCTCAATTGGTGTCTGCTGCTCACTATCCGCCATAATGATTGTATTATAATGCACAAGAAACAAGGAGCGCCGAAGCGAGTGGAGCGACTACGGAGCCGCGGCAAGCTGCAGGAAACGGGAAGCGTGTAGTCGCAATTAGGTTGAAGTGGAAGAAGTGGAAAACAAACTTGTTTAACCAAAAAGAGACAATCCGGGTGAACAAGTCTGCTGAATACTGACAAAGCTCACTCGCGATGCGGTGGGGGGGGGGGGTTGGTGGGTTGGTGGAAGGAGCTTGTCCTTGGGAGCTTGGACGCTGGTCTTGAGAGCTCCAGCTCCAGCTTTCAGTTTCACGCACGCTAACGCAGGAACAGACTTGGCGTTTCTTCAGGCTGCCCGGACCGGAGTATATTCGTGCGCATGTTTATGTTCACCTCACCTGAACGCAAGGCAATGAGAAAGCTATGGAATGGCCTAAATTCAAATCCATTTCAGGTGGTATCATGCAGATATATATTCAAGGCTGGAAAACACCAGCCTCGCACTGGTAAATCAGGCCCACCCAACCAAGCGCCGTTGCAAATGCAGTGTACTCTAGTATGCGGCCATGTATGTCCATATCGATATCCGAACAAAGAAAAAAAGAGGGCGAAGAGAAAGAGATGTCTTAAAGCCTTCCTCCTCGCTCATGGAAGCGTTCGCCAGTTGTGGGAATTGGCTTGTCTGCACGGATAATGTATAATAAAAAGTCTTCGAGGGGTATAAACACGTAGAATACCTTGTTGCAGAAGAAAGAAAAGAACACGAAGCAGGTCGCAACCATAGCGTCCATAAAATAGTGGTTTGCGGTTGCCACGATCGTGGTGAGGATAAAGGCAGGATAACCAACCCCAAGGACCAAATAGAAAATTTTCCAGAATGTATTCTTGCGTACTTCGCCTCGTTCAAGAGTCCGTCGGAAGAGTCCAGAATGATAAATCATAGTCATGCCGATGCAGAATGAGTAGCCAAAGTGCATTGATGGCATAGCAGCAAGCTGGTTAACGAACTTCCCGCTCATCCACACACTCTGTGCATCGTCGTGGCGGACAGTATCCAAGAAGCCATACTCCTTTGGCAACAGTCGAGGAGGCATACAGGGGTAGATGACGAAAGTTATGAAGGCGCAGAAGTTGGTCAGTGTCAAGGTTCGACGCGCGATGGAGAACGTGTCGAAGGAAGGAGCAACGTAATAATACCAGCAGATGAATCCGACAGTGCCAGGTATATGAATTAGCGCATAGCACTTGTTCAGCACTGTGAGCGCATCCTGGTGGCCAAGCATGAACCACTGTTGCACATCCCGCTCTCTAATTGGAAACAGAAAGCTCAGCAAGCCGTACTCCTCAGCTTCCAGTATTGCGATCCCATGCTCTTGAGAGACGTCCCATATGCCCCTCCCTGCAAAGAGTTTGCTCGAAAGTACTGAAGTCATGCGGTAAAATGCATAATTGATGATCCAGTAAAACATCTCGATCAGGAAGGGGAAGCGTTGAAGAATGCGACTGTGTAGGTTGTTTCGGAAGCGCGAAGTGTTTGGCGTGGCAATCTTCCAGCAACCGACTCTGCGCACTTTCGGTGGATTTTTCGCGGTCGTAATCTCATAGTCGCTGTCGCTGTCGGGAGTTTCTGGCAGGAGGTGGTCTGAAGAACCATTCGAGGGGCTGTCGAGATAGCCATTCTGCGCGGCTGACCGGCTGAATATCTTGAAATCTCGCTTTCGCGTTATGAACATAGCAAAGAAGAGTATGCTGGCAACCATCTGTTAAGGTGGTAGTTAGCCATCCATCTCTCGACAGTGGACGATTTGGGAAGCTCGGCGCCACTGACCAGGGGCTCACACCATCCCGGAAGCTTCCATGCTGGCTTGCTGTTCCATTGGCCATCATCGGGTACGGTGAAGTTTGGCATGTTGTAATGCGTGCGTAGGAGGTTGACGCGCGGATCTATACTGGAGTGCTCTGTGAAACGTATTGCATGAGGCCTTTGCGTGAGCAAATCTTCTGGAATCCGCGCAAGATAAACGGTCAATGTCACGACAGGTTGACGTGAATAGGAAAATCGGCTGTGGTGTGGAGAAATCGTTTGCAACGAGATGGAGTCTGAGCACGCGACCGCACCTCAACGGGCTAAGAGAACGAAAGGAAAGGGAATGAGGGGAAGGAACGTGTGTAAGTACGTGGAAAAGGGTGAAAGAGTGACGTTGCGCAGGTGATTCCTTGCCCAGAGAATGATCAAGGCCGAAAGGGAGGTGTGTTTCTGCTCTTGGCGTTGAAAGCTTGCGTGTAGAGATCCACTTTTGCTATTTCATGCTGCCGGATGTTCGGAGGCTACTAGTGCCGAGTGTGCAAGGACGCGTCGCACAGCAAGGAGACATTGTTTTACTTGCTTTCTCTGCTATTGAACGTGTTGGAGACCTTGTTGCAACCAGTATGTGATGGATGATGGTGTCGCGTGCTCACCTACCTCTGTCACTGACGGCCATCACGAGGCTGGTGACGCCACAAGTCTATGGGAACGGGAGGGAAACGGCGTGACGTCAAGCGGAGGTCGTTCCGGGCAGCCTTTTCCTGCGTCTGTCGCACTTGGGAAGGTCTACCTTGCTTGGTACGGCCGAATCTGGGCAAGAGGCTCTCCTGTCAATTCGTGGCATACAAGACCGAAGAAGAGGAGGAGCTACTCCTGACGTCACCCAAGGCCAAGGACGAAGTAAGTACTGCTATACCTCTTGTCTCGACAGAGCGCATGCCGGCAGGTTCCTATTTGTGATCGCGATACAATGCTAAGAACTCTGGCGCGCGTCCGTTGACGTACTTTCAGGCTTGCGCCCGTCGCGCAGCAGTCTCATGTTCACACCACGACAGGATCGCGAGTCCTCGATGGACTGCTCAAACTCGTAAATGGTGAAAACAGCGGAGTCGGGCGGGGTTTTAATTGATGCTGAAAATCGGGGCTGGCACTGGAGCGAGAGGGTTTCGACAAGCGAACACGACAAGGTGCATCAATCCGTTGCCATAATAAGCCCGTCTATAATTACCGGCGATGCATCCTTCCCGAGATCACAACTGCCACGTTTCAGCCCTGAGGGCAATACGAGCTCCGAAAGAAAGATACGAGAGCTAGTTCAGCTAGAATGACGTTGGACCGACTGTATTCATCGCATTCGATTGCTGCAACATTCTCTACCAGTTCGTCCATTCTCTAGGAAACCACAGACAACGCCTTGTCATGCCCATCATCACCCACTGCGGTAGCAACTACGTATGGCGTTTCTCTAGCCAGGCAATCACAGGTTGCGGGCTGCTCAACCGCATCCCATCACAGCTGCGACAACCAGAAAGCTAGCGGGGAGAGCACCCAGCCAAATCCTCGATTTTGACGCATGGCGCGCTACTTTTATTTTTACACCTCATGTTCACAACGAGCTTTCCTGGTCAATTAACTGCGTTGCGATAGGCTGATGAAATTCAATTATGCGACCAATTGATGATTCTTCCAACTTTCTGTTCGGTGGCTTGAAGCCTCGTCAACCACGTTTCCGAGGCTCTCGGCCAAGCGTTCAATACGACTTTGCGACTCCTCGGAGAGGTACCCCGAAACGACTGCCCCGCTGCACTCCATTCGATCCAGCGTGCAAAACGGTTGAAAACCAGGCCGCAGGCGCTGTCTTGTTCGTCCAAGACCCTCTCGGTTCTTACCAATTCCTGGTCTTCTCCATCCCTGGGACGCCACCCTTCTATCCTTACCAGCCGCACTCCCAAGAGCCAGGCCTCGATATAGCAACCGCTACCGTTATGCAGGGACATGCAATACCAGATGGAGGCTTGAAAGCGAGAAGAGCGTGAACAGCTCAGACACTAGAGCACCAACGAACATTTAGGACCCCGAAGTTTCAGAATACCTGGACATAACTGTTCACGTCGCCGAACAACAGGCGTCATAATTGCAGCCTACGCAGATTTTTTAGCAGCCTGCCGCAAGCCTACTACCAATTTACCAGGCAGCTCTTAGCGACCACCTAAGCGTACTGTGCACAAACTTACGCCACGCACCTGACATCGTGGCCCGAACACGAGCCCTTTATAACCCTAAACAGGCCCCCAACGTTCGGTTACTGTACCCAAGGTTCGCTTATCGCGTTCACTGACCAATTAGTAGCAGATGAGCCGCAATTTGCGACCCTGTCAAGCTGAAATCTTGCTCGATTAATTCGAATGCGAAGCTAGGCTCATACTGGGCCGCTTTACTCTTAACGTTATGGGTAACGGGGCTGCATGCTCTTTGTTTGATAGTAACGGGAAATGACGGCACTTGTGCATGGAAATAGAAGAAGGGGTCGTGGAGTCGGAGTGTTGTGTTGCGGGCCGAGACATTTGGCTACTGATCCGATCACAGCATTGATCTCCAGGTACATACCTTGAATGGTTGACTAGAGCAGAGA
Organism: Pyrenochaeta sp. MPI-SDFR-AT-0127; assembly: GCA_020747015.1. Classification (NCBI taxonomy): domain Eukaryota; kingdom Fungi; phylum Ascomycota; class Dothideomycetes; order Pleosporales; family Cucurbitariaceae; genus Pyrenochaeta; species Pyrenochaeta sp. MPI-SDFR-AT-0127. Next base: position 5,220 of record JAGTJM010000024.1, on the reverse strand, counting down.
ATACATATAAGGACATCAGGATCTTGAGCTCTCTTCTGCAGCATCAACAATTCTATACCTACGCACAGATTACTATCACCTACAATTCCTCAACTTCCTTTGAGATCTTCTCCCGCACCATCTCTGAGACTATCGTGTCCTCTTTGTCGCGAACAAGTCCTTTACTGGCATCAGTTGCGAATACTGCAAAGACCTCGTATATAATTTGGGGACGTCTTTATACGACGTCTCCTCTGCAGTCGCCAAAACGTATCCTATATACTTTCTACCGCTCCATCCCTTCTCAATCGCCATCAACCTTAACAACCGGAGAGCATCCGACATTCGATATCCGTCGGTTCACACTATGGCCACAGCGAAATCGAGCAAGAAGGTATGAATCAGAGATTCACTTGTTAAAAGTTTCGTTCATCAGAAAGCATGGTTATGCCCACTATATTTCTTTACCTCGCCGATCGAAATCTCTTTTTTCTCCAGTTTTCTACACTCTTTACCACGGCGCATCACCGGACATGCGGCACGCGATACCCTCCTCCGATTATGCCCTACAGTCCTTGCGACTTACGATGCGAGATCATTGTGCTTGATGTAGCACCATTGCGCCTTCGCCATATCAATTTTCGAAACCTTTTACTCAGGGATCAAGTCTCCCCTTGGCGAATAGTTCACGATTACAAGATTTTTCTTCGGGTCAGGTGCAGCGGCATGCCGCAGTTCTGGTTAGCCTTTCGAGTGAACGCACTGTCTTCTGACAGCCAATCGGAAGCGCACCATGCAGCGGTGGCTTTCAACGATCGAGATAACTCACCAAGCATCGAGGATGGGGTGCCTTACCGCCAGTGATCATCTCAGTAATAACGACAACTGGCCTAGTAATCCTACAACAGTTGTCCTGGGTCCCATTATCACGGAGACTACCATCGGCTTCTACCGTAATTTCATTTGTTTGTTCGTCTTTGTCCACACCAGAACATCCTTCTTTGACTGTCATCGACCCGAATGCTAACATTGCGTACAGTACCAAGCATCGTGTCACTGCCAATTAGTTCGGTACACTGTCACGCTTTCCCCTGCGCTCGATGACCTTGAGGCATGGGTTGTAGAATGCAACTGCAGCATTTGCGCCCGAAATGGGTACTTGAATGTTTATGTTCAAAATGATTGCATCGAATTTGAGACTATAGGACTGGAAAATGAACTTGTGGAAAAATACAGCTTTGGAAAGCATCGTGTACAGCACTACTTCTGCAGTCGCTGCGGCAGTAGTCTGATGGCTGAGAGCATTGAGCCGGGCTTTTATGAGGGCGTCAAGGCTTTGAACGTGAGTCATGCCTCTGCATTGTCATTAGCCAAAAGATTCCTGATACTAATCGTTGCAGGTCCGTATGTTTCAAGACGTCGATGTCCGTACACTTCAACGCCGACAGGTCGATGGCCGAAGTTTATGATGATTCGGATAAATTACACGGCATCGTTGAGAACGTTTGCAACGGGTTCAATATCCATCGATCGTTGGACAGCTAGGTCTATTCCATTAACCTGATGGTCTTTATGGACAGACTGGATCACACTAGACGCGGAAGTTGGAAGAAGATAGAATGTGGTGGACATTTGCGAGATATCATTATGTTTTTCTAGAATTTGGCATTATTTGGGTATGGCTGGCCGCCTGTCATTCGTTACGCAATGCATATCATAGAATTTTCAACCGGCACGGCAACATGCGGAAGAGGACTTGGTTTAAGAGCACAACTACTGATTCATGCCACAATAACTTATCGACAGAGAAGCGCTTCACGATGCACTCTATTCACGCCTCATTGCCTCTGTGTGCAGGTTGCGCTTTAGCAATGACTTATGCTCACCTGCTGCTGGATATATTTGAAAATTAGGCAGCAGTAGGGCTTCAAAGGCCTAGCTCGTGGGCGGGCTACATCTGGTGAAACATACACGCGCCAGGAATATCAGCAAGGCCACAAGTACAGACTCCACACCAAAAGCCAATGCGAGGAACACCATTTTAGGCCCCTCATGTCGCTCAGTGATTTCCACGGATGGTCCATGTCTTATCCAGGAACATGAAGTGCCTGTCTAGTAACAGTCCAACTTCTTTGTACCAAGTTCAATCGTCTGATGGCGCCATCTTAATATTTGCTAGCTTTGTAAATCTTTCCCTTGAGTCAGCAATCACGCTCTCCTCTGCCACACCTTGTCGGGCGGTTATGCTGTTTGGGTGGATCTTTGGCTGCGCCACAGGTGTCTGATCTGCCCACACCGCAATAAGACACCCTGGCTTTTTGGGCATACCCAGACCCCCATACACAGCCATTCGGGTTTGAGCGAACCGTAACCGCTCACACCACTGCAGTGGCTCCACCCCGGCTCCCTTCGCTTTCTACTGATATGGAGCCGGCCCCAGGTGCGCTCCTGGGATCAATTGCTCCGCCTCAGCTATTATGTTACAGTAGCGCTGGAATGACTACAACGTTGCTAGGTTTGCGCGATGAGCAGCCTCGTATTCCTCAGGAAAATTCCGCTGTCAAGGCCATTTCTCCTCGCAATGTACCTGCCGAATTGCGCTTGCCAACCGTACATCCACCGACATAGCACCGCTGATTGACAGGTTCCACGAATCAACCCCTACCCATCAGTCAATCACTTGCGTCGCAATCGCTGTATAATTTCGAGATTGCAACCGACGGGAATCACAGATCCCACCCGGATTGCTATCGATACGTACCATGGACCGTGGCTACAAACACTGCAAGGCGTTCTGCAGCACCTTGCTCAGGGCAGCTGTGCCGTTCTCAGATAGATTGTGCTTGGCCGTACCGGCTAAACACCGAAGAGGAAAGAGTAACATCTGTCAGTGTAAGAAAAGGTACATTTTGGCGCTTTACTACCGCATGTGGTGTCGCTCCGTCTTGCCTGCGCCTTTGCCGAGTAAGGCCTGCCGCCAGGCACAGGAACAGATCTCACATTTGCTAGGATCTTAGAATAGGGCGCCTGTGCGAGCATGCGGCGTTCACCATGTGAGAATACAGTGCATCTCAGGGTGTGAGGAGGGTGCAACCCGTTCCCCTGGCGAGAATCCTGCCGTCTCAATTCATTTAATAAGGTAGGTCCCGCCTGCAGCACCCTCTCCACCACCGACTACCGTGTTCTCTTTTTTTTCCTAACGTCCATACAGAAGGCTAGCCTTCGATACATTCCTTCCTTTCTCTACGTTTTGGCTGCCCATTATACGCTCCTTCCCTACACCCATCTCACTCTCTCTTTTCGTGGTTGAGCCAAGTCCAATCGAGAACGTGGTCAAGAGTTTCAGTTTCAGTCACAATCAAAATGTTTGGCAACACTCTCACTTTCGCTGCTAGCAGCATCTTCGCACTTTCTCTTGCTGCGCCTCTTCCTTACAATGCTATCAAGCATAGCACTCTAGTGGCGCGAGGAAATTATGTCATGTTTGGTGGAGATGGTTCGACAACTGCTGGCTGGCCCAAGAAAAGCGAGTGGATGCCTTTTGAGAAGGCCTGGTGAGTAGAGCCCTTGGAGATCTTGTAACTTATGCTCATTGCTCAGGGCCGCCAATATCCAAGTCATCCAGCAATCGTGCGAGAACCACGGCTGGGGCAAGAACAATGACGAGACCGAGATGCAGGCTATCAAGCAAAGTATCGAGGCAGAAGCAGACGCTTCAGGCATACCGGGAGAGCTCATCCTCGCTGTGATGGTGCAAGAGTCGAAGGGTTGTGTGCGGGTACACACGACCAACTACGGCTTCGACAATCCAGGTCTCATGCAAAGCGCTGGACAAGCTTCCTGCAACCCTGACGGCAATCCAATCTCGCCTTGCCCTACTGACACAATCCGCGCTATGATTCACGATGGTACCGCAGGAGAAGGCCTCCGAACTACTCTGAAGAACTCTCTCGACTTCTTCGACTCTGCTGGTGTTAGTGATGATAGCAAGTGGTACAAGGCAGCTCGACGATACAACGCTGGCGAGATCCTCATGGATGCAAACAATCTGGGCATTGGTCCTACCAAGTGCTACGCGTCTGATATTGCCAATCGTTTGGTGCAGCCCTTTGGCGATAGTGTCTGCAACACAGATGTTATTGCTACTCTAACTAGTGCTCAAGGCCAGATCAGTAGCACCAATCAGAACAGCAACCAGCAAGCCAATAACCAGCAAGCCAATAACCAGCAAACCAACAACCAGCAAACCAACAACCAGCAAACCAACAATGAGCAGACCAACAACGAGCAAGTCGACAACCAGCAAGTCGACAACCAACAGAACAATGTTGAGCAGAAGGAGCCGACCCCTACTCCTAAGGAGTCTGCGCCTGCGCCTGCGCTTCCTAGTCCCGTCATCCCACAAACGGATGCCACGGTCAGTGACGGCAACACAAATAACAAAAGCCAAGGCGACGAAGCTAGCTCTTCAGACCCAATCATCGAAGGAGCTGCAAGCGGCTGCACCAATTATTACACCCCAAAGAAAGGCGACACTTGCGAGACAGCGCCAGTAGACTTCGCCAAGCTCCGTCAGCTCAACTCGCAACTCAACGATAAGTGCACAAATCTTTGGGCTGGATACCGCTACTGCATTGCTGCGTGAGGACCTTGCACAAATCTCAAGGAAGAAAAGGATCAGGACTTCTTTATGTCATTTCCATCACATATGTTCATAAGCTTCACTTGATGTTGAGGCATTCACTTCTTTCTGTCATTTTCTCGACATACCCATTTACTGCATATCACAAAGGACTCTCTCCAGTTCTACATACCCGATGCGATGTGCAATGACTCGAATAGCATGGGCAGGCGCTTGGTGTATCTGGTCATGAATATGGGTTGCAACTTTTGTTAGCATAACGCGTTCCACTCTCTATGAAAAACTGAACATTTTGGGCAACATTACAACGTCAAATTTTGCTTCCTCGTGCTAAATGTGTGTCTCAGTGTCACGTCGCCGAAGGTGGCCGCGGTACCGCTGGCCTCTGCCGGGACTGGTGCGGGTGTTACAATTGACGTCAAGCAACTCAAGCATGCGCTGAATTGACATGGTTAAATAATGATAATTGCTGTAAATGGATAATACAAGGCCGACTCAGGCTACAGAATCCTCTTTCACGGCAAGAGCTGTCGATCCCAGCCAAAGACGCATAAAGTGTAGTGAAAAAAAAAAGCAAAAGATAAAAGTCGAACACGAAG